>BMAV01010012.1:184732-203398 GCA_019973955.1 Trichonephila inaurata madagascariensis
CCCCCCCCCTGCTTGCAGATTCGTTTCACCCTACTGTTTTTTAGACCTGTTTTGAACTGACTATTGTATATAGAGAGATAGTTCAATAAATTTAATATTGTATATAGAGAGATTGTTCAGTAAATTTAATATTGTATATAGAGAGATTGTTCATTAAATTGAATATTGTACATAGAGAGATTGTTCAATAAATTCAATATTGTATATAGAGATTTAATATTAACGTATTACACATCCAGATACAAATTATTTACACTATTTTAAAAGTTTATTACACAAAATTAGTAACAATGTGTTATTTTTGCTGAGCAGAAGGAAGGTGTTTTCAAAAATCGACCCACAACAGAGTTACGGGCGTTATAAATTTTAAAAAAATCTTTTTTTATCAGCTGTTATATCTACAGACTTAAAATTAAGCAAACGTGGTTTTTTATTTAGCTGAGATATGCAAAAAGCTTTTTTTTTTTGTTTAATTTACAATTCCCGTAAAATTAACTCATTAAAAACTCTTTTATCCTTCAGTCTGTATAGTTTAATTTTTCAATTCACCCGTGCAAAGAACGGGTATAGCAGCTAGTTTAAATATAAAATAGTAAAGAATAATTTGATTAAAATGTCAAAAACATTTTTTTCGTCTTTTTCAGTGGGAAAGTCATTTTCTGTTTCTCTGTGGTAAATTAGTTTTAACACTTCAAATAAGCTCTTTACAATAAAAGAATTTTTCTTTAGATTTGAAGGTAATAATTAAATTTATTAATTATATTTTCGAATTTTTTTCCTGTTTCCCACACATTCCACTGAAACAAAAAACAAAACAAAACAAAATTATTTATGCATGTGTATGAGATGTTGAGAAAAATCAAAATAATTAATGAATCCTTAATCGGAACATTGTATTAAAAGAGTCGAGATTTAAGGAGGTTTTTTCGATGTTTCCAAATAGCAAAAATTGAATTCTAATAACATAATTTTTGTAAGAAAAAAAAAAAAATAATAATAGTTTTGTCCCATTTAAAATGTTTCTATTGCAGACATAAATATCCAGAGCATCAACAACTCTAATATCTCTCAAAACTATCGTTTAGAAATAGCATGCTTTGAAAATATACCGAAATTACTATCGTGATTGGGGGTACGTTGAAGAAAATATTTGATTTAGAAAAACAGTTTTCTTACAGAAGTAAAATGAATTTGTAACCTTAAATAACTACTTAATATTGTTAATTGTTTTGTTAGGATTTAATGACAGAATTATACAATAACGAAAAGTTGTCAAAAGCTTAACATTTATTTTCAACTAATGTTTTTTAAAATAAAGGGTTATTTTTTGTGTCACTTAAGAGAAACTCATTTTACGCTAATTAATTAAGATATATTGAAAATGTGTAAAACATAAATTCCCTTATGAACTTATTAAAAAGTTTAATAGAATACACACGTAAGAAACTTTTAGATTTTCCTTAAGACCCTCGTTACATTACAAGAATATGGAATAAATAGATGATAATTAAGTAATACAAGAACATAATTTTTAATTTTCGAAAAAAATTTTACTACAAATTTTTTTTCACAAAAATTTAAGTACCATTAATTTCTTTGTGGCATTAATTACTTTAGACTAAAAATGTAAGATATTGGGTTAAATTTAATAAATTTTAAGCCTTTTTATACATTCTAATTTTTATTATTAGTAAAAAGAGTAGTTTAACAGCTCCACACATGTTCGTCCCACCTGCATCATTTAAAAATCACACCTCCATCAAATGTAACGGACATTTTCTGACGTATAAAATTTAAAGTAAATGATCTACGCCTACATGTTTTCAAACAGTCTGAATACAATTCAAAACGAGTATTGACAAAACAAAACCGCAGAAAGAAGAAACTGGGAAATACACCAAAGAGAAAGGAAAAATAAAATTCTCAACAGCCATTTCGCTGTCCAGGTACGTTCCATATTTATGACTTTCTTCCGAACACTCTCGGGTCCATCACGGCTACGTCACCTCATTAAATCTGTCCCCCATTTCGCATCCGTCGCATTTGGAATACAAATGGCATGATTAAGAATGGTTAAAAACCGATTCTCACTCAAGGTGTGTGGCGGATAATTTTCTCGGACGCCCTTCGATGATATTAAGTCAAAGCGTTATCTTCATTTTCGTAAATGGCACCCAGGGGTAATAAAGGGAGTAATGATAAGGTTCGTGAAATGAATTTTCTAATTGTGCGTGGGAAATCGTTTGTATGTCTTGTTTAGTAATACTACGTGGCTTCAGGAACTTCTGTTTGTGTAATTTTTAAAAAGTCCGTAGCTTAAGTATAATTGACCCCGAATAGAAACAAAATAAAATTAAAAGAGAATGATGCAGTATTAATATTAACTAAATCAAGCAAACTTATATTTTTTTATAGCAGGAAGTTAAAATTTGAGGCTTAAAAAAAAGGAAATGAAAAAGCGGAAGACGGGAAATCATAAAATCTTTTTTATTCATCAAATAGATTCTTGAGTAGAAACGAGCGATGAATTTTCTTTTCCCCATTGACGCTAAGTCATGATAAATAATCATGATAATAATAGTCTCATTTTTTCCCCTCATCACATCTTACTCATGATGGTTAAACTTTTTGCTTAAAAGGTTATATATTTCGGAGAAAGTACGAGGTGTCTACTAATTAGTTGGACAATATCGTAAATTAAGAACATTCTAAATATTAAATGAGATTAACCCGTTTAAAGTAAGACAAGGGGGGTAATATATTCTAAGTCTATTCTTAGTGGGCGTTAGGTGTCATAATGCCAGAATTTGGGGTTCGAAAAAATCTTCATGCTATCCTAGAACATGAAACGGATGGTCCCAAGGTAAACGTGTTTTGTGCAGTGAGTATCTCGAATGTTCTCGGCCTAATTTTCTTCGCTGAAAAGACTATACCAAGAATTTTTGCTTGGACATGTGCTACAAAGTTTCCTTATACCAACCATCAAATAAAAAATGCCAGGAATTTACATTTTCAACAGGATGGCGTATCTTATTACTATCACAACGACGTTACATCTTGCATTAATGTTGAGGTACCAGTTTGGATTGGTCCTGGAGGTGTTATTTAAAGGTCATCACGATCACCACTGATTTTCAATTTATGGGGTTTTGTAAAGGATCTAGTGTACGTGGTCATTTCCTACACCATTCCTGAACTAAAATCAAGAATCTACGCTGCAATTAATTTCATCAACGAAAATATGCTGACAAATCTGTGGCAAGAACTGATTTACCGATGGGACTTCTGAAGAGTAGCGGAAGGAAGCCACATCGAACATCTGTGATATTTAATCTATCTTTCAACGATCTATATTGTAGTTTTTCCCTGTAAAATACACAAGCAATATATCACTCATTTTGCCCAACTAATTTGTAGCCCCCCCCCCATATTATCATATTCAAAATTTAAAACAAGGGAAAACCAAATCCTAATTTTAAGGAAAAGCAAAAAATTCGAATATTAAATATTTAAATCTATATATTTCCTTCGTAATATATTTACCGAAATCGCCTCTTTTCTAGAATTTTTTAAGCTCCTTTCTTATTTTTATTGCAATATTTTATGATCTTGCTCTATTCTTTCGATTCTCAATTTCCATTGAACCCGCAGACATTTTCTAAAGTTTATGCAATGGAACTGAAACGAATTGCAATTTCTAGTTTTTGTTATAAGTTTCCGAATTAAATAATAGCAAGACAAAACAATAGAAGAAACAGAGGTAAGATGAATTTAATTAAAGCAATCTGTACTGAAATTCTTGTTTATAAGTCGCTAACATTGATCATTTGAGCTTAGATATACGTTAGATGTTGGTTGTAACATCCCTTTTATATCTCAATCCCTTATTTTGAATTGATATATTCTATTAACTTTGAAGCTTACCGTATATTTTCGCAGGTAAACGAAAGTTATACCAGAAAAAAAAAAGACTCCAAATTCCGGAGTCGTCTAGTAAGACAGATAAAAAGAAATTGGATTGAATTTCGGTTTTATAAAACGATTCCACGAACTCACTGCTGCTTTAAATTCATTGTCTTTTTCTGTTTTCACCAGTGTCCACTACAATGCGTAAGCCCCTAATTATGGTTTTTGTAACATAAGAATTTTGTTTTTGTTTGTGCACCCAATTTGCACCGTAATTTTGAAAATATGCTAGTAAACTATTCTTCTCATAAAATATTTATTCATCCTTCCTCTATAATTCTCGTCAATTTTTATATTATATCGGAATCCCTTACAAGAGCACCGTTATTCGAAAGCCTGTTTTATGAATTTCAACTTAAAACTCACTTCATATTTTTTTCCCTTTCATTATTAATCCTACACTTTGCATATTCTACGCTGATTACATTTGTAATACAAATTGCTTGAATGTGCGACACAAGTTAGAACGAAACTTATTAGAGGTACATATAAGTTAGTGATTCAGTACTTGCTTCTATAGGCAGTGCTACCGGATGCTAGAAAATAAAATTTGCTTCAGATGATCACTGAACTAAGCTTAATTCATAGACCGTTGATAGCTCAAAGGTCGTGCTATAAGATAGATACATGCTAAAACTATATAAATTTTTGACGATTTATTTTAAATTTTTTTTGCGACACTTTTTCTTACATTTCTCAATCTGAAAGCTGTAAATACATTTAGTAAAGGAAAAAGAAAAATTTAAAACCAATTTCTTGTTGGTCTTGTTTCTTCTTGAAACTTTAGAAACTAATCAAAGAAAACCTAAAAGAGAATGTTCAGATTCGCGAATGATTACAAGATAATAATTATCTATATATAAGTTATTACCTTAAAACTCTTTCTCTCCCAAATACCTCCACTAGAATGACTAACTTTTCGATTTTGGGAAGCTCATTACATTGCATTCTGTATGCTTCAATATTGCAAGTGGATCTTTAAAAACTGATATGCTAGTGTTTTCGATCATATCTTTAACGGCTACTGTGGTATATATTTCATACTTTATATAAAAATATCTATTTTTTTAAAAATTAATACGTTAGTTTTATAAATGTAATTTGCAGCATTTCATCCCTACAGGAAAAGATGATTCTTAGAGTGCTTTTAATATAATACCCTATTATTTGAAACAATTCCTTCTACCTCGGTAAACTTTATTTGCTTTTTTCTTTTAATAGTTTTTCCTTTATTATTCATTAAGTGGTCTAAAAATAAGTGTGGTCACCCATCCAGTGAAGTGGTTAGTGAGGCTGACTGCTGTGCCGTAAGGCTTGGGTGGGTTCGAATCCCGGAGAACATATGGATGTTTATAAATGTATAGTGCCTTCGCGGCATGGGGGTACTATAAATAGCCATCGAGCCGCAAGTCCTCTCGTGAGGTTGGTGGAAGAGGGTGGGAGGCCCTTGATCACCCCAGGTGTCCTCCCTCAAAATTGGGGCGGAAACGAGCCGAAATCATTCTGTCACCTGTATGGTGTTCAAAGCTACGGCTAACGACAAGCGTCACTTAGCCCTTTAACATGATGAATTTCATAGGCCGTGATCTGGCCTTTGTCGATCAAGTGGCATCAGTAACAACAAGAATAAGTGTTCAAGAAGCTCATGTTATTTCATTTAAAAAAATCCCCTCGTAACTTTTATTATTGCTGTAACTTTATTCTAACTTCAATAACTTTATTTTTCTATTTTCATCGATAAATCTTTAAAAAAAATAATAATTTGTTACATTTTCTTAGTTTTATTTGTACATTCAGAGAAGTGTGTACTTTTACTTTGTCTTATGCATTCATAAATGTTATTTTTCCAGCATCTTGTGGTATGTTATAAACTTAATGTAATTAAAAGTCAGCATTACGATAAATTAATTTAGTTACGATTAAATGCACTTTATTCAAACAAAAAATTTATATGCAGTACATTTCTAAGTATTTTTTTTAAAAGCTGTTATGAGGCAATTTATCATACGAAAATTGTTGCAGCTTCTACCTAACGGAAAAAGAGCACTGTTTCACCAAGCGAATGCTTCAATATACGGTTTGAGACAAGATCTTGAAACACTTGTTTGGGACGAAAGCAAAGATTTTTTGTTCTCAGATTCATTTTTAGTTGAATTGACTGTCTGTTACGTATTGTCTGTGTGAGTGATGTAACTATCAATATATAATTAAAAATGTGAAAAAGACAAAGTAGTGTCATCACTTGCTTATTCGCCAATTAAAACAAGATCTAATACCAAATCTCTCATTGATCATTGTTTTTTCGTATCATTTTCACTTAAAATAATGGCTCAAAAATAAATTTCAACACTTTTTTCCTAGTTACTTATTTTATATATAAAACTGTGTTATGCCTTTAAAATATATTAAATATTTTTATTCCATTAACAGAAAATAAATGTTTGCAACATTTCATAAAAGCTTAAAATCACAGTAGAGCTGAAATGACATACCACTGAGTATAAATAGAGTAGTTTGTGTTCATATTGTTGCTGCGATATTTGTTCAATATGTAGCTTCCAATCATTTTTAACTTTTAAAAATGCTTTAAAGTATTGTTATTGCTTACTTAAAAAATTACACCATTCTTCGTTTTTAAAGGTAAACGGTCATTAAGAAAATTAGCGTTTATTAGCAAAGATTTCAAGGTAAAATGAGAATGATTGGGTCTTCAAGAAAACTCTATTGTAGATGCACAAAACATTTGATTCAACAAGACAATTTGCCTTTTTATGAAACAGTGAAAAGTATCTTTTTAAACAAATACATGTATGCTCTTTTCATGCAGAGAGACAATGCCACTGCTTCATTTGTTAAACATCTAACACCTTAAAATTACCAGTCAGATTATAAAATGCTGATTTAAGTTTTATTAAAGGTATTAAAAAGCTTATTTGATTAATGATTTCATCTTTTAATCATTAAATCAGTTGATGAAAAGGGTTAAAAATAAACCAAAACTTTTTTCAAAAAGTACTGATTATAACTTGTCCTAAACGGGGCTCCTTCAAAAAAAATTCTTAGTTCATTTTTTGAAACATTTTTTAGTATCTCAACCTTTTTTTTCTGCTGGACCGCATACATATGTTAGCTATTTCACGCGGGCCGTAACATAAGGGTTAATGGAGGGGATGCTTTAAGACCAAGATAACATAGAAAATTTGAAATGTGGAAATTGATCAAAATATTAAAACTCCTATTTTGCAATTTTTTGTTACTATTTTTTTTTTTATTTCTTTCACTGAATTTTTCTAAATTGGAAGCATTTAAGCATCACTCTTTCACAATTTCTGCATCGGTAAACGGTTTCATTTGATTACCAATGATATAACAAGTTTCATAGGATGCCTTTGTTATTGCTGTGACAATACCACTGATAAAACACTTTTTTGCTGTTGTAAAGATTATTCAAGAAAACCTATATATCATCTTTTGAAAGAGATCTTAGAGGAAAAATGTCATTGAACGATTCTCGTTTATTGGTATTTTTTTAAATACACTTTCGTGATAAATCAAACAATTACTGAACCATGCTTGTTTTTCACTACAAAATAGTCAACTTCCTAATCGTCGTGAAACAATCTATTTTCTTCGAATATTTTTCTCTTGCAAGATATGAAAGATAGTTAAAAATTAGTTTCGCTCATAAAATGGTCGCTACTCCACTGTTGTCTATTACAACTAATCAGAAAAAAATATATCAATTCGCCCTCATACGATATCGACAGCAAAAAGCAAAATTGATATATTTGATATTTTTAACAAAGAATTTCCCCACCATATTTTCATAAGTAAATGAATTTCACAGAGCAATGGGCCATGACCGGGACATTAAAAAGGCCCGGTGGGCAGCAGGTTGAGTATCGCTGATCTAAGCCATATAATCAGAACAATCATTCTATTGTAAATTGTAATTGCAGTAATAATTTTTAATCTCATGACGGTCCATTCTCTTATAGTAAATATTTAATAATTTTCTTAAAAAAAATGTATTTCTGTGAATGAACTGAAATCCTTGTAAAAATACCTTTGCACTTAAAAAAAAAAAGAAAACCTCCTTTTATACCTCAAAGGGTGAAAATAAAGTTATTAGCTTACAGTTTCACTTAGTTCATTTGTAACGTCCTCTTATTAATTTCTTTTCTAATCATTAAAACGAAAATTTTACCCACAATTCTAACAAAAAATGTTGCAACTACTGTACTTAATTTTAATACATGCCTTTTATTTTAGAACTTTACAATGTGAAATAACAGGTTTGGAGATAAAGCATTTTGCATAAGCATTGGTAAATCTATACTTTTAAATTGGAAAAAATGGCACGAAATGCAAGACCTCTTAAAACCACAACCCCAACATATAATTTATGAGAAATCCAGTACCTCCTCAATACTATTAAGATTCATCTTAATTGTTACCCCAAATTTCTAAGCCAGGCCATTAGAGATCGTTTACAACTTAATCTTGCCTCTGACGGAAGCGTTACAACGATTTTGAAATAAGGCAGTCGATTATTAATTTCGTTCAGTAATTCTATGTTTAAAACAATACATTGACTCGTAATTTACATTGTTTTTTTAATTTTTTTTCCCTTCTCTTGTAGGTGTGGTTTAGCAATAGGCGAGCTCGGTGGAGGAAACAAATGGGTAGCCAGAGTTACAACGCTTATGGCTCTCTGGGTTTCAGTTATCAGCATCCACCATCATATCTAGTCTCTGATACATCATCATATTCTACACATTCAGGTATTAAAATCGAATTAAATTCGTTTTGCTCAGCATAATAGTTCTTTTATGGGTTTCATTTATTCTTAATAGAAATAATTAAGTAATAAAGTATCTTAAAAGTTTAAGTGTGGTTAATGGCTAAAAAAAAAAGATCAACACTTTTAAAAGTTAATCGGAACATATGTTTCTTTATGAAAATTGTCTACATTTTCAATAATTAAATTAATGAGTACCGCCTTAGAAGTAATCTTTCCTTGCATAAAGTAGAAACTATAAGATCGTAAAAAAAATTTTGTAACTTTTCATTATGTATAGAAGGTATTACACAAA
This sequence comes from Trichonephila inaurata madagascariensis, assembly GCA_019973955.1. Taxonomy (NCBI): domain Eukaryota; kingdom Metazoa; phylum Arthropoda; class Arachnida; order Araneae; family Nephilidae; genus Trichonephila; species Trichonephila inaurata. The sequence continues at coordinate 193,795 of BMAV01010012.1, forward strand.
CCTTACAGAAAATTTAGAAATTCTGAGTTGAAATAATTTTTTATTAATCTCATGTAACTTGGTTATTGTATTTCAACACGCGTTATGGGATATTCGGATTGCAGAATTACATTCTGTATCTAGTGTTCCACCGGATTTTTTTTCAAGTAATTTCTTTTCGTTTTTTTTTTTCCCCATTTAAAATAAATCATGAGGAAATACATTTAAATATTGACAATGTTGTAAAAAAAAAAGTTTTTCAAATATATATATTTCGGACATTATATTTTTTATTTTATTTTGGATAAATATGAATTAAATATCTAAAAAAAAAATATTTTAAAGGAGAACACTAAGCTTTTAGACTTAGTAAGAATATTTTCTAGATCATTTATTTAAAATTTTTAAATAACAATAAATATGCGAAAAGCGAATAATATTAAAAAGTACTAAATCCAAACTTTCTGAACTTCCCTGTTAAATTTCTTCGTAATGAACAGAAACTCACAAAAATTGAATATATAAAACGCATATTTAACATATATCCATCGCATTTCATTGCTTTTTACGCCTGTTACCATTCTCTCAAATACAAATAACGAATTTTACTATATCATATTCATTAGAAAATCATAATGATTGGATCATATATTAACTGCTCTAGAGGAAAAATAATTTTTATTTGCTTTGTAAGAAAAGGAACACAAGAACAAATTATTTAAGTTTAACTGTGCAAATATTGAAAAATCATTTCTTCGTCACATAAAAACAATCAGGAGTTATGAGTCACATTATGCCCAAACTATATTATATAAATACAGCATTGTAAAAGAGACCCTTGTATTATAAAAAAAATTCTGCAATATTCATAATATTCTTTTCAAAAGAAAGATTATTTCAAAATGTTGAAATCAAGCGATGAAGGAACTATAGCCAGAAAAAGCAAAATAAACCAAAAGAGTAAAAATTGTTAAATACTATCCTAGAAGAAGAGAGACAAAAACTATATAGTACACTTATTTTCCAAATCAATTATTAAATAGTATATAATTGCTAAATAATAGTTAAATGGTAGGTTAAGCTAACGATAATTTGCAAGGTAGATTCATAAAATACGTTTCAAAACATGGAACAATTGAAAGATGGAATTGACAATAAAATATATCCGATTTAAAGATGAAACATTAATGCGGTCTCTCTTCCAGTTTGATCATCAGTTTTCAATTATTTCCAACTTTTAATTAATATCTATATAACCAGTTATTAAAACATTCAATTTCATGGTAAAATTTTTAAAACTATTATAGCCGTGACTCTCAACCACTGTGCCTCGGCACTTTTGTGAGTCGCCTAATTCTTGAAATGTGGCGCCATTTTTTTTTTTTTTTAGAATTGTTAATTATATCTGAGGGGAAAAAAATCATTGAACAGAATCATTCGGCCGTTTTATAAAAATAAACTAAGGTATTCGTGATATATTAAACTTATTCCTTTGTGGATAAATGGAAGTGTATTACAGATAAGTAAAATTCTTTTGAACTTGTTTTATCGTTAGTGTGTCGCCAAATTTTGAAATTGTTAAAAAAGTACCGCCAAAAAAAAAAAAAAAAAAAAACTGTTGAGAATTATTGTATTACAGGTTTGCTTCAAATATTGAATTTTATGAAGTTATACTACAATCCCATTCAGTAGGGCACTCAATAATTTTTCAGCGGGGGTGGGAGGTGTCCTGGGTCGAAAGTCCACCATTCTTGTATCATGATCCTTTTGATTTTGTCGATTTTAGAGAACAAAAACAGTAACAAAACTAAATATTGAATAAATAATTAGAATTAATTAATAAAATTAAACATTAATAACAAATGTTTAATTAAATTTTACGTACTATATACTTAGAGTTATAATCAATCGGAAAAAAAAGTCAAGGGCTTTGGGGGGGTGTCCGGACCCCTAGGACCCTTGTGTGCGCCACTGATTCCAGTACTTCTATATTCCCATTTAAAAGGTAACTTGTCCGATTCTAGAAAATGGCAGTTTTATAAATCAACATAAAAAAAAAAAAATGTTTGGCAGAATAAGGTTTCCACTTTCTATATTATTTGGTTTAAAGTTTTTTAACAATATCTTCAAAAAATTTTCTTTTTTGTATTATTAATTCTCGACCGGAGATATCAGTTAGCAAGTAAAACTTATTTCTCTTATGCCCATTTTTTTCTTTACTTATTTTAACTTTCGCATTTATTTTTGTTGATTTACAATAAAGTGCAGAACCTAAGTTTGGATTATAGTTCTAAAATAAGTATATTTTTAATTTTTATTAAAAGTTATAAGTGTGTAGAACTTAACTGACTCAATGCGCGAATTTTGGATGAGATAGAAGTAGTAAGCAACTTTTAAATATCAAGTTGATTGCTTAAATTTATATGTAGACTATTAAACATCGTGAAAGTTGAAAACTCTATCAAGTGTTCTGTATACAAAAATCCATTTTATTTTCAGATCCATCTTCACTACAGACAGGATCTACAGCTTCTTTACATCATCATCATCACCACCTACACTCAAATCCTTCGGATGCGAGATCTTCACTAGCTTACAACACAATGGCCGAATGCTCGCCTGCGCTTCAATCATCAGTAAGTAAAAGAATCTATTTTTAATTGAATTTTTTAATATCGATTACTTATATAGTCATGTGATTAGAATCCCGCAATATGGTATCTACAACGTTTGTTATACAAATCAAAGCATTTATTAAATTGAATTCTAATTTTTTTATACTACTAAAATAGTGAATATTAGAAAATAAGCATATAAAAACATGTATTATATAAAAAAAATTAAGTCAATTCCTACTTCGATCAACAAAGAAAATTGTTATTTTAGTTACTTTTTATTACGTAATTACAATTAATATAAATATGTATATACATATAACAGAATGATAATATTAAGTGGCAAAACACCTATCAAATTAACATTAAAAACTTTTTAACCCCATTAAATTTGTAATCATATTTTTTAAACAAAAGTTGGATATAATAGGTAAGAATTTATCTTAAAACCAGTGTAAAAGGAATGCTGATGTCTAGCTAGCATATGGTTATTCAGTTTAAGCTAAATCTTCATCTCAAGTTTAACAAAAGCTGTTTTATCCAAGAGTGCTGCCAACTAAAGGAATAACATTGATTGAAATACATATCTTAAACTATAATTAATTAATTAAATTTAATTAATGAATTATTATTTGAAAGAAACTGAATTAACATCAAGTGGCATCCACTACAAGTTTAAAAAATGTATTTGGACTTGAATGGATGAATACAAAGTATTTTATTAACGATTGAAAATTTGAACAAGATAAAAAATATATGTAGGGAGAATGTGAATATAGTAGGAATTGAATAACATTTTCACTCGCGCATAAAAATTACTGTAGTAATTGGAAAACTTTTTTCTTCAATCTCAGTCCATTACATAGCTACTTATTTATTTTTATATTTTCATAAGTTGATGTTTTTAATGATTTCTTTCGTGCAAGACAATTTCAGACATGTTCACTGAATTTTCTTCTAAGGGGAAACAACTAATCTTAATAGGTGTACGCATAATATTTTACTATAATTGTACAACTTTATGGATTTTCAAGCAAATTTTTAAATGATTTGATCTAATATTTTTTTCTCTCCTATTATTTATATCCTTTTTGCTTCACTTTTGCTTAAAGTTGAAATAAGTCATCATCTCTTAGTATCACATTTTAACGCTTTTAAAACATTTATAATATTATAATATCCTTATTGCAAAGTAAAAACAGAAATCTTCGTAAGGCGCAGCTGTGTTTCATATTCATTTTAAAAGAAATGAAAATTTTATGACAACTTTATTACGAGCACTTACTTTTGCATTGTTCTGATTATTTTCTTGCTTTGTGATTACAAAGTCTTCAAATTCACGGGGTAAGAACCTTTCCATTTTAAAATTTTATGTTAAGGTATCCGACTACGTTCGGAACCGTGATTTTGCAAAAGCGTATAAATGGATAATATTTATCGTATTTAGTGTCACTTAGATTAGGAAATGCATATAAAATTGTTGTATGAGTATTATTACAATAAAAAATTATTTAAGTACACTATTAAATGAACATAGAATGACCCATTTTCAAAATATTCTCCTTTTGTGAAAAATGCTTCTATTATAATATTTTGCCTGTAGATAGCTCAGACCTCTGTACAGAGGCTCAACTAGAATTTTTGAAATACGTAATTTAGAAGTGGGTTTATCCATGTTTTACGACACACAACAGAGGGGAGATATTTTAAGAAAAAGACGCTGATAATTATTTCAATGAGTTGTAACTCTGAAAATAATGTAAATTTTTCAAAAATCATAGTTGAGCCTCTATACAGAGGTCTGAACTATATACAGGTAAAATATTATTATAATAGAAGCATTTTTCACAAAAGGAAAAAATTTTGAAAAATGGTTATTCTAAGTTAATTTTTTGCCAAAATATTGTATTTAAATAAATTTTTTTATCAGAATGTTCTTAAAACAATTTTATACAAGCATTTTAATCTAAGTGACACTAAATATCACGAAAATTATCCATTTATGCGCTTTTTTAAAATCACTGTTCCGAACGGTGTCGGATACCTTAAACGGGAGTATCCTTTCACATATGTTTACAATGCAATTTTAAGTTTTTTAATTAGACTTATAAAATCACAACAATAGATTAATTCAGTTGTTCTTAAACTGTGGTCCGTGCCTTTTCTAAGGGTTCAGCACAAGATCTCTCATTTAATGTTAAGATTCCCTCCTTTTACAGAATCTGAAAGACTTCGCGGAAAAATTGACAAATGTGCTATCTTAGACTAGATCACTAAATTGCCTCCAATGAAGAAACTCCACTAGCACATTTATTTTGATCAAGAATATTAATTCAGTTTCTTAATAGGTTAATTTATTTTTTTGTATTGCTTTATTGTACAATAATAAGTCCCTTTCAAACTTTAGGGATCACTTACAGGAAAAGCTCTCTGGTGCCTTTTCAAATTCCTGATTTATGTAAAAGAACATTTTCAACTCTTTTTTTTTTTCTTTTCTTTCTTTTATCTTAAAAATAAGTACATAAGCCGTCTGGAAAGCGCAGGACCGGAATCGAGATTGCAGCACTATCCTTTATATGAGGGACGGTGAAACTTTTTGAGACGTGGGTCAAATTTCGTTCATATTTTTTTAGTACTAGCGCGTGGGTTACTAATGCCCATTTGCACCAGAATTGAGTTTAAAAATTTTTTTAACTCAGTATTTTTAAAACTAAACATCTTCAAATTTCAATTGGCTTAACGGGTAAAAAAAGGGGGCAATTGAAGTCTCTTTCTACAAACATAATCTTACAACAGTGCATTTTATCCAAAGAAAGTGCTTTAAATATCGTTATTTGCTTTGGTTTTCGATTTTTTTTTTTTCATCAAACAAAATGTGAGTAAAATTGTACACTTCATTTGATATTTTGTAAACATTTTACATTATTTCAAATTCTACAAATAATACTTTCATATACAATCGTTGTCATTTGTGTAACTTTGGAACTGTAATGATCAAAGTGAAGGTTATAGACAGCATTTAAATTTATTTTGTGTAAATGTAGTGCTTGAAAAAATGCAAAAAGAATATAAATAATCCACACTAATTAGAAAATCTAAATAAACCCGCGTAAACAAACAAGTGGTTTCCTAGTAATCTTGGGTCAGTGTCTGACCCACGGGTCATAGGTTCACCATCACTGCTTTATATTAAAAATTTCAATTAAGTTAAATACATTATTTATTTATTTAAAATTGATATTTTGTAATAATGTCTATAATTAGATGTTTACTGCTTTCTTAAAGGAAAATAGAAGTGTTAAAAGTCTATATAAGTAGCAGAGGCAGTCTTAGAACTATTGAGGAACCTTTAAATCCCTCAGCCGTGTGTTGGGAGTCAGGAAAGGGGTGTTCATAATCTTAGGGGCCCACGATATCTGGTTGATACATTAAGAGGAGACAGCAGCGATTGAAAATTTTGGAACCACTGGGTTAATCAGTTCTTCAAAAAAAAAAATTTCTCAAACCCTTCCCTTTTTCTCGTTTGGGATAAAAATTGTAAGTTGCATATCACCTCAAGAACCAAAATTGTAAATATTGCGAATGACAACTTATGCTAAAATGGACCAAATATGTAATTTTAGGAAGAATTTTCTTTTAAAAAAATGCAAGAAATAGAATTACTTTTTCAAACTGAATGTAAAAAATTAAAATACAACTTAAACATAATCTATGTATTTTTTAAAAAATTATAACCGAATAATAATTCTTACAAGGGGAGGGCACGACTAAGGAAATTCATTTGGGANCGAGACTTGGTATAATAGTAGTACTCGTTTAGGGTGTTCACCCCTCAATGTAACTCCTTCGAATGGCCAGTCAATTCGGAGAAATCAGCCTTCGAAATTCATGCTAAGCTTTTATACAATTAAATTTTAATTTTCCGCAACGAGTTTGTAGCTTGATTGGTAAATCGTCTGCTTTCTATGCTGGAGGTTAGGGTTCGATTCCACGCGATCAACTTTTTTCTTCAATTCATTTAATTATTCTTTTAAATTAAATAAATTTATTTATGAAAGGTTTATTAAATATTAAAGGATATTTTTCGTAATTATTTTGTATTGTATAAAATAAAAAAAATTTAAAATATTAAACTTAAATTTTTTACTGGTAAAATTATTAAAAATTATTATTAATTAAAAGTATTAAAAATAGTAATTAAATAAAAATATTTAAAATAATTATTAATGAAAATTATTAATAATTAAAATTAGTAAATTAATATTATTTTTTAAAATTAACTAATCACTATTTATACTAATTAATTAATTAATCACTACTTATTATAATTAATTATTATTAAGCATTAGTATTAATAAGATATATTATTAATTTATTATTAAAATTATGATTTATTATTGAAATTATTATTAATTTATTATAGAAATTAATTAATTAAATTTATAAAAATTATTTAAATAAACTTTTTGAAATTAAATAAATTTATTTGAAAAAAGAACTTATCAAATATTTTATAAAATTGTAAAATAATTAATTTAATAACATATAAAAAAAGACATATTTTTTATTATATTAATTATAAAATAATTAATTTCATAATAATAATATATTTTATAAATTATTTTATATTACACATAATATTTTATTTCTAGTATATTGTATTTCACATTATAAAACTATTTGCAACTAATTTTTTTTTGTAAAATATCATTTAATATTTATTATATATTTTATATTTTATTATAAATATTATTTATTAAAATAAAAAAATATTTATAAAATTTAATATAATTATTGATATAACCAAAGTAATTTTTTTATTTTATAAAATACAAAATAATTACAAAAAAATATCATTTAATATTTAATAAACCTTTCATAAATAAATTTATTTAATTAAAAAAAATAATTAAATGAATTGAAGAAAAAAAGTTGATCTAGTGGAATCGAACCCTAACCTCCAGCATAGAAAGCAGACGATTTACCAATCAAGCTACGAACTCGTTGGAGAAATTTAAAATTTAATTGTATAAAAACTAAGCATGAATTTCGAAGGTTGATTTCTCCGAATTGACTGGCCATTCGACGGAATTACATTGAGGGGTGAACACCCTAAAAGAGTACTACTATTACACCAAGTCTCGATCCCAAATGAATTTCCTTAGTCGTGCCCTCCCCTTGTTAGATTATTGCTGATCTCAATTATTGTAAAGGATTTATTAAATGTAATTATTTATTAACGTCGGCTAATTAGGTGATTTAGTTTTAATGGAATAATTTTGTTATGTCGTTTTTTTTGGTAATTTTAACAAGAAAAACCTCTTTTTTCCCATTAATTTTTAATTACATTTTGTTTCATGAAATTTTCAATGACTCAGTTACAATTTTTACTAAATAAAATCAGAATGTTGAATCATGCATGATCTCAAGAAAATAAATTTTCATTTTACCAGGCCCCCCCCCCCCACACACACACAAATAAACTTTACACTATGTGAAATAAAAGTTTTGCCCTGATTATATAAATATGTATTTATTGCGCTCAAACTATGTTAATTAGGCATATATTTGTTCGGATGCACTGAAAGTATTTTTGGAATTTTTTATAAGACCATTTCATTTACGTCAGTAAATTGTACTGTGTGCTCCCTTGGTTGCTCGGAGAATGTCTAGAGCAGCGATACTCAACCTGCGGCCCGCGGTTGGCCTACTGGGCTTTTCTGAGGGGCCGCTCATGACCCATTGCATTAAAAAAGTATTTAAGAACAATTTATTAAAAATGTAGCGGTAAATTCTATTAATCAAGCAATTATATCTACCTATTTTGGTGTCGATGTCGTACGGGTACGAACTGCTAGGTTTTTTATTTGTAACTATAACGGCTAGCAATAACAAATAACAGCAAAGTAGCGGACTGAACTGGCGTAGTGACTATTTTATGTGTAAAACTGGGTTTTAATTATAAGCAAATAATACTGATTTCAGTCAAAATTCCTCTTTGCTGCATTTCGCATTTGATAAATTAATATTTGAAATAAAAATAAGAGACTTTGTCAAAAGAAAAAAAAATCAATATTATCAAACGGTATGACAGCATTGTTTGTATGAGAGTAGAATGTAAATTAGGAGCTTGGTCACACATAGATGAAAGGAAACTGAAACTACCCCATAACTCAGTAAAAATTACACATAACCGAAAAAAATTTTAAGTGAGTTTGATAGAGATTAATTAATGTATAGTACTAAAAAAGCCAAAAATGAGTTTTAATATTTTGATAAATTTTCCATATTTTAAGTGTCCAATATTGCCTTGGTCTTATAATGTCTTTTTCATCCATTAATCCTCATGTTGTGATCCGCGTGAAATATATGCCATATGTATGCAGGCCGGCGGGAAAAAAGGTTGAGTACCCCTAGTCTAGAGTGTATTCTAGTTCCCGCCAAATGTTCTTTAACGTGTCTTCCATTACGCTGCCTTCCCCCCCCCCTTTAAATATTTCTTACCATCGCTTTTTTTATTTTATTTCAAGAGGGTTGCGTCCTTAACAATTTCGAAATTTACTATGAACATTGATGGACGAATTCATTTAGTGAAAGTAAAGCACACATTTTGCTTTCTCTTGCCGAAAAAATAATGCTTTCCTTTCAAATGCGCAACAGAGTCACTCTTGAAGGAGTACTTTCGACATCCATTGCACAAAAAACTACTAAAACTGACCCATACAGTGATACAAAAGTTACACTGTTATATTAAACGGTTATTTTTTAATGAATTTTTATAACCCGGGCAAGACTTTTGGTTCACCCTCTGCATTAGAAAACGGAAAAAATTCTATAATTGGTATTAAGATAATAAAAATTCATTTTGAATTTTTAAGAAAGTGCCACAACTATTAAAAATTGTGACCGTTAGAACGTTACAAAAATATATTATTTGTTTTTATATCTCAGTAAATATAAATAAGCTATGCTTAGCGTAAGCTTATGCTAAGTTTCAGTAGTCAAGCTTG
>BMAV01010012.1:208302-220091 GCA_019973955.1 Trichonephila inaurata madagascariensis
TATTAATTGTAACTATTTAATAAAAAGTAGCTAAAATAAAAATTTTCGTTGTTGATCTAAGTAGGAATTGACTTAAAAACTATTTTTTTTATATTACTTGTTTTAAATTGAGGTTAGATGATGTACCGGAGTTGATACATTACCATCCAAACTTCTTTGTTGTTCTAGGGGCACCGATTTTAATATCCAAGTCTTGGTTGCACCATACTGGGGGGGGGGGGGGGGGCAGATTCCGGACTCAAATTTACAACCCGACCACGAATTTTGTGATTATGACCACTGAGCTACTACGCTTGTAATAAAGCTGTTTGTATGGCAACCCTGTAATTCTTAGATATAAAATCGAGGAGAGGTAATGTCGACAATATTTATGCTATCTTACTAATTTAACCAAAAGACAAATTTAAGTTAGTTTTTTTTAAAAAATACGTTCTTTATCACAGTGAAAGTTTGTTGGTCTGAATGTATGTTAGGAAAAAAATACAATTAGATTTTAAGCACAAAGAAAGTTTACTGTAAAATAAATATTGCTCTTTAAATTTCTGTACATCTTCTTTTAGGATGAATTTTATACAACCAATCTTTGATAATTCCAAATATTAAGCTAATTTTAAAAGTTAGTTAACCATCTGCAGATTAAAAAAAATAATAATAAATTTGAATTCTTTAAAATGCATGCTCATATTTTGAAAGCATTTACTTAAGTTTCTTTTTACCAAACTGCAACCGTCCAGAAAAAGAGCTCGTAAATCAGAAATAAAATATACGAATTAAAAGAAATAATAGTTTACATTAAAATATTTAGACCTTGCCTTCTGAAAAAATAATAATGCCGTCCAAGCAGTGGCACACACAAGGATGGGATTTGGGGGCTCAAATAATTTTTAGCATAGACATTACATCTCAACACTTTTGTCTGGGTGGTTTTTTTTAGAATATACAGCCTTCCTCCCCACAAAAATCCGAGTATACCACTGTTTTCAATTATCTGTATTTCTATTAAAATTAAAATAAAAATTTTTAAACTGTTTTATGATGAAACAAAGACATGCTTATTAAATATATTTTTATGAAATTTGTCCCCTTGATATGAAACGGATTCTGGGAAAAAACATATAAGAATTTGTAAATCAGATTTTTCCCCTTCCCATAATGAAAATTAAATGAGGCATAAAATAAGTAAAAACAATACAACTGCTGACAGCTCGAATTAGAGTTTAATCAATATAGATTTAATTTAGCACATCTGCACTTTTGTATTAACTTCAAGATATTTATAATCTTATTACTAATAATTGAATTTCTAAATTCTTAACCATACTGAATATGGAAAACAAGAATTATTCTGAAATTTTAAAGTAACATTCACTCGTAGTTTTTATATAAACACTAAATATCTGGAAAGTATTTTAAAAAAGAATTTAATTGCTTTATGTGGGTGAAATACCTTCTCCAGTATACAATCAATTTGCATGCTATGATCAATATTTTAGAAAATTTATTTTGTTTTGAATTCTATGTATAATTATTGAGTATGTTGAAAACAAATAGGAAGTTATGATGGATATTTATTACAGAACTGTATTATTGTGGATATTATGTAAATAAAGCTTTCTTTATAAAAGTTTAGAGTTTTTGGAAATGTTAGCAGATAATCATATATTGTTGTATACAGCGAATTTTGCCGGCCGTTCTCATCAATTTGTATTTGTATTTTACAATTTCTGTAAGCTGTGCAATTTGTAAATATTTTAGAAATAAAATACAAAATATATGCAGTGGGTATTAATAATTTGAAAATAAACACGATTACATTTATAACAATTTTACATTGCTGTCAGATATTTATAACAGAAAAAAAATTAGTACATACAAAAGGGTTTAAAACCTGAGAATTTTTTAAGTGGCACAATTTAAAACTCAAATATTTGCATTATTTTATGTATGTTAAGAAATCTAATAAGATATTTCAAATTAATACTGCATATTAAGTAAAAAATTGTATGCTTTTGTTAGTTTTAAAACTGCATAAATCTGCTAAAAATGAATTTTTTTGAAGCAAATTACCATTCAAAGATTTTGAAGTAATATTTAAAAAATTTTATATCAAAAGTAAAATTTAAAAAAATTAAAAATTCCCAACTCAAAACTTTTAAACATAATACTTACTTTTAAGTATAGATACTACCTATAATCAAATAACTGTAATTTAATTATAGGTATAATACATATATTACACCTATAATACATAGGTATAATACATTACACCTATAATTACATTATTATATGTAGTACCATCAACACTGGCGTAGCTATATTTGAGGGGGCCCTGTATCAAAATTCCTTCGGTGCCCATTTTTGGATATGGGAGCCCTTTTAGTGGAACTGTAGTTACACATGTTGAGGCCCCACATCATTGATACGGCGGTAGCTACGACCCTGACCATCAATTACATTTCGTTTATTAAAAGGCCAAAATAAAGGCAGTTTCGGAAAACTAAAATTTTAAATGTGCAAACTGTTCTGCAAATTTCAATATTTATGCTAAAAATCCACTTTTCAACATGTAGTGGGATATTCCAACCCCCCTTCGCACACACGTTGAGAATCTACATCTACATTAAAAGAGTATAGATTTTCCATTTAACTTTGTCTTTTTTGAGAGATACTTGTAAAAGTCATCATCACTGATCTTAGTTCAAAATTATCAGGTTTTTCGACTATAGTCCTCACCTATTTCTAGAGCAGCATCAATTCAAATCTATCAATGGTCTCGTATAACATCCATATGTTATTTAAAAAAAAAAGGAAAAACTGTTTTGTTTGCTTAGGGGGAACAGGATTTTTTAAAATACTAAAATTTAATTTCTCACTTCACAAGCAATGTTTATATATATGCTTCAGGTTACCCCTCTCCCCGTTCTAAAGCTACATGACAGACTATAATCAATCAATCAATTCTAAATCTTGGTCTAGTAAAGACTACATTCGGCACACTTTTCTTTAATTTCTGCTACAGGATTTCAGGTCATATGAAATTACATGTCCAGCAATTCCATTCTTTCACATAATTGGACTTCTGTTCGACTAAAATCTATCAGTTGACTTTGGATGGACAATTACAGTCTCAAAAAATAGAGTTAATATGTTTTCATTGGTTAAAATGAAGCATATGATACAGACAAGTGATTTTAGCCTTTAAATATTTCACCTAAAAACTCACAATTGGATATTTATTAGTATTGCCCTCAGAAACAAAAGGGCTATAGACTACAGATCTCCTAATTTCAAACGTCAAATGACGAGAACAACATCGGAGCTGGCATCCCACTCTACAAACTTCTGCACTCCCTGTGTACTCTGAACCTCGAGAGATTTAATGTTCAATTTCTCTATAAGGTGGGTCTTCAGAAGCACCAGACTTGACAAAGAGTAAGCAGGTATTTAATGGTTAGATTCAAGTATTTTAACATTCATTGTGAGTAAGTGTTTGTTAAGGTCATGCTATAAAGCAACACAAGGACTCTTGGCAACGGATCTCGTAATTTTGAAAAATAGTCAAGTGATGAGGACACTTGAGCTGGTAGCCCTTCTCCAAACTGCCATACCTCACCAAGAGGAGGATGTTGAGCTGACAGATTTAACATGCATCAGCTCTTTTATATAGTGGGTCTTCAGTGATACTAGGGTTCAAACTCATTATACGCCAGCTACGATCTCGTGACTATAACCACTACGCTACATTGGTCACATACTCTGTGGGAAGAAGATACTATACAAAATCTATAACTAAAGTACAAATTTTAACTAAAAAGTATCCCCTTCTAAACTGTCCATTTTATAAAGCTAAGTAGAAATTAGAATTCAAACATCAAACTTGAAAGTTTTCAAGATATTTTTAAATTGTTTACAAAATATAACACATTCTGATTTTTTAAAAATGAAAAGTACCTTATATGAAAATAAGTTATTCAGGAGATATTATTTATTTTTCATGTTCTCTCTTTACATGTACTTAAAAATAAATTAAGAAATAGTAAAATTATATGCGTATACTTTTATGTAAAATGCAGATGACCAGTAATATGATACTACTTTTAAGCATTGGCTGCTTAAAACTTTATAACTCTGAAATTCAGTTCATTTAAATTGCAGTAGTAATTTAATAACTTTCAGAAAATAAATTCAAAATGAGATTATCAAAACAATTCATTAACTTAACTCAGTGGTGCAACAGCCCATGAGGGCCAAGTCCTACTGTGCCCATTTCAGTATACGTGACCTTGGGCCCTGAGATGCATGAGCAGATGTTTCGGTCAGTCTGATGTGAGACCCCCCAAGTTAAGCTTCCAAGCAAGCTTGCTATTCATCTATCGACCCACTGAAGGGATGAAAGGCTAAGCCGACCTTGCCCTGTCCGGGGTTTGAACCTCGGACCTGTGGTGTGGAAGTGTGATGCACTACCACAAAACAATTTATTATGTATGTCAAAAAATTAAGTGTTCTAAAATTTTGAAAAAATTAAAAAAGAAAAAAATTCATTAAAGAATATGAGAAAAAATTTCCCTTTGATAGCAAATTTTCAAAAACATACAGAATTAACCCACACACATATTGGGTCATCCGGAAAGTTCATGTTGATTTTCAGTCCGTGGCATAAAGGCAACTCTGAATAAAGAATGATTGAAAACAAATGATATACTGATATATTCTAAAAGATGGTACTTCAGCCATATTTGGAAAAAAGTTTGGTTAAGAAACAGAATTTGCTGTCAGTTTTATACGCTTTGAATATGGAAGCAAACAAAAGCATTATAGGGATTGAATGCTTTTCTATTATTAGAAAAACAAATATGCCCCACAAAAAGCAAATAAAATATGCACTGTTAATGGCAAAATTGATGTAGTTGAAAGAAATATACAAAAATGGTTTGCTTAGTTGAAAGCTGGTGATTTCAACCTTGAAGATCAAGAAAATTGGGCAGGCACCTCCACAAATGAAGAATAAAGTAAAACGTTGATCAATAATTAAATAATGTTAAAAAAAATCAAAATCCACCATACATTTTGATACATGGGTTTCCTATGATTTAAAAGAAAAAAAATATATGATGGATTGCATTTCTATTAGTGACTCTACAAATGCAAAGAGGAGACACCATTCATGAAGTGTTTGTCAGGAATGAAAAATGAATTATGTGTGATAATTTGAGTTAAAAGGTCTTGGGGTAAGTGGAAATGAACCACCTTTTGTTTACGCAAAAGTTAGACTTCATCCAAAGAACAAGTTCAGAGTCTGGTGGGATTGAAAAAGAATTCTGTATCGTGAGCTTTTGCCAAATGAGACAGTAATCTCAGAATAGCATTGCTCCCAATTAGATGAATCAAACCTAGCAGGTGAATAAAAATATGTAGAAATACATTTGGAAAGGCACCGTGTTTCATCAGAAAATTATAAAAAATCATGTAGAAAAGGTTTTTGCTGAAAAAAAACCCCAAGAAGACTCGAATAGAAATTTCACCTGAAAGATGAGAAAGGCCAGGAAATAGCATGGCATCCCTATAATTTAACAAATTTATACTAAAATTTAAAAACTTCATGTCACAATTTTTCTTCAAAATTGGCATGAACTTTACAGACAGTCTAATTTTTTATACAACTTTAGAGAAGTGAAATCCTCAAAAAGAACAGTAAAATCTATTTTCTCCAAATTTTAAAGAAAATGACTTTAATTATATGACTAGATAAAGACAAAATAATCAAATTCGAATTTCAATACTGATAAGAATAACTTTAAATTATTAAACTTTCATTTTCTAACTCTAATAGAAATCACCAAACCCTTCATGTTGAAAAGTAAAGTATTTGCCCCATCATGGTTAACAAGAGAAATATCAAATTTAATGTAACAAGTGACACTAACATGAGAAATGAGCTCATGGTAAAATAATGATATCAAGAAGCATAATGTAATTCGTTTAAATCAAATGAGAAGAAAACTCAACACATTAGCCAAAATATCAGCAAATAAATGTTATGCATTAATGACTAAATAATCATCAGCAAGAATACTATATATTGGGAATGAGAAAATAACTTGGGAGGAAATATATTTTGTAAGTACCAGAGAAAATATTTTTAAAATTTTAATAACTTTCAAACTTTATTTAACTAAGTACTACAAAATGGCAAATAAAATAGACAAAATAAATAGTGCTACAAATAATAATTGAAAAATTCTTCTACATAAAAACAGAATACTTCTGTTAAAGTATAATATCAATGCAGTCATTTTTCAGTGCATGAATTAACACAGACAGATGATTAATCATTCAAGAAAATACTTTTGCATAAAAATTATACTAATTTTTATTTTTTAAAAAAATATGTACAAGGTGACTATTTTTATAAAAGCAGTAAAAAATGTAATTTTAATAAAATTCAGTAATAAATCTGTACAAAGATTAGTATAAATTAAGAACCTGTTCAATACAATAATAAAGCCTTCATTTGTGAGCTCTGAAGAAAATTCATTGTCCTTTAAATACCCAACTCCTTGCGAAACATTTCCAATTCTGCAGCAGTTTTTGCATCATTTTTCTTTGCATTTGCAGTAATATTTGTAATGTACTTCATAATGATGGGGTCACTCATTCTTTCCTTCAAAAGATTCTTGAATTCCATCAATTTGCTGTAGCATTTGTCATTTAGAGTAAGTATACTTAAGCAAAATGTCAGTTCATGAAGTTGAACATCAGAACTGCAATTGAAAGAAAATCAAAGTTATGAAAAAGTAGCTTCTAGTTTATAAATTCTTTTATTGCACAAACTAAAAATATATTTATGGTATAATTTTTGACAACATTATTTAAATAACAAATAAGAAACTAACCACAGTTCGTATTAGTGTGTTTGGGGATAATTTATCAGTCTCAACATGATTATAAAACTCACCAACTTTTATTCAGCCAAATAACCTAGTATAAAAATATTTTAATGGAATTCATTCAATAGGAGCAAAATCTTGAATCCTAAACAATAATAATAAAGATATACTTAACTGACACTGAAAGACTTGAATCACAGCTAAACAAGTTTCCAATCTAGCACATTAACCCACAAATCTTACTATAACTCACAAATTCTAATAAATATCCAATGACTCACTTTAACAATTACAATCTTAACATCCTTACTTACAATTTTATATAGCCATAATATCTCCACTTACAATTATAGCCACAATATCCTCACTTACAATAACAGCCACAATATCCTAATTACAAAAATATCCTCACTCATAATTACACATAGCCATAATATCCTTTCTTACAATAACAGACACAATAACCTCTAACTCCTCACTTTATAGCATATCTAATTTGTATGTATAATGGTTCCTTTCTCTCTCACACACAAAGCAATCCATATAATAGATATCCCAAGAGGTTAATTTAAAAATGCATTGAAAACCCACTACAGATATTTGAAAAATGAATAGGAAAAGATATCTAATAAATAAGGAAAAATTCAGATAATTAACATTATAATTTTTACTACCATTGGAATAAAATATGTAAAAAATAAAACATGCAAAACTATTTATATTCATCAATAAAAATTTGAACACTAGTATTCCACTATACATTTTTACATAATTTTGAATAAATTATCATTACCTTAAACCTGTAAAACGAACACACAGCTTCTCTACAAGACCTTCTACTAGTTTTTCTTTTTCAATATACTGGAGCATATGCCTAGAAATAAAATTGAGATCAAAGTTGGAAAAACATTTATTCCTAATAATAATTTTCCAGAAAACAATTGTTTTGTATAACTTTCTAATTTTCTAAATGCTTATAATAATTTAAATTCATTTCACAGAGCAATATAAAATAACTAATATACAGTAATACCTCAACTTAGGCGAATCCAGAGTTATGTAATTTTCAAATCTCAAAGATCCGGGGTTTTTTTTGGAATTAAAAAAAATTGGTGAAATAGGTAATGTGATTGAAGAATTTGACAATCTTGCCATACAAATAAATTTAGAAGTGACTAGTGATGACGTTCAAGAGCTGCCAAATTTCCACAATCAGGAGCTAACGATTGATGAGGTCAGAAATGCATGAGCAAAAATAAGTCATTGAAGAAGTCTAGGTCTTTAGACACAGCTCAATCAGAAGATCGAAGGACGGTTGAGAATTCAACAGAAGGTCTCAGTTTAATTGAAAAAAGGCTACAGATTTTAGAAAATATAGACTCTAACAAAGAGCATGTTTTTTTGAACAAAACAAGAATATATATATTTGCATGCTATGAAGAAATTTTGCAGGAGAAAAAAAAAATCTTTGAGCTAGAAGATTACTTTGTTATATTTTATGAAACTTTCAACATCAAAATAACTATGGCTTATGATTTCGTATGGGTGTTATCCAAGAATTTATTAAATTATTTCTTTTGTCTTTGGCTCCAAATAAAAATAATTTCTATGTATTTATATGGGAAATCATGCCCTGACTTACACAGCTATCACTCAGTCCATCTATCATGTTAGTTCAAGGCATTACTGTACTCTAAACTGTAATTTTATTTATCTAACACATAATAGTTACATATTAAATATAGGTCTTTGCTTTTGAAGTCTCTTAAATATTTTTTGCATATAAAATGATTTTATACTATTTGACCATGCTACACTGAAATGGATTAAATTCATAACTGGTTAATTTAAACATTGAATATTGCAGTTAATTTTATCTAATGCTATTGATGTAAAGAAATAAGCAATAAAGTTATTAGTTTATTGTCTACATCAGCTATAAAACAGCTTAATTATTTTAACAATGGCTTTTCATTTTTGAAAAAAATAATAAAATGTTTCACATGCTTCCACCAAATTACTCTGCTACAATAAAAATCTTATTTGATTCATATATTATCTTGAATAATTAATAACATAATTTGTAATGACTTTGCAAACTTAGACTTTTCACTATTTATGCTACACAATTCCTTTCTATTTGGCAAGAGGCAAAAGAAGAAATTTTAATGTTCTTGATAATGCTAGAGAGGTTTCTGAAATATTTCACTTAATGAAACCCTTTATTGATATACTAAGAAACTATTTTATCTGAAATATCCTGTCTTAATATAAGTTTGGCAAAATCTACATTCTTATTAAACTATAATCATCACATATAATGTTTATTATATTATTATTCATTTCAGCTTGGCAGTTTAAAATTGAATTCATAACAGTTTGTAACTATGCCAATAGTTATTCTGACAGAAAAGAAATATTACAATTCCTTCAACAAAATGAAAAACAAAAAGATCTTAACTACTTCACCAAATGAACTATGATGACAGTACATACTCAATGATAGAACAATATATAACCAGATGATATTTTTAATATTCGATAAAACAAACTTACATTTATTAAAACATTGCAAGAGACAGGAATGTTTTTAGAAACAAAATTAAATATATTTTTCCCTGTTTAACATAATTTTCACGGAAATTCCTGATAACATGTAAACATGAATGAGGTAAAATGAAAAATATACGAAGTGATTGAAAAAAGTTTAGAAATACACCAATAACTAGTTCAACAGTATAATTTACCTTAGAACAATCTGGAACTTCTCTTCACTAAATTCAGCTTTTGGATCACTGAGTGTACTAATGATATCCGGAATTATGTTGTAAATAATATTTCCCTAAAACAAATTAAAAAAAAGAAATTGCTGAATAAAATGCAATATAAAACTTATTCACATAATGTAAATAAATAATGCAATACAAAATTTTAGAATTAGTAATATTATTACCTTCTTTGATAATTCTGTGAATAAATATTTTGCAACATCTGATACTCTTTTCTCTTCATCAGCTATGCACTTAGCTGCTTCACTAACCAAACTTTTGACTCGAACAAAATCATGAAGAATAAGATGTGTAAGTGTTATTATGGCAGCTTCTCTGACTGAAGCAACAGAATCACTCAACCTGAAATATAATTGGATGAACCACGAATTTAAATAATGTTAATCTGCCTGAAAAACAAATTTAAATTTTAAAAATATGAAATTTAAACGTAATTTAATAAAACTGCTAAAAATATGAAAAAAGAATATTTCAAAATGGCTGAAAACTTGTAATGACATTATGAAATCATATTTAATGAAATATTTTATACTTTAAAATTTTTTAATCCTCACAAAAACTATTCAATATTATGAGTAGTCTACAAGTCAGAAAAGTAGTCCATTAAACGGATATCCTGCTACAACTGAATGTAAAAGAAAATGATTTCTCCTAAACAATATTTTTATTTATTCAGTCAAAATACCTTTGGTATATTTGTGGCGTCCAAGGTTCAACAATGTTTGGATAACTTGTAGACAGATCTCCCATAGCGATTACCATATTTGCTCGAATATAAGGTTCTGGCGATTTTTCTGTGATAGTAGCAAAAAGTTGCATGTTTTCTTCACATACTTTTTCACTGAAAAACAAAAGCAAAATATAAATGGATCATATAATTCAAAGAGAATTCATTGTATATAAAAAATTTTTGAAACCTTAGTTAAAAAAACTTATATTAAAATTGTTACATGGATTTTTTTCTTCTCTTGAAATGAACCTACCACAAACTGTTAAAACTTGACAGTTATTATGATTATACCATTATATATAATTCGTTCATATAATCTTTTAAAAGTCTTTTTGGTGTGTATGTAATTTATACAAATTTAGTTTTCTTTTGATCTTGGTGAAATTTTGAACATTTGATCTTCAAACCAAGATGAATGCCTTTTTTCAGGGCTTTTATACTTCTACTTTATAAATTACTTCTGCATTTTGGTAGTCTTTTTAAATGACCTGTTTTGGAATTTTTATAGCAACCCTGATGATCCATTTTTATACATATATCAGATGTTTTTGCTATTTCGTTGAAAGAACATTTTAGAGTTTCATATGCTTCTTAGCCCTTTAACTGCCAAAGAAAGTTGCACAATTTGCTCCCCAGAGGCAATATTTTTCACACAGGCGTGATAGTTATGCAGTGTTCTGGGAAAAAAAAAGAAAGAAAAGGCATAAATAAATCCTTCTCTGAAACAAAGTAAATCCTTCGCAAACCTTGTCATTGTATTGCATTTTAAAGCCTTAGGAAAAGTTTTACAGAAAGCAGTACAATGCACAAAGGTTTGTAATTTAGAAAGGCATGAATACACACCAGGGGCAGTTAATACATTGGCTGAGCAAGGCGTACATACATGCCAGCAGTATTCAGAGGTTAAATGAATCAACACCACTAAGAAAACCGTATATCACAGAAATTATTCACCCCTCTCTTCACTTCAAAGCCTTTCTTATTCTGTGTAAAGAGCCAACATTTAGCTCTTTAAGTACAATCTACAGCTTTAATTTTTGTAAAGTATTTAATTATTAACACTAATAAAAAAAATTTCTTTTTATGCAGCATTATTAAAATATCATATTTTTAAGCAAGGAGAATTGGTGTTACTTATTTTTAGATATTTCTAATATTTGTGTTTTAATCATATATCAAAGTTTCATGAAAAACATCCAAAACCCATGTAATGCTGAATATTTTCAGCTAGTGCTGAAATTATTCAACATTAATTTAGAATTTAATTAATGAAAATACATAAAAATGTAGTGATATCAAAATTAAAAATAATTCTTACAATTTTAAAGTGTTATGATATCATACAAAATTTTCTTCCAATATTTGCTAGCAATATTTATTAAA
>BMAV01010012.1:229663-244676 GCA_019973955.1 Trichonephila inaurata madagascariensis
GTGACGCAAAACACTATGTGGGTGACTTTTTAATGTTAAAGGTTATGTTTTTCTCTTCCCTTCCATTTTGTAAACATGAAATAGCAAAAGTTCTCTTGTTTTTTTTATTTTTCACCATTATATTATTTTGCATTAATTTTAGGTAAATAAGGTAATATTAATTGATAGGAACAAATTATTTGTTTCCTGATAGAAATAATGTTTCAATATCACACTAATACAACAGAATATACAGGAGAATCAGATTGGAAACGGTCCTCTCGCCAGTGCATCAGCAAACTCATTACACAGGATAAAGATAACTTAGAATTCACATGGGATGATACTACAACCACTACCCATCAAAGAACTAATGAAAGTAGAACTAAAGAAATTGTTTTAATAGTGGCCTCTGAATGAATATCACAAAGTTCTGATCATCTCTTTTAGAGATTTCAGTCAAAACCATTTGGACTGCAACCATTTCAGCATGCTAGTTGGAACAATTTGCACCAATAGCTGTATTAAAACTAAAGTGCCGAGAGAGTAAGTTTCACATCAACATTATGATTAGCATCAGTAGCAGAACCATCAGTGTATAACATGCAACTAGTGCGTCGAAAGATCTTTCTCCAATGATGGGTAGAGTGGCAGAACCTTCAAATTTGTCTCAGTGAAGGATTTCTTACTGGCCATCAGAACCAAGTCAAAATTATAATTTGCCTTGTTCAAATGTCGTAAGAACATACCAGCTACAAGCAGGGCTGTCTAATAGAGGGAATATCAAAAACAATAGGCAGTTCTTTTGTAACATCTTAGAAGATAGGTTGGGATTTTAACCTACAATCTGCAGGTTTGTATATCTTCCAAAAGTCACCATGTCTCATCGATCTTTCAACCAACTTGAGAGCACTTATTTTTCCTTCAATGAGTCAGAAGCTCATTATTGCTTGCAAGTGCATGGCCTGGACAGGAGTAGAAAATGCACCCGCCATGATGATTCCATGGGCATAATTTTGAGTAGTTTCAACCTTGCTCTTAATACTCAGAAGCAGTTACAAGGAGTTTTCAACCATACTCAACAGCAGGTCTAATATAAGATTTGTAAGTGGTACAGAGTAGATCTTGCATAGTATTCCATTTTACACCAGTAAGCCTTTTAAGCAGTCTACTTTATTGGCTCTTAAACACCAACTAAGCCTGGAATTCATTGCAATTTCCAGAAAGTGATGAATGATCCTTTGTGTGAACATCATGAATGAGTTTTGCAAAACATATCTTGACAATATTGATATTTTTTGCTTGAGACGGGAACATGTACTTTAACCATTTAGATGTTGAGTTGTTTTAAACTGAAATTCACTTCTTAATATAAAAAAGTGTCTTTGCAAAAACACAAAATAAACATTTAGAGCTTATAAATGCAGAGATATTAACCAGATTCTGAAAAACTATAAGCTACTAAAATTATTAAAATGCACACACACAAAAAAACACAGCTTTAAAAAGTACACTCTTTTTTCTGTCTTATTACCATGATTACAGCCAAATTTATGCTGAAATAGCCAAACCATGCACCTTACCTCCTCTTAATACTTTTTGGTGAAGGAGGTGAAATGAAGGAGAAAAAGTTAGGATCATAGAAATATTCGATAGATCAAGATTATGTACGCTGCTGAGGTATAATTATTGTGTATTTTGGGAAATTTAAATGCTAAATGTATACATGGACACAATTATTACTCAAGATCAGTATTTTCATATAAATTGGTGCATATAAAATGGGTTTATCAAAACACAATTTGATTTAATTAAAGTACAGCCTTATAATATGAACAGAAAGTCCCAGATTAAAAAAAATTTTTTTTTCTGATAATGCAGTACCCTTTCTTGTGGGGAGGGAGAAGAAAATAAAAAAAGAGAAAGATTTAAAATGATTTTTTTTAATCATTAAATACTTTTTTTATTTCAACTGTTAGATCAGAGTATTAAAGGTAAAGTTCAAGACTATTTTCATTAGGAAATTATTACAGCTGCTTTTGAATCAAATTGACAAATATACATAGAAACTTTCTGCAATTTTACATTGTTATAATCTCATCATTTCATTGCTCAAATAAATAAATTTAATGGTATTAATGTGTTTTGGAAAAATATATAGTCAGGGTCAATTCAAAATGAAAATCTAATCAAGTTGGTACAAAAAAAAGCCTTCCTTCCAAAAAACCTGCACTCTAAGTGTAGATAAAGACAGTTTTGACAATGCAAGCATCAAAAATATCTAAAAATTATGTCAATAAAATATTTTGATGATAAATGTGACACTGCTATAATTTGTTAGATAAAAAAAAATGACTAATTACCATTGTTTGAAACAAGTTCTTCATTTATAAGTTCAGTAACTTTCTTCACTATTTTCATACATAATATTTCTGGTTCATTCATGAGGCAGAAAATTGTGTTTACAGCTTCATTAGCCATTGGTGTCCATTGATTATCTTCCAATGATTTTATACCTGAAAAAGTATTATATTAATTTTAATTTAAAAAGTTGGCATAGTGTCTTATTTCACATATTTCAGGAATTTAATCATAATAGCAATGAAAAATTATTTTATCTTTAAATCTTGTTCTTAAGGGTATTCAGTACACTTAAATAAAAATCTCCCAATTTAATGGTTTTTACAAAGTTTTTGCCTCGATCTATTTTATATGTCACACAGAATTTGAGCTCAAAATACCATTAAAAACCAAATAATTTAAGATTTTAAACAAAAATCTAAAAATTCATGAGGTAATTTGAAAATATTACTCCTTTTGTAATTGAGGTATACACATGAAAAATTGATATGGGTTTTGTGGTGACACAATTGGAATTTATAAAATAGTCTTTCTTATGAATACTAATTAAAAAATAATAAATTCTACTAAACTATAAATGATAATAAATTCTAAACAATAATAAATTATAAAAAATGTATAAATTCTAAATTCAACTATTTTTAAAAAAATTCAGTATCGTTTTTTGATTCAAAAGTTTTTTTCCAACTTTTTCAATATGTATTAAAAGCAATAATTAGAAAAAAATACCAAAATATTTAGCATAATAGAAAGAAAAGCTTTAGCATCAAGAGGAGAGGGGCCTAGTTTATGTCCCTTAATCTTAGATAAACCAGTTTTAAGTTTTTATTTGCAATTGGGAGGTGAATATCAACAAACAAACTTTATCATAACTTTGGAGTTTAACTTGGAACTCTTAATTTTGTGAGATAATAGAAAAATATTTGAAGAACACTTTCAGCTAAAAAGATCTCTTGATTTGTTTTTACTCATTTTGTCAAATGAATCAAACTGCGACCCCTTTAAACATGCTTTTTCTCTATTATTAAAATGGAAAAAACTTAGGAGCTTTGCTCTATATGTTCAACATATAATCACAATGAATAAAACTTATTTGATTATTTAAGAAATACACGCTTATTTTCAACATAAATAAAATAAAACAATAATACTTTATGCTTAAAATTTTTTTTACAAATATAATAGCTTTTAGAATTTTAAAGATATTTTGATTTCTTTTTTATAAATGCATTTTATCAGATGTGCTATACAAATCTGTTAGAAAATAAACTTATGAAAATTCAGAATTTTTATTTTTGTATGCCGCACTAATTTAATCAATCCTAAAATCTAATATTTAGTTTACAATTGAATGTGTTAACAATTTATGTAACATTGGACCTACAACATAACTATGGGCAATATAATACATAATGGCAATTAAGTAGATATTGACACTAGGATCAGAATTTTTCTTCTATGCTTAATGAGGTGAATTTCAAAAAAAATATATTATGATCACTTTTAAGATACCCCAAAAATCTAATAATTTACCAGACACTCATATGTTTATTTTTCCAATGTGAAAGCCTTGTTGAAATATAAGCTCATTATTAACACATACATACACCTAAGAATTAATTTACAATAGCAATAGATTAGTCAGGTTTTCAATTAAAACTCAAAACTGATTAGAATACCAAGCATTTAATATCAGTTTCTCCTTTGCTGGTTAAAAAGTAACCAGTTATGCTACAGAGCATATCTGAAACAATGGGTATTTTTCCCCCTTTATCCTTTTTAAAAGAATGAAATATAAAAAATAAAATCAAGACAATATTGATAGTTCATCTTTTTTTTTTAAAAAAAAAGAAAAACACAGATTATCTAATGAAGAAATATTTTGAAGTGATTCTATGTATGTAATTTTAGTGACCTGATTTAAAGTATTGAATCTAGCTTCTAAAATAATAGTGCAATAACCCTGCAAAATTCCTTAGAATTCCATATAGCAATCCTCAAAATATTGGTCAGTTTATTCCAATTCTTAAGGTGGCCAATTTAGCGAATCTACTTATATATTAAAATACTTATATATATGTATATATAATTGATTTACACTCTGTCAGCAAGATTTTTATTTTTTCTGCAATGATATGATCGTTTGGAAGTCGCATTTCTTTGTCTACAGCATTAGCAGATAAATACTGAAAGAAAAGAGTAAATTAATACAAATTTTTGCACAAATATAATTACAATGGTTGATACAAATGTAATAATTTACATGTTACATTCCACAGAAGAGTGAAATATGCAAGTGGGTACTAATTCTCGCAATAAATACTAACTTAATACAAGTAAAATTATTTATTATTCCTCGCTGTTGGTTACTTTTAAGAGTGAACATTTGCTAAAAACAAATTTATATACAGTCGGATCTCTATTTAGAAGTCGCTAAATCCCGCAAAAAAGTTCATTAAATGGAAAATTCATTATATAGAGGTTCATTTTTCAATATACTTTATATATATAAGCCACATAAAACAAATTTTAAATTCATAAACATTATATATTAAAAAAAAAGTAATTATTCACACCTTTTAGTGAATTAATATCTATATCACAAAAAAGAAAAAATTGCAAGGAAAACAAGAAAAAAGAATTTTGAGGAATATACTGTACTTTCAACATTTAGAAAATAATTTTATATTGAAATTAATGAATCTTAAGAACATTTTCTAATTTAAAGCATATAAGTAATTTTAAACATACATTATTTTGTGTAACTAGAAATTCTAAAAATTTGTAGAAGTTCAGTCTTGTTGGCAGGGTGAGGAAAGAAAGGAGAAAACTCAGGTGACGTCCTCATGATTAATCCGTGGTGAAGAATAAAATGTATGTGCATACAAAAATGAATGCATTATGTTTTCCTTTTCTCTGAGAAATTTTCTTTTACTCTTAATATCAGAACTTCCTGGTGATTTCTATATTTATGTCATTAAATTTTTCTTTTTCTTTTTGTCTTTTGCTTCTTTCCTTTCTCAAAAGAGAAACACAAATTTGCTTTATAAGTACAAAAGCAAATAAAAACATCACGAATATTATTATTTATTTATTTTTTAAATAGAATGCGTCAAAGAGAAAAGTGTCGTGGAAGACATAAGCAATGGTACAAGAGAATGTATTCATATTTAGAATAAAAAATACCAAAAATCTGTAAGTATATCGCAGTTAACAAATAATTTTAACTAAAATTAATGAGTCAAAAAGAGAGGAGGAAAATTAAAATATTTCTCTCCTGTAGTTCACATTTTACCGTATAATTACATTTTTTAAAAAATTACCAATTACCGTAAAATCTGGCATACAACGTGCACTTTTAGCACAAAAAATAAGAACGAAATTTAAGGGGGCGCGTTATACGCCGGGTATAAAAAATGATAGCTTTAAAAATAAAAGAAGAAATGAGCACAAAAAAATTAGACTTCTACTTAGATTGGAGTACTGTTTATTTAAAAGAAATGACATACTTAATAAGCTAAAAGGGTTGTAGTTCTAGAAGTACACTACTTAAAATAAAAAACACCCTAACTTTTCAAAAACTTAAGATAATACCTCGAATAAACCATTTCAAAACATAAGCATTGTATAAGTACAATTTAAGTTTAAAAAAGGAGGTGCGCATTATACCATGAATATACCTAAAATTTAAAAATTGCAGCTTGAAAGTATAGATGAGCGTTATACACCGGATTTTACGGTATTAAAAAACTTCTAATCCTTATATCCAAATAATACTCCCTGCTCACTTTAGTGATTAATAAAGCTTGTTTAGAGTAATTTTAAATATTTTTCAGTTAAAATAATATAAAAAAAAGATAGTTCCCCCTCACATTGTACATGTTGTATTTTTTTTAAAAACTGCAAATAACTGCTGATAGTTATGTAAGAAACTAGTCCCAACTTTCCTAGGAATGAAGGGACTTAAAGTACACGTTTCTTTTTCACATATCCTCTTTTAACCGCCTACAATTTTTAAGAAAACTACATTTCTCGTTCACAACTCACCAAATGAGTCATAAATCACCATTTGTCAATGGAACATACTGGGAAATTTCATGTATCCTTCTGCAAGAAGGCGGAGTTACAAGTTTACTTTCCCCCTCTTTCCAAATGTGCAATGCTGACTCTTAATAATTACTCGCAAAAAAATTAATTTATTTTTTCGCTTTTTTAGTTGCATTTTATTCCATGCAATTAAAAGCAATACCCTAGATGTAAATATCCGAGAAAGAAACTCCATAGGATTAACATTGCGCTTGAGATTTTGTGGTGGCGTGTCAACGGAATCCTCAACATAATTTTTTACCAAATAAGGAGATGAAAAGAGTACAAATGTTTCTTTGGAAAATATGAGCCAAGTATCTTCTTTCAAAAACACAAATTGTGTCTTTTGCCATCAAATCCCAGTTAAAAGTATTTGATGTACAACATTCTTTTTAATTTTTTTTTTTCACATTGCTTTAACTCTATATTTATTAATATCAATAATAATAATAATAACTAAAATAAGATTTAACATATTCTTCTTTTGAAAATGTTTCATAGAATTTTTAAAAAAAATTAAATTCTCACCTTTCCTCTGTTTTTTAAGTTTGCGTTACTAAGAACTCTAAGCATGTACAAAGAGATTTGAAAATTGTTTTCATTTTCAGATCCTAATCCATATTCCACAAGAGCATTTAAATGTTGCCATACAAATTCAGGACACTGTCTATAAAATAAAGAACAATTAGGATTGATATACATTTTATAAATAACAATGAGATGGAGGGGGGAGGGATTCATGCATAATGATTATTCGAAGAAACTTATACATACATTGTTAAGGGGAGTGTGTGGGAAATTTTAATCTTTTTAATAGCAGAATGAATGAACTTAGATCATGAATTTGATTTGCAGAAAATGAAATAATCTAAATAATCAGTTTATCATTTATGACACATACCTAACTCTTTTTTACATGAGAGTTAGGATCTTCCTCATTGGCATTAGTCTTCCACCCCCAAAGCTGAAAAATTGCTAAAAACATGCATTAAATAAATTTAAATATAAATTAATTAAGGCCACTGCCTTATTAATGTGATGTAATAGTATCCTATGTTCTCAGCATTTCTCTTATTGCACATTGCACTAGATTATTGCTGTGCTGACCACCTGTCTCTGTCAAACTCACCTCTGCAACCTCTTGCACGAAAGCACATTGCAAATCCATAAGTGTTTTGGTGGTTGGCTCTTTTACAAGCTCATTGATCTTGCTGATATAGGTTTTATAGATACTATCTCAAATCCCTCAGTAACATTCAACAATGATTTCCAGCCAAAGCCTTTTCAAAGTCGAAATGAGGAATGTTCTTGCATCTCCTTTGGATGCATTTTCAATAACTTTGAAGTAGACAATGTTGGAGAAGTCATATTTCCCAAATTCTCAGAGTGAGATTGGTCCTTTCAGTCAGTTTGAAACAATGTCTTAAGTGTGTAAGAACAGAGCTTAAAAATAGAAAAAAACCTGCAGATTCATAAACTGAAGTAACAAATTAGTTGGGAAATAGATAGATTAAAATTTTTCAAAGTCATCCTATAGGCTCATAGGAGTGTTGTCCATAAGCAAGACATGGAGTGGCAAATTTATCCCAAGCAAATATTTTTTTATATAAAAGGAGCAAACAAATACATCATTGAGCCATTCAATAAGAAAGTCACAGGTACCACAAGCGTGATGAGATCCAACAAGATTTAGTGGTTCTTTTGGACTTCTTGAAGGCTCAAGGAATCTATGAATAGAATACAAGCAATGGTTCAATTTTCAGGTCGACACTTGCATTAAGGAAAAAAAAGCATGAGGTGGAATTTTATTGATCTGTAGCCAGGTAAACGAATTCTTTTCTTCTGTCATGGCATCTTTTATCCAGAAGAGATCAAGTTCAAATTAAAACCCTGTCGTTAGCACAGACAGTCCTTGTGATTTACAAGCTTTCTGAAATTGCCATTGAAGTTCTCTTAAACTTTTCAAACTTTTTCTGGCTTTCCTTAAATATTTCTAGGGGTATCTCCTTCATAAGGTCAGGGAAAATCACTTTTGCATTTCATAAATAATATTTCTTTTAACATTATGAGAAAAAAAAATTTTAATGTTATGAATACATAACCATTAAAATATATTTTTTCCCTCTGTTTGAAATATGTATCACTTTACCATGTCCTTGTTCTTTTGGGCATTACAAAATGTTGATGTACATGAAATGTATGTGCCTACTAAACCAACCATGTTCCAATCTTATTTTCACTCTTGAATGACCTTACATTTAATTTCACCAGTTAATTTTTTCTCTTATGCCTGTCTTCTCATAGCTTTTTTTCTTGGAGACATTTTTACAAGGTTATTATACTTGGCAGATAATATATCTAAGCACAAATTTGAAAGTGTGATCACAAGCAACATTAGCAGGTGCACAATTTAGGACTTCCCATCATCTGTTATGCAAAATGTCAATCATTAAATTTTTTACAATTTGTTTCGCTTGTTCCACAAATTATTCATATTGAGAGACTTCACAGTAATTAATAATTTTATAAGGTTGCACTGTGCATGGTTTTCAAGACAATTAAAAGTCTGATAAAATCAAGATTTAGACATAAAATTAAAACTTATTCATTGTTTAATGCTGAAATTTAATTTCTATAAAATATAATTATTTTACAAAGTTTAAAATAAACTAAGGCTTTTATATAAATGTAATAAACTTTAATCAAACAAATATCATAGTAAATAAATAAATGTTATTTACTCGGCAATCATGCCTAATAGCATCAAAATTGCAATTTTCTCTTCATCTGTGACACCAGAGGCTGGGTTGATTAAATTTGCCCAAAGAACACCAGAGATGGATTCTGGAATCTCACCAAGCTTACAAAAGTGAGAAACCTATGTAAAATATAAAAGTATAACATATATATTTATGTACAGGGTTACAAACTACACACACTAGTCTATGAGACAATAACGAACAAGTTTCACATCCAAAATCAAACCATGTCGCTCTACAGAAACATAATCAACATGCAATGAGGAGGAGTCAATAGCAGGGTTAATATGAATTATTGACAAAAACAAGATGAAAGAAATAATCATGTTTACAGAAAATGTTTAATTTTAATTCCATGTATTATCTTATAGATCCTTTCAAACTGTGCAGGTCTGTCACAGATGCTTCCACAACCCTGGTGAGGAGGTCGTGGACAGTCTGGTATACCAGGGATTTCATGTATCCCCACAAGAAGAAATGCATAGGGGTGAGGTCAAAGAATAATAGTGTGACTATGCAACTGGTTACCTCTGCAGATACAGAAGAGAATAGATCCTGTTGAAGTAATTTCACACCCTAATGCTAAAATGTACGGATGCCCCATCATGATGAAACCAAATGTGTCAGAGTAAAGCTGCTGGTAACACATCTTCAACAAATTTGGTAACACACGTGCTAAAAACATGTGATAAATATGACTGCTATAGCATTAAGAAAGTGCGAATTAAATAGCCACCTCTAAAGCCAGTCTACAAATTTATAGGGAAGTGCTGTTTTTTGCATGGGCATGCTTCTGGGGTTGTCATGTGTTCACATATGCAAGCAAATTCAGAACACTGCCTCGTAAAAAGGTCACTTCATCAGTAAACAGAATCCATGATGGAAATTCTGGCTCATGCAAATACTAATGTGCAAACACAATATGTTAGGGATAACTGTTTTTGCCCGACATCTTTACTCCTTTGATGTGGTTGCAAGCGAGGAAGTTTTCATACAACTTATGCATAATGACGGCGGACGGTACACTATAATTGTCTTTTATTGTTGCTTGTTCTGGAGTTCCTCTCATTTACCCCTTATCAAAGCTTTCTTTATAACAGGTGTGCATGTAGTACTTTGCTGATTGATGAGGAAAGTTCCAGACTTATTTAATCTTTGATGAAATTGTGTATGGAATCAATGGCTTAGCAGATGTTTATTTGGAAGGCACCCTCAGTACATCCATCTTGTAGGCTGTCCATTTTCATCCATGGCCCTATAAATATAATGCATATCAGACCATTTTTCTTTACTGAACAGGAGCATTTTGCTCTTGCAATGTCCATGCCTGAAATGACTCCATTTCCTGCTTTCCAATATGGCTGAGAATATTGCCCTCCAGCAGTGGCAGGTCATTTTCAAACACAACTTCCTTTGTAAAACTTGATCGGCACAATCTAACAGACCAGCATGTGAAATTTATAAATGACGTTTTGGGACACCCTATGTATATATACATACACATATTTAAACAAAAAAAAAACTTACAAATGCTTGGAGATTTAATTCATCATCTTGTGAGGAATTTTTAAGCAAATTAATCAAATTCTTTGCAATATCAGGAACAGCTCTAAAAAAGAGATAAAAAAAAACCCATTAGAAATCAATAAGTAATAATTTATATAAAACTATAATAAGAGTTAAAAGCCTGAGATAATGACTTTAAAATGTATTTGTTCTTGAAAAAATATAAATTAGACATTTCCATAATCTGTGTTTCAACTATAATTGAAAACATATTTAAATCACTTTGACAGTTTAAATTTCACATACCTCTTGTCCTTTACATTGGTTAAGTATAGTGACTTAAATGCGTTTAGAACAGCTTCTTTTACAGGAACTTCATTAGACCATACTAATTCTAAAACTTGTCTTATTCCTGCATCAGATCCAGTAACTAAACTACCAGCAGCAGATGTGAAGAAATCTATAGCTTCTAAAACATCTGTTTGTGTAGATGAATGTAGCAGGGTACTAACAGGTTCAATTATTCCATGTATGACTTCAGCAAAGTTCAAAGTATTCTTAAAAAAAAAAATTAATGAATTAAAATTTAATTACATGTTCAAACTTTCAAAAAATTTAGAGGACAGTTTTAAAATGATTTAGAAAGAAAATTTTAATTTACTTATAATAAAGTATCTGCATATTCATTTAAACTAAATGCTAAAATCAGATACAGAAATTTAAGGCCTGGTAATTTGAGGTAAACCTGGAATGGTGATAAAAGCTTCTAAGGAATAGTAAACATTTTGAAGAAAAAAGTAACTTTTCAGGTATTTTTACTAAAAAATTGCATTTCAAACTCTATAACTATAATTTTTTTAAAATCATCACAAACTTCTTTGCCAAACTGAATAACTATCTCTAAATTCAATCTTTAGATTTCATTTCTCTTGTAAATTTAGAAATATTACGTAACTTGTTACTGATTTTCTGAATATTCATTTTATACTTCGGCATTTATATAAGTTTAATATAGGATAATATCCCCTACAGAGAGTAGAAATTTTTATGTCAAAAAATTATGTGTCATTTTTTTGTCATAAAACAATCCTTTGGAACAAGGACAGTTTAGGAAATGTGACTGGAATTAGTTAAAGGAATGTGCAAGTTTAAATACCTCATAAATAGATGTGCCTGTGAAAAAAATCAGTTCATACATATTTACATATACAGTTACATATTTCAAAATATATATATATATCACTAATCTTTAGATTACATAACAAATAAGTGTACAGTTAAACCTGTTTCTGTGTGGTCCTTTTCTATGAGTTTTGTGTGTGTGTGTGTAACTTTTGTTATAACAATTTATGAAAAATTATATGTTATAAGTATTTATGAAATTTCTATACATAAATATTTTCTGTTTCTTATAAGTGGTTCCTTACTACACAAAAACAGGCCTGACTGTGATATTAATCTATAAAAGCATAAATTAATGAATAAATTTCATTTTATCTATATTGTGTTGATAAGCCTTTTCATAGGTTTTATACACATATAATTATAAAAAAATAAATAAATGTAATAAAACCTTTAAGTAATCTACAACAGCCTTTTGCTTTGCAAATTCCTCAGCATTATCAACTTCTGCTGTTTTAGGTTCATCAGATACAGGCAATTCCTTTTCCTCAATTTGCATATTAGATTCATTTTTATCACCTAATTTTTCTTCACCATCAGCCTTTTCTTTCTCTTGACATTTACTAGAATCTTCTTCATCAGAATCATCAAAGATTATGCAATTCGCCTTGTTTTCGTCTATAGTAAAAATATGACAAAAAATTATGGAAAAATCACAAATGGACTAAATTCATGACAGTTACATGATAAAGGCAAACACGTGTACTACACTGATTTCAAAACTGACATTAAACTAACCTGTACTTTTTATTCTATTCGTAAAACTTCGATAAAATTTCAAATTTCATAACTTGGTAAAGATGTTCAACTTTAATAAAAAAAATAATTTAAAAAAACAAACAAATAATAAAATAAAATAAATAAATAAAAAAAAACTTTAGCAAAAAAAAAATTTTTTTAGTTAAAAAAAATTCTGTTTAATCAATGTATTTTTAAATAAAGTGACAAATATGATTTTTTTAAGAAAAGCTTCTGCAAAAAACGTAATTTAGCAACAAAGAAGTGTCTGATTAGCTGAAAATAGATAATTGCATTTATCGTGACTATGAGGTCACATGAGTTTTTGAACTGATTGGCTAGAAACACGTGGTTGCCATTACCACTATGAGGTCACATGAAAATTATATTCTAGGAAAAGCGGAGAAGGGGGGGGGGGGTTTTTTTTTTTTTTTTTTTTTGTAAAATAAAAAATATTGTAATTTTTGTAATTAAAGTAATTTTGTTTCAAAAAGAAAGTAAAATGGACAATTTAATATTAATTATAAAATACATTTATGTTTCACATAACGTTTATATTCAGGACATCAGAATTTTTATTTCAAGCTTAATTGTGCAATGTAATTTAAGATTTCAAAAAAAAATTCATTGTATTTTATTTTTAATTGAAATTTATTCACAAAAAAATTACTCAGCTGTAATATAAAAATTACCTGGAATTTCTTCATCATCAGAATCTTCAAAAATTAAAGGTCTTGATTTTTCCAACTGCTTCAGTTTCTTATATTCTGTTTGATAACTTTCTTTCAATACATCTAAAGGAATCTTTAGTTAAAGAGATTAGATATTTATTAAAAGAAGTTAAATTTTATGTCTAAATTTTTTTTAATTATGTACTTAAACAGATTTAATAAAAGAATAATTCACAATAATATACTTCTTATGGATGTTATTTTTTAACAATTGTTAAAAATTTTTTGGATGAATATTATAATTATCAAAATAATAAATGATCCTTTAGTAATGTTTGATATATTTTTTTAAAGATACTTTTTTTTAATGTCAAAAATGTTTTTGGAATAGTACTTAAACTACATCCAGCATTTTAAAGAAAAAAATATTATATATTTCTTGATTTCAACTCGCCATTTATCAAATATATTGTGATACATTATATAACACACAAAATGATACACATAAATTAAACTTTATACACAAAAATAAATAGTTATAAAACAAATATCTTATATATATATATATATAAGTAGCACCATCTAAATATAAATAATCAATAAAGTATAGTTATAGAATGAAACAAAACATGCCTCAAAATTCTTGTACTAACCTGACATGCAAACTGATTAACATCAATAAATAAAGCCATAAAAGACATTGCATTCTTTCGAACATTACTTGCTTTATCTTTTATACGATTTGAAATGAGTTTTCCAATGCGATAGAGTTCAACTGAAGTTAAGGCTTTTTCATCCATGAGAGCTTTAAAAATTTGAATAGTCTTGCTTCGAACAAAAGAATTGTTATCCAGCAGATGTGCCTGATCAAAGACAATGAAGATTAAACTAAAAATAATACATAGAAGTTATATAAATAAAAACAGAAAAAGCTTGTGTGAAAGAGGTACCACAACCAACAGAATAAAACTAGCTGAAAACAAAAATATCACTTATTATAACAATATTTACAAAGATATACTACCTATATATATACTACCTACCTAAAGATATATACGCACCTATACTTTCCAGCATTTTTTTAAAATTTTTAGGCATATTCGCTGTATAATGCACACCTACTTCTTTTGAAGGAACCTTATATGTATGAATGCAATTATATTATGTTTTGAAATAATTTATTGGAGGTATTATAGAAAATTTTTTAAAAAATATACACTTCTACAATTACAACCCTTTGAATTCATTAGGCATGTCATTTCTTTTAAATAAAGTGTTTTGATCTATGCAGAAGTCTAGTTTTTTTTAAATTTTTGAAGCTCACTTTTATACCTGGCGTATAACGCACACCCTTTCTTATTTTTTGCGTTAAAAGGATGCATTATACACTGGATTTTATGGTACAAAATTCAAACTGAATAATAAAACTTAATATAATTCTCAAATAAATAAATTATTTTGAAAAAATTAAGACTTCTATGATAATGAAAAAGCCTGTATAGAATAATATTAAACATATTTTAAGAATTATAATATAAAATCATAGAATTAAATAAAACATTCCTAAATAATAGAGCTGTCTGGTATAAAAGGGGGAAATTTTCTTTGGATCCCTTTTTAAAAATAAAAAAATAATTTGTTATATATGTATCGTTAAAGTGCATAATTCAGTTATTTCATATAGAATAACTAGGTATCTCCTGAAATATTTCATACTTTACCTAGTTATTT
>BMAV01010012.1:244776-265245 GCA_019973955.1 Trichonephila inaurata madagascariensis
AATAACTAGGTATCTCCTGAAATATTTCATACTTTACCTAGTTATTTTATGAAATAACTAATGATGAACCATTAAAGTGAAAAATAAACAATATCAAAGTTATTTTATATTTTTGATGTGTAATATCTAGCCTGCCCCCCTCACAATTTCTTTACTAATGATAATCTGTTTGAGGCAGGGGAGGGCTTACACACTAATATATCATTTCCCGATATTAATCCTATAGTACCACTTTTTTGATAGTATGAGGTTAATATTTGGGAGATCGACTAAATTAATGTTCAGATCTCAAAACCCTGGAATGGGACCCCCCAGTTGCATACTCCCCTTCGGAGCAGCTTTTTTGCCAATAGCTGACACCCAAGTCTCAGTCCATGAACCTGGCTTATTCTATCCCTCTTCATCCACTGTATACTTCCACCAATTTTCTTGCTCATAGGGTCATTCTTTCTATTTTATTCAATCATTTAAAACTATTTTAAATTTATTTAAATTGGCAATATCTTGGCCTGTATTTGAGTCTAAGCCCTGAGATTCGAACCACAGATTACACTTGTTGAGACCTATACATCTAGCCACTCAGCCCTCTTTTAGTAGGCCTAGGGAGTGCTTTAGCACTAAAATATCATTTCCCCATATTAATCCTCTGGTGCCACTTTTTTGATAGTATAGGGTTGATATCTGGGGGATCGACTAAATTAATGTTCAGATCCCGAAATCCTGGGACGCGACCTCCCAGGTGTATCCCCCCCACAGGGCTATTTCTTTTATACCTCGAATCCTAGACCACCTTGTCGTCCATACCTGCCTAACTCCATAGATATCCCTATGAGCTTTCTGCACATGTAATGTCATTGCAATAATCCTATTTCCTCTCTCCCATTTCAATCTCTCTCTGCTTTGAAACTCAAACCATAGGCTGTATTTCATACTTTAACGAAGAAGTAATCATTATTTTATAGAATACCTAGTTAAAGTATAGGATTCAATAATATTATATACTTTAACTGACTTGTGTAGTTATTTCATGAAATAACGGATTTCACACTTTAACAGTAACATATATGAAAAATATGATACTTTTTGATCGTTCACAGTGCCTATGAAAATAAAATGAAAAGAATGCAATACAGGGAGAAAAAATATGTTTAGCTATCTATCACATGATTTGGAGGTCTACTCTTTTGTTTATAATACAAATTATATCAAGAAATAAAATGTACAAACACATTTTTACATTCTAAAACAATTTGCTAGCAATTTTTAAAGTTGTATTATCCTAAAAATTTCCAGTTTAGAAACAACAACTTCAAAGAAATCAGTTTTCAAAATTATTTGTGACTGGGAAAACATGTTATTTTCTCAGGAACTCTTAACATTTTTTTAATCATATAGTTTTACTTGATAAGGAAAAGAGAAGGGAAAATACAGAGGTCAGTAAAATTGTAAAATACAAGCATATAAATTCTATATATATCAAGTTCATTGGTAGATGTATGTATGAACTGCCTGTTAGTGTGAATATTTTTGAAATTATGCCAAAAACAAGTCTATGATACTGAAGGTCAAAACTAGAGATCCAAGTAATCAAAAAGTACAAAAAGTCATCTTTTATCCAATATCAATAAAAAACAAACATTCAGATAAATTGTGGTTTTTTAACCACTTTCCAGTTTTGCCTGAACGCCGCTCGGGCATCATTTTTTCTACTCTAATCCTCCGATTTGCTTGTATTTTTATCTCCTTTAGTGTGCAATGTTTTTAACAGACGTGTCTAGTAATAAAAAAAAAATTAAGATTACAAAAAAATCTCTAAACTGGTTTCAAGATTAGATTTTACTACATTCTTTAAGACAAGTTAAGGCAGGAATTTTCTTTTTATAAGATCAGTATACCAAATGCTATGAACACTATTCTTTTAAATTTGGACCTTAAAATAGAAAAAATTAATAAAAAATAAGTGATTATGATAGGCTTATAACAGAAAATAATTCCAATATTGACTCAGACAGTGAATCTGAAATTTCTGTATATGTTTTTGGAAGTAATGAAAGTTAGTTATCCGACTTCTCTAGTGATGAGGAAATGCAAAATTCAGACAACCTAACTCAAGTTCTCTCGGAACTTTAGTGAACTTGATATTATAGTAATCGTTCTTTACTTTCACCGTGCTTTCCATCCACTGCCAATCCAGCAGTTTATTTGAACGTTGATTTAGGCAACGGAACTCTATAATTTCTTGACATTTTCTTTGATGATAAATTCCTTGAATTGATAGTTTCTGAAACTAATAAATATGCAGATTGGATTGTTCAAAATAGCAATCTATGAAAGAAAAGAAGAGCAAGAAAATGGGGACCAACATCTAAAGACAAAATTCAGGTTTTTCTCGCTTTGAGTATATTACAAGGAATTGTGAAAAAACCTGATGTGGAGAAATATTGGTAACAGCAACTCCATTTTTTCCAAAAAAATTATGTTTTACTGACACTTTCATCTTATTCATCAGTATTTACATTTTTCAGATGATGCGAAATTTGATGTTAAAAAACACATGAGAGTCCAAAATTGCAAAAACTGCGGGTGGTAATCAAACATTTGAATCCTCGTTATCAAGAAATTATTACACTAGAAAGAGATGTGACAATAGATGAAAGCTTGATGTTGTTCAAGGGAAGATTGCACTGGAAACAGTACATACATCTAAAAAGGTCATGATTTGGCATAAAAAGTTTTGCTTTGTGTGAATCAAAGTCCAGTTATGTATATCAATTAATTATATACACAGGAAAAGATACTATTTTCGATGGTGATTATCAGCATTTTTGAAAGTCTTTTCCAGTAGTGATGACTCTTAGGCAGCCACTGTTGAATAAAGGATATTGTCTAACAGATAATTATTACACTTCCTCAGAACTTGCAGATATACTTCTGAATTATCATACAGATATGCATGAAACACTAAAACTTAACAGAAAAGACATCCCAAAAGAGTTGCAGTCAAAAAAATTTAAAAAAGAAATATGTGCATACCAAAGACGGAAATTATGCATACTAAATGGATATATAAAAAAGTCGCATCTCTGTTATCAACTATACATTGAAGTGCCATTTTACAAGGATGAGGTCAGATGGGAATCACAGGTAGTTATGGAATACAACAACACAATTGGAGGTGTAAATAGAATGTATCAACATCTCACAAATCACCCAATAACAAAAAAAGAGAGGCAAGAAATATTAAAAAAAAAAAAATCTTTCCCCTTTTAGACATATTATTGTGGAATGCTTTCGTTTTATATCAGAAACTGGGAGAAGAATTATCTCATTTGAATTTCAGGCCGACCTAGGATAGGTCCTGAAGAAAAGACAAATATACCAATAGGAAAGATATGAGGTGGCAAATGAGAAAAAAGGACGACTAGGAATTTTGCCCAATCCCTTACGATTGACGGAAGGACATTTTTTAGTAGTGATTCCTCCCACTAACAAAAAATTGAGACTAACAAGACAATGTTTTGAATATTGTTCGAGAAGAAACGATTTTGGAAAACGGCTGAGAGAAGAAACACAATATTTTTGCCCTGACTGCGATGTTGGACGATGTTTATCTCACTGTTTTAAAATTTACCACACAAAAACTCAATTTCAAGAAAATAATTAACTGTAAGTACAATATTATCTTTGTAATTCTAATATACACTTTTGTAAAGTGTTCTTTTTAGTTCACTTATTCCTTCAAAAAAAAAGTCAGCTTTAAGGAAAAATATTTTTTTTCAATGAAAATAAAAATTAGTGTGATTCTTTATATTCAATTATTTATAGCATTTCTGACTGCTGATTTGAGTTTATATAATTGATTTCATCTTAAAAAGGTTTATACAAAATACGTTTATTTTTTGACATATGAGGGGAAAAAAATGTTAAGTGGTTAATATAAGCAAAGAAAAGTGCCAGAGTTTCTAATTACTTGATTTTCTGAAATTCTTTAAATGATCTTATGTGTAAATACCTTGTAATGATATCATACACAAGAAGCACTTCAATTTAAAATTATCATCATGAAATTAGCTTATTCACAGTTTTTATGGTTTTATAAAATTAAAGTGGGAAAAAGATAACAGAATGCTTTTTTACATAAACTGAATTCCACAAAATTATTTTTTTTTCCAAAAAGCAATTTTAAGGGGACACAGTACGATTCAATTGATAAAAATCGGTCAAAAAATCAAATCAAATTTTTTTTAGCTTA
Organism: Trichonephila inaurata madagascariensis; assembly: GCA_019973955.1. Lineage (NCBI taxonomy): Eukaryota > Metazoa > Arthropoda > Arachnida > Araneae > Nephilidae > Trichonephila > Trichonephila inaurata. The sequence goes on from BMAV01010012.1 coordinate 249,029, forward strand.
ATTACTCTTTATATACTTTTCTATAACCTCACAAAATTTGAAAGCTCTAAACTTAAAAAATGCAGAATTATGATAGATTTTATGTTTGTTTTTATTCACATCCCTATGGAAAATCAAAACTTTAAACTTACTTATCTCAGAAAGATAAAATTACTAGTTTGTCTTCTTTAAAATGCTAAGGCTTTTTTCCTATTGTGCCTAGTGCTTTGAATTTTTTTTTTTTTTACCTATTGCTAATAGTACATGTAACAAAGGTTGGTATACATTTTTTAATCAAAGCAAAACTTTTAAAAAAATAATTAAACTCAGAATTTATACATTTTTTAATGAATATTTCAATAAGCATTCAGAAAAAGAAGTATTGTATGAATACCAATCATGTGATTGCAAAACCCATACCAACTTTTGTTATACATAGTTTGACATACTTGTAAATCAAATTTCATGCATGAATATTGTTTTTGATAGGAGTAACAGCATTTTAAAATCACTTCACAAAGTTTTCCTTAAAAAATTAAATGGCTAGCCTTTTATGAAATTTTGAGCACAAAACCTGTTTTACATAGTATACACACATAGGAGGCAACCAAAAAAATGTTGAAAATCCTTAAATTAAAAAAGAATGTAAATATATATATATATTAATTTTACTATTGAAATATTACCAGTAAACGTATCTTAAAATAGAATCTGCTGAATGTTTATGACATTAAAATTTTAAGAATTCAAGATATTAAATTTTTTAAATCAATGACTAGAATTAAAGACACTAAAAATGCGCAGAACTAAAATTATAAGTAAAGATTTTTTTTAAAGTAAAGTTTATCCTTCTGTGTATATTACTAAATTCAAACTGAAAGAATAGAGGAAATTAACAGATTTTTTTACTATGTGGAAAAAAAAATAATTCATTCAAAAATTCTATTAAAAAAATATATTTAAGTCTAAAATATGAAGAGGTGGTAAAAATTAAAAATATTTAAAAGAAAGTTCCCTATAAAAAATATTTAGGTATATATGTTTGGATTTGCCTCAAAACTAAAACATTTAGTGAGGAGAAAAACAAATAAAAATATTTTTCAAAATTCAGCATGAAAATATTTATGTAAAATTTATTAGATCATAATAATGGTGAATTCTTTTTAAGTGTTTGGAAATTCCAAAACTTTGTTCTGCAAAATACACACCCACATATCCACATATTTAAGTCTAGTCAAAGACATTTAAAGAAATATTATAATACACTAATTAAGAAATAAAATGGAACATATAAATTTAACAGTATTTATAAATTTATTATTAAATTAAAGAAATTATAAAAAATCATAGCATGTATATTTCAAAACTTAATATCTATTTAAAATTCATATTTCACGCAATTTCTTTCAACAAGGAAGTTATTCAATAACCTCCAATAAAAAAATTCAGATAATATTCATTTTCAAAAAGTTGATTCTTACTTCCAGGTCACTTAAAAGCTCTTCTCTTAACTTCTTGTCTTTTGATGAAATGTTTTCATTTGCTAAAACTTTACTGAGTATGATTCCAATTATAGATAATACACAGTTCCTCATAACATGAGACTGAAAATAAAATATTAAATACCAATTCTTAAAGTTCCCAATTAATTTTAACATAACAGAAATGGGAATTTTCAAAAGTTGAAACTTCATAATACACAAATAAATTTAAATTTAAAATATGCTAACTCAATTTTATTTATACAAATTGCATTATCAATCAGAAAGTAAACTCTGATACTGAGTAATAGAATGAATCTGTCATTCTATAGTTTCAATATAAGATTCCATACAGAATTCAAGAAGTGAATTTTTAAATAATTTAATAATAAATACGATTTTGCACATTTATTACAGTCAGCCCTCCATTTTATGAGCTTCTATTTTGCAAACTTTTTCCAGGAGACAAGACCATTTTATGACTTTCTTTAAAAAATAAACTCCAAGTAACAAAATATATTTTCTATTTAACAAAATTTTATTCTTACGATGTGATTTTTCTTCTTCCTATTTTTAAAATATTTCTGAACATTTCAAATTATTCTTTCTTTTAATACATTTTATGATGAGAAGAGACCTTGAACTGGTTTAACCAGGTGCCTAATTTACCAAGAGCAATGAAATTGCAATAATTCTGGATGTTTCATCCATGAAGTGCAACCTTTAGCTTCCCCACTCTCCAAGTAACTAGAAAAAACTTCAATACCCCTCTTTCACCCTCACTCCTTCAATCTATAAATTTTTCTATGATGAAATGTTAAATCATTTGGAACAATTCAATACGAATAACAGTGATAAGAAAACACACTTGATGGAGGTTTTGAAACATTGTAAAGATGCAAGGCATGTTATGAGAAAAAACATTTTTTCAAACAAAACAGACTTTATCAGTAACTAAGGTTGCACGTGGTAACGTATGCTTAAAATTAGTGATTATAAAATAATGTATGTTAAAAAATCCTTTTAGGCTTAGAATAAAAAATGTCATTAAAAATTCATAAATTTTAACGTAAAATTATTTTTTTAGAGCTGAAAAAAACAATCTCGTACAATGTTTTTTCTTTTATTCCTTGTAGATTTCTTTTTGATAAGGTATATTAAATAAATAGATACTAATTTACAAAAAGGTGTGAATAATTACTTTAGTATACAGTGTTTATGAATTTAAAATTTGTTTAGTGTGATTTATAAAGTATATTGAGAAATGAATCGCTACTTAACAAATTTTTAACGTAACAATTTTTTTCAGGATTTAGCGGCTTTGTTAAATAGAGGTCTGAATGTATATACAAATATATAGTGGTGGCCAAAATTGTGGACCTTTTTAACTTATGTTTTTTAAGTTCGTATGCTTATAGAAAATTTTACGTTGTACACAAAGCTGTGTAATTTACGTCATTTTAAGGAGATTTTAATACTGAATTCAAAACAAAAAAGAAAATTCAAATATTTTCAAAACAAAAAAAGTTAAGCTGCAATAGATATCAATATACATTGGATACTGATGATAGCAGTGAGTTATCAGAGCTTAATGAGCTTGTATTTATTCTTTATTACAGCTTCACATCGATGTTTCATTGAGCTGAAAATAGTTTTTAGCTCCTCCTTCGTTATTATATGATGCCAGGAAATGATTGTATCCTCAACTAATTCCTTTTTATTTCATGGGTACCTCATTTGGACAAGAATTTTCAAACGATGCCACAAGTTTTCGATAGCATCGAGGTCAGGATTGTTTCCTGGCCAGGACAACAACACAGTGACCCCTTAGAACTATACCAATCTTTCAAATACTTTACTGTGTGCCAAGCAGCAGAATTTCGGAGAAAAATAAATGAAGCATTGTCAGTAAATAGATCCCTGATGGAAGGCAGAAGTTTGGGTTCTAGAATGGTGTCAAATAATTTTATGACATTCAGTGTCCCATCAATGATATGAAGGCGATCAATACCATCTGCTGAAATGCGTGACTAAATGAGAAAACTATGCGGGTACTTCACAGTTGCCTGAATGCAGCATTTCTGCTTTTCTACATCTTACATATTTTAGGCTATCACTACCAAATAACGATATTAGTTTCGTACCTCTATATAACTTGTAACCAACAATCATTTGTCCAATAAATGTGTTCTATGGCCCAATGTAGTCCCTTTTAGTGTTGAATTGAGATACGGCTTTTTCTGTGAAATTCTATTCTTTTTTTTTGTCTTACATCTGTTAATCTACTCCTGGTTGTTTTTGAACTGATAGAGACACCAGCATCACTCAGACCACTTCTGATGGATGTCCATGAATTTCTTTTATCTCTGAAACATAGTATTTTTGTTGTTCTGTCATCAACAGATGTGGTGCACCTTTTTCTACATTTTCTTTTGTTTTTTATTAAATTTGTCTCCTGACATCTTAAACAAAACATTCAGTCTCCAGATGTAGACACTGAACTAACCACCTGTTATGTATATAATTTTAACAAAGGAAATACCCCTTTCTTGTCACACGTGTCCAATCTACTGTTTTATTTGATTTCCTTGCTTTTTGACTAAATATCATTGTTGTCCTGACCTCAATCCTATAGAAAACTTGTGGCACCATTTGAAAACTCTTGTCCAAATGAGGTACCCATGAAATAAAAAGGAACTAATTGAGGATGTAATTGCTTCCTTGCATCATGTAATAACAAAGGAAGAGCTTAAAACTAATTTCAGCTCAGTGAAACATCGATTTGAAGCTGTAATAAAGAATAAAGGCAACCACACTAAGCCCTAATAACTCACTGCTATCATCAATATCCAATGTATATCGACAGTGATTGTAAAATAACTTTTCTGCATTGCAAATATTTGAATTTTCTTTTTTGTGTTGAATTTAGTATTAAATTATCTTTAAAATGACATAAAATAAGTAGCATTCTGTGCCACATAACATTTTCTACAAGCATACAAACTTAAAAAACATAAGTTAAAAAAGGGTCCACAACTTTAGCCACCACTGTAATAAGACTTAATAATTCAATCAACTTATTTGGATAAAATGAAACATTGCAACAGAGATATTAATTAAAATTTTTGAACAAAGTTAAAAGAAATAGGAAAACAAATTTACCTCCATTTCTAGAAATTGCAATAAATTTCCAATAACACATAAAACTTTTTCAGGACACCTTTCTGATATTGAAACCAAGAATTGTGATAAAGAATGTGCAGCAGTAAGATTGTTCACTAAAGCTTTTATATCTAACAAAACAGCTTCTCTGCAAAAGATAGATAAATTGTCTTTGAACCAGAAAAATTATTAAATAACGATAAATTAGAGAAACAATATAAGGAAAAAAAATTATTCCATTCTTCAGGTATAATTTTTACTGATGAATATCAGTGTTTTATTAAAATTTTATAGCATAGAATATTTTCAATAAAAAATTGAAGCAAAGTTTCTGCATATTAGAAATTATTACTTTAAAAAAACAAATTTCAAAATTCTACCAAATGTTATAGCATTGAAATATAATAGTATTTAATATATTTTAATTAAATGTATCAAAATTTATATTTGTTAAATTATTATATTCTGATAGACCATGAATACAAAAATTTTACTAGAAACTAAATTACTGAAATTAAAACAGTATACTTTCAATTCACAAATTTACTTTAGTATTTTGGAAAGCATAAAATAACGCTCAGGAAGAAGGGCTAACATTACTCAAAAAGAAAAGTTGTAATTAGTGACAATATTCTAAAAATGAATAAAAATAATTAACAAAGAAAGAAAAATTCTTCATTGCATAAATCATTACCAGCTACAAATGCCTTAAATCAAATTAAGATAAAGTTACTGTTTTGATTGTCCAAATTTGCAAACAATTTATATACCAGAAATTACAATAAATTTTCTTTAAAGTAGAATTTTAAATCAAAATTACTTATGCAGTGAAGAAAAATTTAAGAATTTAATATACTTTTTAAGATAATTTTTTTGTATGTTGATCCTAGAATGACTGAAAAAGACAATTCATTTAAGAGAATTATTCTGATATTATAATATTAAAACAAATAGATAAATATTAAAAACAGTTAAATCTAAAATTATTTCAAAGAACATTAATTGACTCTTCAGTATATCACACAGAATACATAAATATTTTTTTATCAACTAAGTTTATAAAATTTAGTGATTTTAAAATTAAGATAACAGAAAGGTTGATTTTCCAAATATAATTTTCAAAAAAGTAGCCAGTAATTTGGGGATATTAAAAGTCTTTTTAATATAATCTTATGATACATTATTTATTCAATATTATTATATACTGCCCTAGATTTTTCCTTAATTCTTATCTAAGAGTCATTAGAATCTATAAAAGAATTAATATCAGAACCAAACTTTCTTTCAAATTAAACTTTGATTAATAGATTAATCGCTATATATTATAATGCCAGATATATTTATTCCTTAAAAATTAATTTTAATTTCTTAGAGGGAAAATGTAATATTTTTTATTGATATCTTTGCTTTTAGTAATGGATCCTGCATCCCCAAGATACATTTTAAAATTTCCAATTAAGTGGAAAACGATAAAAAAAAAAAAAACGTACAGAGAACAGGAAAGATAAATAAAAACTGGGAGATGAAGCATTGTTTATTTAAAATAGCATTGATTTTAGCACAAATGAAGATATCATACCAAACAAAACTACAAATAAAAATAATTCCTTCACTGAATATTCTGTTATCTTACCGGCAAATATCAGCAGCTAAAGTATCTGCTGAATTTTCTTGCATAAAATAAACAACAGCATCTGCCATAATATTTGGTAAATGTTCAAAGTCTTGAACCATTTGTAAAATTTTTATACTGTAACCTGCAAATATACATATATATATTTCAAACATATTTATAAATTTATTAAGGCAACATATAAAAGCAATAAAAAAAATTTCCCTTTTACCAATGCCAGTTCTATTTTCAGCAAGTACTGATCCAAGAAAGCGAAAAATTTCTATTCTCAATCCTTTGTCTTTTGATATTTCAGTGTTTTCTAAAAGCTTGAAAAATGAAGTAGTGACATAACTGCAAAAAATATGTTTACTGGAATTAGAAACTTTTATTAATATACATACAGGATAATGCAGATCTTTAAATCTAATAAAATAAATTGAATGTAGTGTCATATAGAACTAATCTTTCAAAACACTACTGCAATTTAAAAGATTATTCAAAATCTTGTTAATTTTAAATTTGCTAACCTGGGAGCAGTCACATGATGCACACAATCTCCCCAGGCTCACGAAAACTTTAATTCCGATGTAATATGTTTATTTGTTACCAATAACCTTGTCAATATCCTCCTATATGACAGTCTTCACAGAAGTTATTATGTATTTGGAACATATATCCCTCTTTTTTGGCAGTGGTAAGCATATTTTTACAATAAGGTACTTGGGGTGACTGGGTTCCTCGTGCGACCACTTTTGTTTCAAAATGTTTTCTATGAACAGGCTACATTTCCCTCCAATGAATGGGGTAAAATGGTATTGAAGAAAAAATACACCCCTTTCAAAGAAAATAGTGAGAAACTTGCGGCAATTTGATTTTGGAACTACTTATTTAGCGTCCTGTATTTATAGATACTAGTCATTATTCACCCCCTTTGCAAAGCATTTCCTGACATTTTATGATTATATAGTTTTTGGTTTTCAAGTCCTAGCATTAAGTTTTTGATTGTACTCAAAAACAGTTTTTAAGGTTTTGGTTTTCAAATTCTAGCATTAAGTTTTCGATTGCACTTAAAAACAATCTTACAGGCTTTACTTTTGTTTTTAAAAGGACAGGGCTTAAATCAGCCTTCAGAAGTACATATATTTTAAGTCACTGTACTTCTCTCTCCCCACCCCCTCAAGTTGATTTTCACAAAACCCATTTCTACATCACAGAAAAAAACATAGCTGGCAAATCTAAAGTCTGTAGGTCAAAGAATTCAAAAATGAGTTTCTTTCTTAAATCTGTAACGTCCTCAGAACACCCTATAGTAGTTAATTTCGTAAAACCCCGATCGTAGCAGATCTCTATTCAACAAAACAAAACCACCTGCCAAATTTCAAGTTTGTAGATGAAGGGTTAAAAAAAGCGGGGATTTTTGTGCATAACGCCTTCGAAACCCCCATTGAGAATCAATTTCAGGTCTAAAACCAATTCTTAGCAATCTCTACACAACAAATGAAACATACCTCCCAAATTTCCAATCTGTATGCCTAATAGATTTTGATATCTTGAGAAGAAGTCAATTTTCTCTTATATAATAAAAACAGAGAAAACTATATCTCCATTTCTAAATTCTTTTGTTGTTCTTTATGATTTCAAGCAAAAGTATTTTAATAAATGTGTTAGATAAAGATAGATACCACAAGAGATTCATGATCCCCTAAACAATTAAGAACAGAACTTGTCAGAAAAATAATCACAGAAAGTCATTCTAATAATTTTCTGCCAGGAAAACCCAGCATTAATCTTTCAACACTCAGGCTCCCATCAAAACAGTTAAAAGATCTTTTTCTGCTGCTGAAAGAAAAGAGAAATCACACGAGACTTCTCTTGCAAAAGATATTCCAAAGGTAAGCCAGCAAGGAAAAGGACAGGTACCAGTTTATCAAATGACAAGTATAACTTGGGTTGTCTCACAAAAACTATCATATCAAGACTAATATTTATTTCTTTTTCATTTGACTGAGATAACTTGGGATTATAAAAATAAATGTTTTACAATGTTTAAAAGAAATTAAATTCAAAACCAGAATATATTTTCTTTCAGTTCCTTATCTTGCTATATATATATATAAAGTTTTTTGAGATGATTTAGTAAATTTATTTATCTCACAGATGAGAACAATAAAAAAGCAGTAAGTCCTGTATTAGGACTTACTGTGGAAATGAAAACTTGAAAGTTATTTCTTTTTCTGCTTACAATATATTAGAGGGGAAAAAAAAAAAAAAAGAACTATGTAATACATGTAAATTGCAGTTTTACATTTTGAGCAATGAGTATCAACAGTTGTATAATTTGTACAATAGAGGCAGACATGGGTTTATGCCCCTCCCCCCAAGTATTTAATAATAAAAGTAAAAACTGATTCTTTGGCAATTTTTTTTTCAAAAAAATTGGTAAGGGAAGCACATGAAGGACAATTTAAACGAAGCTATAAAAAAAGATAAACTTTATAAAATAGAGAGAATTGAATTCAAGATTATTTGCTTTATTATGCAAAGAATTACCCAATGACCACAGAATCCTGCTTTTACAAATGGAAGTTAGATGTTTTTAGAACTAAAAGATGAAGCCAGATTATTTTTAAAATGAAGGAAGTCATGACTATGTTCTAAAATTATGTGATGAAATATGGCTGCAATGTTTTTTTCATATTTAGTAGACATGTCTGCAGTTCTAAATAAAGTTAACATATCCCTTTGAAATAACTACACATAATAAAAATATACATACTATAAAATTTTTTAAATGTTTGGTTTCAAACTTAACAAAATTATTGAATAAATTACATTAACTTTATATTAAAAATTGTTATTAAAGAATGCAATGTGTTTCTTTCATTATCTTTACATAAAGTACTAATAGCATGTTGATCTATTTTAAATATTATTTTAAGATATATTTTTCTAAAAATGTGGGTATGAGTTCCCCCAAAACGTCTTATAGTTCCAAGGATTCCGTGAATCAATACAGCTTGAAGACCAATGAAATTACTGATTCCAACAAAAGGTTAATAAATATTGATGAGAAACACTTGAGAGGAAAAAATAGCACACATGATTTTGAACGAAAAACAAATATACAATTTCTTAAAAAATTCTCAATGTGGATGGTCTAAATACTTTTGGATTGCCAAGGCGGCACTTCTTTTAAGACCAGGATAGTCTAAATACTTTTCGAATGCCAGGGTGGCGTTCCTAAGACTAGGATGGTCTAAATTCTTCTTCTATCAGTTGGAATCCTTAATTGCCGGGACGGCGCGATTTTTCCTGTTCTCAATCTTTGTGCATCCAATATATTTCTAGCCAAATATTACGTGTTTAAAGTAATTATTAATATTTTCGGTGTCTCCACTAAATAGACTGTGGCGTATTGGGTACGAAAATACACAGTCAGGCAAGATATATATATACAATTTTATTTATAGGAACATACTAAATCGCCATCTTACACTCGGAGCACGTTTTTGCTCTGTTTCCAGCCAGGACCCTTAAACTGTCCTTTAGAGGAATCTATCTCGGAACGTAGGGGAAATGGATTCTAGGAAACCCTTCTCCCCTACTTCCTCAGGCAATAACACTATCCCCTCTTGGTCTCTGACGTCATCAACTGGCTTCGAAATAATGTTCGCTACAGCTCTTAATTCTAGTAAAATAAATTAATTATTCACTTGTAATCAGTTCTCATTTTAATTTTTTTAACTTTCTGAAATATCGAGGATCTATTAACCCTTTTACACGATTTTTATATTTTTTTGACAAGAACGTGTTGAGAATTTGGGAGACAGCTTAGAATTGATGGTGGCTTAGATTCAAATAAATATGGCAATATAAAAAAATAAAAATTTTAACTTTTACTTTCAGAACTCTTTCTTTTAATTACAATTTATTCTGTTAATGTTTTTAAGTATCTTGTCTCTCATTACAATAATCCCTGTTGAATAAGGTATTGTATAACTATTGAATTTTGCTTAGTTGTCTATAAAACTTAAAATTAAAAACAAAACTTGGTTTTAAAAGTTTTAATTTTTTTAAAGTTCTTTAACACTACCAATGGTAATTTTTTGTATAAAGTAACATAAGATGTATTTTCTTATGAAATTATCACTATAATATTAACTTGAAAAATTTGTTTACAATAATTTAACAAAATCCATTTTTAATATGTAATAATTTTACTTTATATTTTAAGAATTTTTACAAAAATAGTCAAATAATATATCATGGCACTATACATCCATTTATTCAAAATAAATTTAAAATAAAAATAAAGGTATGTTTTGCATATAAAAATATTTGTAATGATTCATTTTTGAAAGTGTACTCTTCAGAACTGCACTTCTCTGTAAAGAACTTCATTTTGATTTTCTCAAATATGATTTCAATATTTTGCAACTTAAATGTTTTAAATAAATAAACTATTTATATGACAAACAGAGCATTGAAAATTACTTGATAAATTCATAATCAATAATTGGGGGATTCCAAAACTTTCTAATGGGTAGCTGAAATATTTTCTTCAAAGTAACGAAAAATTTCAATCTCTCCTCAGGCCATTCGGAAAGTTCAGATTCCTCAACAGTCATTTTTTTCTTTCGACCCTGAATACAAAAATTAATATACATCTTAGCATTTTCTGTTAAGTTTGAATGAAAGCATACATCAGAATATAAAAAAAATTTAAGCATTTATTTTAGATAAAATTAAAATTATCAAAGAATATAAAATACCTTGCCAATATTAGCATTTGCAGTTTTTTTAATAATTTCTTCTTCAAAGGCATGGGTGAACTGGCAAAGTAAATATACAGACATCAAAATCATGTTTCGACACTTGGAGCTTAGTTGTGTGTCATATTCCTCAGTTTCTTCTTCTAATGTATCAGTCAATGTTTGTATAACCTTTTTAGAAACTGTACAACGAATGATAGCAGAATTATAAATGAGTTTAAAAAAAAATAACGTTTCCTATAATGAAACCATTTTAGAGAGTTACATAAATCATTTTTACACACACACATTCAATCAATAATAGATACACATTTACCTTGTAGAAGTACTCGGAATGCAGATATTTTCAGGCCTTCATCAAATTCTGGAAATTGCCTAAAAGATATTCAATCGTCATACTGGGAAACACATTTTCTCTGGTGTAAATTCTTAATATATTCTAGTTTCTAAGCAAAAAGATTACACAAAGCTTCATTTCTCAAAAATCAGTATAAGAATTTCTTTAAAAAATTGAGTATTGTGACAGTTTATGTTAAATTTATACTATTTTACTCAACATGACATTTTACAAAAAATATAAATATTTAAGATTGGACTACATAACTAAACAATATTTAGCATTTAAGCTGCTAGTGCCCAGATTATGTATAAATTATAAATCGAAAGATTTTAATCTAAAACAAATATAATTTCCTCAAAATTATCAACTTTAAAGCAGGGGGACTAAATTTGTTATAATTTCTTAATACATAGTAATGCGCAAAATTTAAATTTCTAGTTTTAGCAGTTTTAACAAATGCAAATTTTTATGTATTTTTGATACCATATTAACTTTAAATAAAATGTCTAAAATAATGATTTGTAATAACTATCACATTCTGAAGCAGTTTTATTACATATGTATATCAATCAACTCAATATTTACATCTTAAACACATCCCTCAAAAATTTCAATATAAATTTTTCTTTGTATTTTAATTTTAGCATTGAATTGATGTACATTGAACAAATTTTAATAGAATTGTTTTAACCTTCCTTTTTTAAAAAAAGGAAATTTATTGATTTTTAATACTTCTGACAAAGAAACTACAAAATATGTGCCAAAGTAATTTTTTTTTTATTGGTTCAATGCAAGGAAACATGTTTTTTAGGAAAAAAAGTACTGTTATCTGATTTTTTGTACAGTTTTCTAGAAGACTTTGAAAGGAAAATTTTGACTACAAAATAATCACTAGACAGCTTGAAATTTAATAGTGGATCTTCTAATTCTTTTAATTCAAAGGAACATAAAAAACTTAAAATTCTGAAATGATGAGATATTAATATTGTTCTTGAAAATTTGATATTTATATAATTTGAACTTTTTCATTCATTATCATAGAATTTAAATATTAAACATATACATTTATGATGTTGAATCTAAAAACCTTTTATTTAATCAGGAAGAAATTCTAAGCCAACAATAAATTTTAAGAAATCCCAATCAAAAAAATTAGCATAAATTAAATTTAAAAAAAAAATCAATGCTTTTTTTTATATACACTTAACACAGAACAAGAAATTAAAGCATGAACATAATACTTACCGAATAAGATTGCAGTATAAATCAAAATGTTTAAAAATAAATGTTTCACCATCTTCATACATTGAACGTTTCAGCGCTAAAACAATAAATTAAATTTTTTTGACACAAGCATAACAAAAATTGCAGGACAAAAAAAAGATTTATTATTTAATATTACAAAATAAATCTAAGTATAATTCTTATTAAAGAAGAGAGAACAAAAGACCTGGAATTGATTTCACTCCATTATGCTATAACTATAAAATAAGTTTTCAGCAAGGGATTTTATAATATGAAGCTGTAAATATGAACAGCACATGAATTACTCCTTCATGCTTCCTCTTTACAAACAAAGCTACCCTATTTACTCGAATCTAAGCCGCACCTTAAATTCTCAACAAGTTTTTGTGGAAAGTGAACAGTAGAGTAGAATAGTTTAGAACCTGTAATTGCTCATTAGAGCAATCATCCAACTCCTCATCCAATCCATTTTTTAAATTCAATTAAAGCACCCGATTTTCAGTAACTTTAATAGTGGAAAAAAAGTACGGCTTAGATTCAAGTAAATGTGGTACATGTTTCTGAACAGAACCTTAATGAATAGATCCTGTTACATTTCATAAATGAAATCAAGGGAGTAAATTAAATCAAGACAAATTTACAACTAGCTAACTATAATTTGTCAAAAATTTGCAACCTGCTATTTGTAGCAAAAACTAACAAAAGAAAAATGCTGCTGAGTTGGTTCAGTTCCGAATGAATAGTAATTTTATTTTATGTATACTTTTATTTGTACTAAAAATATAATTCTATCATAAACAAAACTTGCAATTTTATAAAAATTCTGAAGATTTTATTCTTTTTTTAATTGGTACAATATGCGAATTGATACAATTAACCAGCATATGCGATACAATTGGTGAGCAGAGAATGGCAAGCATTGGCATTATTATCCATTATCAAAATCACATTTGACAACTAGTTTCATGATTTTGGTTTGTTTATCTAAACCAGTGATGTCCAACTCTTTTTTTTTTGTTACAGTACATTTTCAACAATTTCAAGATTTGGCAGCACACTAACATTAAAATAAGTTTAAAAGAATTTTACTTATCTGTAATACACTACTATACTGCTCGAATTAATTGGGACAAACAGGAAAAAGAGATGTTTTAATATAGAAAAATATAGAGATCACACACACAAACTAGGAAGTAATGGCATCGAGAGGGTAAGAGGAAATTTCCACTGGCAAAAGAAACGCACTCGGAAAATGCTTGTGCAATGGTGGGCCATGCAGCTAGTATACAATAAATATCCTTTTTGTATTTGCTTTCCTTTATGATGTTGCAATTTTAATGCCCAGCAATGTAGTTATTTATTCACGTATAAATAAATTTTGGCACCTTCAAAATCTTTGCAAATTTAGTTGCCAACAAGCTATTACATAAGTACCATAAATATCCAAATTGTCACAAGAAGGCCCAATTACAAATACAGAAAACAGAAAATCCTTATTAATCCAGACAACCATTTAAAACAATTCATAATTAATAAATACATGTAACAAAACTTTTTTTTTAAATTTACTATTATGTAGATAATTTTGATAAGAATTCTCTCTAATACACTAATCTAACTTTTTTTCTGTCTTATATCAAAATACACAGTAAACTCATATTTATCTATGGGCAGACAATCCACTTTGCAGCTTATCTGTGGTCTTTCTAAAACAGTGTGTTTTTTTTGTATGCATGGTTATTCATAACATAAGGATAAATTATACAAGGCCTGCAATTACAGTTCAAATGGGTTAAAAAACAGTGAGTAGAAGATTCTGTTTTTGTTTACCCCAATGTACCAACAGTTGTACCCAAGAATGCATGAGTCATCTCTTTTCAGAATTCCCTATCCATTCCTTTTTCCTTTTCATATGTCAAAGTTTTTGTAAGCATTGTGTTGAGTAGCAAGTTCAATTGTGGGATTTAAATCATTGATTTTAGTGATTTTATTTTACAATGAGTGATAAAAGGAAAAGTTATTTTATCAATCCAGGAGAAACTTGAATCAGGCTTTGAACATCTTGCTGATGAATGAATCATATGTAGATTATCAGGAATGGTTTTGAAAGAGAGTAAGAAAGAAAAAGATAAGAGGAAAAGTAGCCAATGAGCTATGACACAGCTCTAATACACATTGAAGAGTTCATTCAATATCTGGAGGAACAAGACAACTCTCTGTGACAAAATTGTGTTGAAAAGCCTTCAGTTTCAAGTGAAGAAGTATTTTATCTTGAAACAACAAAAACTGCCAACAGATGTGTAGTGCAAAAGTAAACCCTAAAACTATAGCAATACATATGTTTTACTTGTAAAATAATACACTTTTAAACTTACTTTTAGGAGGATATACATTTTTAAAAGCATTCTTGTGTTGATTTGTTACTTTATTTGACTATTTTGTAAATTATACAAGAAAATGTCTCATCCAGGGTTGCCGTGTCACCCAATTCCACAGAAAAAGAGAATTTACTGTACATGTTTTTTTTATTGGACAGTGTTTAATTATGTACTTCAGTTTATTTTGTAGGCTATTTTCTATAATTCTGAACATTTAAAAGCTTCAATAAATTTGGATTAATGAAGTACTGTATCTACCTTTTCAAGGTTTTCCCAAGAAATTTTCAACACAATCTATACTATTGAAATACAAAATATACTAAACTATCAAATACTTACACAGTACTTCTACTGTAATGGACTGTTTGGAAAGTACTTCTTTCACTGTATAATGTCTTGATGTTGAAGAAAAAAGATTTTCAAATCGAGATGGGATAATAAACTCTATATCACACATATTCCTTCAATTTAAGAAAAAAAAAAAAAATATATATAATTAAAAAAAAAAAAAAAAAATGAAATTACATTTAATATTATAAATCAGAATTTTAAATCAATACTCCAAAATATCATAATGGAACAAATAAATATATACAATGAAATAGTGCAGGTCATACAAAATGCAATCAAATTAGGATCAATATTTTTTTATGACAGTTACTGAATTTTTAAAATTCATAACTGACAATTTTTAAGTCAAACTAACCTTTACCTACTAGCTTTGGTGGGTATTTTTTATGTCGTATATGACTATATATATTGTTCTTAAGTTATTGACATATCTTAGTAATACACACAAAGATGGACTTGAGGGGTTCAAGTCTCTGTCACAGACCAATTAATTACTAACTTATAGCATAGAGATTACACCTTGGCACTTTCAATTATATGTTGCAGGAAAATGATTAAATTAGGAATTTCATCAAATCCCTAAGGGAGATGATCAATTCATGCAAGATATTAAAATAAGAACTCTGTAAGGCGATTTCCCTAAGGAAAGTAAGTGATTTGATCAAATTCCTAACCTGTTTCAGTGAAATGATGAAATAATATTGTCAAGAGTTTAAAACTGTTTATTTAGCAAATGTGGTGCATTATATTAAAAGTAGAGTGATTAATACAACAATAATCATTGAATTACAAATTATTTATTTGAAATTAATTAACAAAATAATTACATGATAAAGCTGGTATTTTTTTAAAAAAAGGGGTATTTGGGTTAAAGTGTAGTATGGGGGGGGGGGG
>BMAV01010012.1:265345-288446 GCA_019973955.1 Trichonephila inaurata madagascariensis
CAGTCCTTTTTTTCGGCGACTAAAAGCTGTCGCCAAGGTACTTTTTTTGGAATTATTTATTACAGAATGAATTCGATACCTCACCATGACATTTAGATAAAAATCGCGAAATCCGATGTGCCCCCCCCCCCATACTACACTTGAGCCGGGTATTGGTAGTAGAATATCAAACATTTTTTTTTTAAATTATGCATTAATGTAGTACTTCAGAAATATCATGCTTTATTTGCAACACCTTTTTTTAGTTATCATTTCCCTTTTTAAAATAGCTTTTTTTTACTATCAAAAAGCTTTTTTAAATTTATAAACAGGGAGTGGTCGAATTCCTAATTTGTTTGTTTATATTTTTCAATTGAAATTTTATCCAGTTTCTAACTTTCAGGCATACAAAAGTTATATATCAATTGAAAGATAATAATGCAAAGAATATAACTAAAAAATGATATTTAGGTCATTTTATTTTGGTACATCATGTCAGAAGCCCGGCGCTATCTGGCACTGACGAAAAAAGAGGGAGGAGGTAAAAGGGAGTGGTAACAATCGAAAACAGAGCTCTACAAATGTCGACCTGTTCATTTCATTAAAATAGTTCCGGAATTTAACCAAATCACTTACTTACATCAGGGAAATGACCCCAAAGAGATGTTATTTTAACATCTTGCATAAATTGATCATCTCCCTTAGGGATTTGATGAAAGCCCTGATTTTATCATTTTCCTGTGACATATGTTTTTTAGCAGTGGCGTAACGGAGAACCCCCCCATACACAAAGTCAGGTTTTGGGCCCCAAGTACATACTTAGCGTAAGTCAGGCTTTTGCCCCCCCTCAATGAGGGGGTGTACATTATGCCACTATTTTTTAGAATATACCCCTTCCCATAAAAAAAGTCTGTACTTCTACTGATATACCTAAATTCCAACATTAAGCTTTTGATTTTATTCAAAAACATTTTATAAGAGAACCCTCTTGATCTAAAAAATTTTGAAATTGACATAGTTAAAAAGACATTTCTTTCAAATTTTAAATATCCAACTCTTTTCTGCTTGAAGAACCGATTAAATTTTTCGGACCAAAAACCCTTTTTCAAATGAATTTATTTATAAAGTATAATATTAATATATATTAAAATTACAACGTAATTCTTTTATTAATTAACATACATTTTGATATTTTTTTATAAAAATCATATCAGAGAAATTAAATTATTTACGAAACTCTCTGTAAATAAGAAAGTTTAGTACAATCCATATCAGTGTTAACACAAATTTCATAAATATCGTTGTACTAATAACATTAAAAAAAAGCTTTCAATATTTTATTTCAATGTGAAATATAAGCAATCATATCTTTTCTATTTTTAAAAAATAACGAAAATATTTTGAACAAAAAGTTTATTTGGATAATACTTGCTATATTGAAAAGATTCATCTAAGTTCGATTAATATAACAATATAAATATGACTTCCCAACCTTTTAGACTTAATTTTTAAGATTGTAATAAAAATGTACTTACTTTTTATATTTTCAGAGAAATATCCTTCACAGAATCAGAGATAATAAATATCTTTAAATTTATTAAATTTTTCTCTTGTTTTAGAAACTTTACCGCCACTGTATTTTTAAAAATGTTCTGTAACGCGCGAAACGAGCCATCAGTTGATTGATTGATTGGAATTCTTGCTCTGAATCTTCATGGAATATATGTTAATAATGGTTAAGTATACTTTTTCTAATATATTACTAACAGGTATCATTTTAAAAAGCCTACTTTTGAACTTTTTTATTTTTAAAAAGAATTTTTAAGAAAATGTTAATTTGAAAGACAAACAGTTTTCATTTAAATTCAGTTTTCCATTGCGTTATGACAAAGCCTTAACGGATTCGCTACAACCATGTAGCTGTAGTTCTATCAAAATTTCGATGTTATGAATCTTTCAATATATCATTTTTGTATATCGATAATGATTATTGACATTTTTCATAGCGTCGGCTCACTTGCTGCAGAAACCGAAACAAGAATTCGCTCAAAGAAGCCACAGCTGTTAAAAAATAAATTTTCTGTTTTTATCAATTAAGAAGTACTCACGATATGAAGCTGGCTATTCTGTGGACTTAAACAACTTTTTAAATATCTTTCGTGGTTAGCAATATTTTTGTATTGCATCTGTTGCTATTCGGCCATATTTAACAGCAAACTTTTTATAAATCTAGTCTTTTAAATAATTTATTAACTTATTATTATTGATTTACAATGATGTCACTGAACAATTTGTCTTCATCGAATGATGCTGATTCATCTAAACCTGAAAACCAGGCTGAAACCGAATCAAATGTATATAATCCTAGCGTTCCACCTGACGATCGAGTTGTATATGATCCAAATGCACCACCTGTCAAAAAAGGTATTTTTTTTTCACAAACCCGCATATATATAATCAGTAGTTTGGGGAATTTCATTGTTTTTTATATGTTAACGAGTGAAAACTTGTCATAGTGTGGTAGCTAATGCTAAACGCGAAATTCTAATTATTGTGTTGGGTAATAGGTACTTATAAATCAATTCAGAAATTAAAAATTTGCGAAAAATTTCATTTGCTTGCCTGATTACAATCTTAAAGCACATTCCCAATTTTAAGCTGAAAAATAAAGATTTTGTAAAATTTACTCCCATTGTTGTAATTTCTTATTTATATGATATTGCTATGTTGTATGACATAGTTTACCATTCATATTAGCACAGTTTATAGAAACAAAATCTTGGGCTATGAGTAGAGTAAATGATAGATTTGTAAACATTGAACGCAATTAAGGGTACAATTCATTGTGTCAAAAAATTATATGTTATGTAATTTTCGATAATTTTCATTAGTTACACTGCTGGCCACCGTAAATGCAACACCCTGAAGGAAGCATGCAAATAACATGAAATTTACAACATGCATTAGCGGAGGTGAGATGTGCAAATGATTAGAATTTCAGAACAGACACACATCACACGCGCCTGTGGCGCCATTTCAAAGCGCTATTTAAGGTTTGGAAATTTCGACGATTTCAAGATCGGCAATTGTGGTTTTTTCAAAAAACGGTCAGTTATGTCTCGTAGAAAACAGCAATCAGCTTTTGATCAAGTATCCGAGTTCGACAGAGGAAGGATAGTGGCCTACCGAGACTGTGGATTATCTTTCAGGGAAATCGGTAGTCGTGTTGGACGAAATCAAACAACTATAATGCGGATATGTGACCGTTGGATGCAGGAGTGTACGACGGACCGACGTAGTTGATCGCATCCACCTCAGCGCACCACTTCACGTGAGGACAGACAAATTGTGCGCATGGCAGTGACGGATCGCTCAGTCACATCATGAACCATAGCACAGCACATTGAATCTGGAACGCATCATTCAGTATCTGTGTGTACCATTCGATGCCGTTTACAGCAGAGTGGTCTGTCCGCAAGACATCCATTGCTTGCTCTACCCTTGACGCAGAACCACAGACGTCTCTGCCGCCAATGGTGCGATGAAAGAAGGATGTGGGCAGCTGAATGGAATGAAATTGTCTTTACTGACGAGTCACGCATCTGTTTGCAACACCACGATGGTCGGATTCAAGACTGGAGACACCTTGCAGAGAGGACGTTGAACAGCTGCATTATGCACTGCCACACTGGTCCTGCACCGGGTATTATGGTATGGGGTGGTATTGGATATCACTCTAGTACGCATTGCCAATACTTTAAACAGTCATTGCTACATCTCCAAGGTGATGGAGCCAGTTGTCCTTCCTTACCTTCAGGGCTTGGCTACAGCTATATTTCAACATGTGGCACACAGTGTCCAAAGGTTTTTCGTCAATCACCAGCCTGAATTGCTTCCCTGGCGGGCTCGCTCTACAGATCTTTCACCGATAGAAAAGTCGGTCCAATGTTGTACTCATGGTTGCTCAACGACTGATGCAGATTACACCCCCAGTTGCCACACCAGATCAACTTTGGCAACATGTGGAAGCAGCTTGGTCTTCTGTACCCCAAGAACACATACAAAGTCTCTTTGAATCAATGCCGAGGCATGTGGCAGAGGTGATCTCCAACAATGGCGGCTAATCTGGCTACTGATTCTGGCAGGAACCACACTTCACAGAAGTCTATAAATTTAATCATTTGATACTTGGTCAACATGTTATCTACAAAATAAATTTTGTTGTGCTATCTTTTGTCTTTCTTGGTGTTGCTTTTACGGTGGCCTGCAGTGTATTTTGAAGGACTTTTCTGTAATAATTTTATATTTATAGCATGCATGTCAAAGAAATTTTAAGAATATGGTAGCTTATTAAAATTTATGTGATAACTCTTGAAAAAGTTTTGAAGTAGAATCCAGTTAATAGCATTGTTCCATTTTAAAATGTATTAGAATTTTTCAGCACTAACATTTTGCCATTCAGAGTTAATAATTATATGCAAACCGTTTTATAATGGGGAATATTTCTAAATTGAATCTCGTTGTAAATCACTTGTAAATGATAATTTGCAAAATAATCATTTCATGCCTACATTATGGCACATGCATCAAATAAACAGATGAATTACAAAATTAAACTTTTGTTTAGTTCAAATATCTTGAAAAGTTTCCTTTTATTTGAAACAGTTATTTATTGGTAGCAAGATACATATAATACTATTTCTGATTCTTGTTTGTATGTCTATCAAATGTGTTATAAATGTAACTATTATCACTGTTATCTTTATATGTCTTTGATACAAAGACTTTTCTGTTTGCCAAGAAAAATCTCTGGTATCAATAGTCACTTTTTTTAATCTTTTTAGTTTTTATGTGCTAAGTTTGATAAAAGCATTGCTAAAATGACATATTCATAATTAGCTGGACTATTTTACTATGAGTGCAGTGTAAAATTTTTTCCTACAAAATTCAGAATTGCCTTAACTTGCCTAAATGTAAAGTTTCATGAGTTATAAGTTCATTTCTAAGTTTCATAAAAAAAATAAATTATCCAAGCTACTTTCATTTAAACATTTGTAAATGAAGTATTTCTTAATTAAAGAAAATTGAGATATCTTTTTTATATATAGTTGCATACATTACATATAATGAATTATTACCTCCATATCATCGTGTGTGTGTGTGTGTGTAAATTTCAAATTTATTCACAATTTTTTCTAAACTGAAAATGCTTAAATAAAAGTTATGTACTAATTTGAATTATTTTTTGATAATTGTCTATTTTGTTGCATTGATTGCCTTAAAAATTTGCACACCAAGAAGAAAGACTGGAATTGTTACGAAACATGGTATGAAGTTACAATTCAGGCAGATATATAAATGATTAGAAATGTAGCTGGATCATGCATTAAATAATCCTACCAGAAGATGTTGAACTTTGTTTGCATTTATTTAAGTTGTTTCTGAGGGATGATTTTTAACTAGAGAAGCCATTACGTTGCCATCAGAGACAATACTAGCAGCTGTAAAAGTTCGAGAGGTGATGAAAAAATGATAGTAAAGAAAGCTCAGCAGAGAGAATGATGGAAACCAGAAAGCTCAGCGAGTTGTTCATCACTTAGATCATTCTGAGTTTACTGTTAGAGGATGTTGTTGGGACCAATGGACAAGAGAGAGAGATCTGTTATATGGCAACCAGGGCTTCCAAGAGCCATTTTTAAACTGGATAATGCTAGCCCCCACACAGCAAGGGTTTCACAGGACTGCCTCCATCACATTTCCACCCTTCCCTGGCCTGTTTGATCCTCAGATCTGTCAGCAATCAAGCCTATCTGGGATTATTAAGAACAAAAAAGTGGACTATCTGTGAGTTTGGTTGAGTTAGAGGTGCATTTACAGCAACTGTGGGGAACACCCACAGAGATGTGGCAAGATATTTTACAGGACTTCTATGCCTCAATTTGCTTTACTGAATCACATCCTACATTCTAGAGGTGCCCAACAAAGAACTAAAACTTCCATTCATTTGTAGTTGTTTCTACTATAAATGATCCTTTTGCTTAGATTTTGTAATCACTTACATCAACATTGTACTTATGTTTATAAAATTTCATTTTATTCTGACATCTCTTTCTTAGTGCAGATTTTTATGGCAATGAGTGTATTTTCCTTTGGTGGTTTTTTTTCTTTGGTTAGTATTTAAAAAGTTTGTGAAAATCCATTCAACTCCAAAAAATACCTCAACTTTCCACCAATTTTTTTTTTTTTTTGTTCTTTTAGATATTTTTTCTTTGTAAGACATTGATCATAACATACTAAAATTTGTCCATCAGAATTACCCATCACTAAACCACAGAATTAAATAAGTAATATGTATGCAGAAATGTAATATAGTTGTAGACAATTTTCGTACCTGGATATTACTTCACGTTATGCCTGATAATGATTATTTCTGGTTTCATAAGTTTTAATTGGGATTTTTATATCTTTCTTGCAACCAATGCATGTGCTAATTTTAAATTAAATATAAATTATCCTATCATTAGTATTTATATCTTATTTATTTTCACTATTTTATCTGTTTAGGGGCATAGACATTGCTAAAGAAATCTTCATGGTTACGTAGCTACTTTTTCAATTTTGCCTTTAGTTTCAAGAAAGTCTTCTGTATTTGATGTTATTTAATAAATTCAAGAAATTAAAAGCATAAAATTATGACAGTAAAGATTTTAAAGTTATCAGATGACATTACCACTTTAAGCAGAATAAAATATATAGGAAAAATGAAGTACCAATTAGGATTTAAATAAATTGGTTGTTAGCTCTACTTAATAGGCATCGGTAGAATGGTATATTGACTTATTTCTTCTAAGGAGTTTGATTTAAATATGAATAAAATTACAATACCAATACAATAAATATATTTTGAATTCTATCCTCAACTTTACACACACACAAAAAAAAACTTTGAGTTTTAGAATGTAAATGTTATTGCTAGTCTAGCAAAGGAAAAAAGTTACAGAAAAACTGTTTAGCAATAGTGTCATCGTTTTGCTGTTTAGAAAATATTATATTTTAACAATTACTAAGTAATATTCATAATTATTTGAAATGTTTGAATGATAAATGCAGTTATTTAATATTTGCATTTTTTAATTGATTACATTTACTCTCTTAACAGTGATGAATATTATATTAGAAAGGATGAAAGTAATTGATGGTGCTTGTCAACAAAAATAGTTATAAAAGTTGATGTATAAAAATGAAACACATTAGTGATTGGATTTCACAGAAAATCTATTAGTTCAGAATTGTCTTATATCTGATTTAATTATGGTCTGAGACACATTATTCTGCTTTGAGTCACAGCTGGTTCAGGAGTACTGTTTGTACAATTTGAAGCTACAGGTCTCTCTTGTTCAGGAATTTATATTTTATCATGTGGAAAAAAATATGGAAGTTTACATTTATTTATCCTGGTTCTTACATATTATATTGTCAACCAACTTTGTTAAATCAAAACACATTACCATATTCTGCAATATGCATCTAATGGTGGAAACTTTTCCTGCTCATACTCAATCACGATAATAACAATGACAGCACATTTAGTGATAGTATTTGAATTAGTGATGTCTTTAGGCTTGGCAAATTTGATCAAAGGAATAATACATATATAACTTTAATGTTTGAGTGTAAAATGTTTTGATGAATGATTGATAATTTCATTAGACCTTCATAGGAGGGAGGGCTCAAATTGCTTCTGAATTCTGTCAATCCAAAGAGTAATGTAAGAAGTTGATCCTAAATCTTTTCTTGATCTAATTAATTTCATATGCTTCTGTAATTTGTTTATGAAAGTTCCAGGTGAAGTGGAAGTTTTT
Source organism: Trichonephila inaurata madagascariensis (assembly GCA_019973955.1). NCBI lineage: Eukaryota > Metazoa > Arthropoda > Arachnida > Araneae > Nephilidae > Trichonephila > Trichonephila inaurata. The sequence continues at coordinate 273,187 of BMAV01010012.1, forward strand.
TTTTTTCAAAAAATTCTTCATGAAGTGATATTTTTTTCATGCTCTATTGCTGCTATTGTCAATCATGAATTTGCATGAGAACTTTTTATAACATTTCATTTTTAGTTATGTTATTGAGTCTTTTATAGTTGCTTTTATTGATTTGTGAAGTTATTCTATTTTGCCACTTTACCACAAGTGATAGGTTGTAGTATGTGAGGGCTTGGGCAGCGATTTGAGGAAACAGGGTATTCTTGACAAGGTTTGGGGAAAAATCGCATTTCACAATTAACACAAGAATTGAATGTAATTATATTCTAAATCTTGCTCTTCAATTGTAGAGAGCTTTCACTTTTAATTTTGTGATTTTTGCCTGTAGGAAATTTCCATCTAATTAATATCTCTGTACAGGTCAAATGAACAAGAGTAATATGTATTTCTCAAAATCTTCCTGAGAGCTCTTGATATTCTTCATGTGTTGATTTTGCCTGATAAGATACTTATGATCTTTGAAAATACAGGATTTTCCCTAATGCTGGACATCTTTCTGAAATTCTGCCAGATAAATTTCAAATATACTAATTTTACTGTTGATCTAATTCTAGGATGAAACAATGCGATTAAAGTATTTTCCCACTATAACTCTTGGGTATGTTCGGTCTAATATGTGGTGTATCAAAATTTTTCTTTGGTCAAACCGGGTACTGTTTAAAACTTAATTGTAAATATTCATAATTTTTTTAAATTCTTCATTTTTTTTTCTTGTTTTCCATAATTTAACCATAATCCTTTAATGTGAATTCTTTGATTTTTGCCCATGTATCTGTTATTATGTTTTCTTCTTTAGTATATTTTATAAGTGTTAAAAATTTAGAAATATATTGAAGTTGCCTGCATTGTTTTGGATACTCTATTGAACATTTGTAAAAATGCATACATTAAAACCTTGGTCAGTATGCATTGTGAATTTTCTTCCTTATAGAAAATGTTTGAAATGTTTAAGGGAAAGATAAATACCTAGAAGTTGACAATCATAAACGTTCTGTAGTTTTGCTGTGTCAGGTTAATTTTTTTAGAATAAAAATCCAGTTATTTCCAATTATTTTCACATTGTTCCAAGACTGAGTATGTTTCTGTATCATAGCGTCAGTGAATAATGCAAGAGGTAAATCAAAATTTAAGAAGGACAACAGATCAGATATTAAACTAAATCTTAACTAATTCAGATACTTGTATAATAACCCATCAACCACATTATTACCTGATCAAAACCGTTACCAAATGCCACAACATATAACTGATGATCAAAAAGATTTTCCCATGCATGTTTGAACAAAATATCTTTGTTTACAAGCTGTCTTATTTTTCTTTTCAAATTTTTTTAAAATAATTAAAAGTTGGGACTTACTTCCTATGGAAGAGAATTAACGGATCATTTTTTATCAATAAAAATTTATTAATGGGTAGGATATGCTTGTTTAAAGCAGACAAGCCACTACCTGAATAAGATAGTTGCTAGATATTTTTATTTGTTTGTTTTTGTTAAAAAATAATAGAATTTAAATAATGAAAATAAATTAAAATCAGATTATTTATGTTAAACTTTTATGTATTTATGCAAGCTTCAATTACTGCTTGTGGGACTAACAAACAAAGGTTATGCTAATTCCTTATGCAGAGATGTCTTGAGCTCATGTTATAGGCTTGGAGGAGGTAATTGAAAACTAACTGTTTTCTAGGAAACTCCACAAAAACTCGGTGATGTTGAGGTCAGGAGACTGATGATGGCATGTGAGATTTTCCAACCATGTTTGAACATAGTTAGTTAACCTTGTGTACAAGGATATTATTATATTGGGGAATACAGGACATTCTCCTGGAAACAAGAACTTGAAACAGAACTCCTTAAGAATACTGCAATAATGATTGGCTATGATTTTCCCCTTCAGGATTACAAAGGCCCCCATTTCATGCCAAAGTGTTGTGTTCCACCTCATTACAGATCCCTTCTATACCTCTTGATAAGAACCTAACAATCAGAATGAAATGTTTCTGCCAGTGTTACCTTGTCCAGTTAATTGCAGTAATAAAAATGATTTGTCAGATCTATATAATAACTCGGTTCTGATTGCTGTTGTGTCCTGGTTTGGTGGTTTCCTATTTTCCGAAGGACACTTTTTTTGTGTCTGTGTAGGCTGTCATAACCCTTGTCATAGTTGTCCTTGAAAAACCAACAATAGACAGTCTTCATATTGACACTCCAGTGAAACGAACTCCAATGATCATAGCACTCTTTGCACATTGTACAGGTTAGGCATCATGGTGCCTTACAGAAAACAGAATTTTCTCCTGCTTGAATAATAATACATGTTTCTGATTTCTTAAATAAAAGCAGAGAATCTTATTGAATATCCCTTTTTACTTTTAGAATCTTAGAACATACATTTTTCATAAATTACAAATTATTATCAATAAATTTAAGGTACTTGTAAATATTTGGATAGTATGTTAAATATTTAAAAAAACGCTTGATTAGAAAACTAGATAAAATGAAATACAGAGAATATATGGAAAGTAAAAAAAAAAAAGATAACTCCTTAAATGTGCAACAAACACAAACTTTCAAATTGAAATGTGATAGAAAAAATAAAAAATCAGATTAAAGAATGATAGAAATCTCAAATCTTTCCTTATCTCGATGATAAATTTATTACTTATATGGACTTAGTTTTTATAAAAGAGAAAAAAAAGTGCCAATAAGGACTACTAAATACCCATAGAAACATTAAGAATTTCTGGAAAAGAACATGTAGATAGTGCAGCATTTGGACCATTTCTAAAATTAAAATTTTTTATTTAACTAAAAAAATTGCTCTTATTTTCCATTATAAGGGCAACATTTACCTTTAAATATAAATATTGGAGCAAGATGTAACTTTATTGACAGTGATATATATTCAGTAAAAGCTTGATTAACATCACATACAAAAAGAGATAGTAAGTATTTCTTTATGAGCTAGTCAGTAATCAATTATTGTTATTAAATGCTGATACAAAATGTTGTCTGGATGATTATTATGATTGAAACATTGCAAACAGTCAGGTTTTTGATTAATAATTAAGAAGTATCAAATAATTTTATTTGGTAACTTAAAAGAATTAAAAAATAAAATCTATGGTGAATCATTTTATTACAGTCGTAGTTTTTGTGATTGTACTGACATATCACAATACTTTCAATTTAACATACAACTAAAGTTGCTATTTATGATGTATTTGTATAGACATTCTGGCTGTTTCATCTTTAACAAATAAGTACCAAAATTCATTAATTAACTTACATAATGTGCATCATAATTACTGTAGGATTACTATAATATCAGAATTCAAAAGCTACCTGAATTTTTTTTCTCTCCTCCAAATTGATTTTTTTAATTGAAGATTATGCAATTTTTTATATAATAACTTTGAAGTTCAAGAAATCAAGAGGTAAATTGTCCTTTCCATTAGAAGGTTTATAATCATTAAGCATGAATGTAATTAGCCAAGGGATGATAGAAGTGTAATATATTACATAACATAAATTTAATTAGGTATAAAATTTTGTTATTTGCTTTCCTTCCTAGTTCTGCAATTAAATGTCTAGTAGTGTGGAAAATTTTTTTAAAATTGCATGATTAATATTGTGATTCTTAAATTTTAACTAACTTATCTTAAGATGAATAATTTTAATTTTTCCCATAATGGCAATCCAGTCTGTATTTTCAGATCTAAAATCATAAATGTTATGAAAATAAATATAAAAGCTATATGTACTTATCTTTCTCTGGTTTATTCTATTATCTATGAGGTATTGAATTTCAAAATGAACTTTTTATTTCAGGTGGTAAAAAAAATTCTGCAAAAGGTGCTGGTAAAAAACCAAAAAAGGGTGACAATGAAATAATGTCTAAATCAAAATTGAGGAAACTGCTCAGAAATACTGGACAGGAATATGTCACCAAAAAAGGCAAAGTGGTAAAAGCAAAAGTTTTTGAAAATAAAGATTGTGGTTGTTCTAAACGTTGTGTTACTAAGGTGGCAGTTGAAGATAGACAAAAGTGCTTTGATAAGTTTTGGAAAATGGGTGATTTTGGGAAACAAAATGCATACCTCAGTGGTTTAGTTACTAGGGAAGCAGTAAAACAGCACCGACCGCGACTCAACTGCACCAATAGAGGACCAAAAGGTGTTACTTATCAATATCGTGTCAATGTAGGACGAGTCAGCAAGCAAGTGTGCAAAAAATACTTTTTACAAACTTTTCTTGTTTCTGATGGTAGATTATCTAGAGCTTTAAGAAAAGAAGAAAATGAAAAAGAACCTGGAGAAGATTTACGTGGTAAAAAACCTCCTGCCAATAAAACTAGTGAAGAACAGTTAAACCGAGTACGTAGTCACATAAGTAAATTTCCACGTTACGATTGTCATTATGCTATAAACCCTAAAGGGAAATATTTGAAATCAGATCTTAATGTAAAGAAAATGTATGGAATGTATGTGGAACAATGTAAAGAGAAAGAAGTTCCTTATGTGAAAGAAAACATTTATAGGAGTGTTTTCAATGAAGAATTCAGTTATACATTTTTGTCTCCTCGTAAGGATCCATGTCATCTACTGCTTAACCCTCGAAAATCTCAAACTGCTGCACCTCGTAAGAAAGTCAACAAACCACAAAATAACATGGAAGTAGAAGGGTTAAGGCAGCCACCACAACCTATGCCTCAACATCAAAAATTTCCTGTTGCTCCTCAATTATTTTGTCCAACTGATAACCTGAAATGTGCTTATAATCACCTCAATGCTCCACCAACACATATGATACAAGAAAAGAATACTCATTATCCCCAATGTGAAGAAGCAATGGCCCATAGTTACTTTCCTCAAGATCATAATATAAATCATCATAATTATCCTTCTCAAACACCAAGCTTTTTTAACCTTTAGTACTCAAAGATTATTATTAATTGTAAATAGGTATGAGGGTCATTGTTTATTTAAAATGATTATCGAAGCTTAAAAGAAGTGAATTTCATTATTTCAGATTGTATTGTATATATTGGGATTTTGTATTGTTGTGGGGAATATCTTTAGAACAGAATCTCATTCTTAATATTCTTTAGCAAAGAACCCTGCTCGCTTCTTGTTATGAATATAAGTATGAATGGAGAAATAAGGCATAAATGTTCTTTGGTGTGGTGTTACCAACTGTTTTCTATGTTTTATTATATAGGTAAAATGAAGAGAGGTAAACAATTAAATAGAAATTGAGCAGGTGATATATAGTTGTAATTTAAGAAAACAAGTCTCTGCACATTAATGTTGAGTACAATTTATTATAGCAAATACATCTGTTAGAATCAACATTTTTTTATAAGTAGCTTCACATAAGCCACATTAATCTCTTCTATATAACCAATATATCATTAAAATGATGCATTTAAAAATATTTATGTTATCAATATGTAATTAGATTTTGTGTTGATATAGAATATTTTAATTTCCTATTACTAAATCAGTTTATTTTAACATGTACTTACATCTATTATAAACAAAACAAAAACAAAAAAATTCATCGCTTTTATTCAAAAATGGATACCTTAAGAGATTTCATTTCATGTTTATTTCTACAAATTATCTGTCAGTGTATTTTATTAATATTCGTACTCTTCACATTTTGAAGTGCCATTACTTTTTCTGATAATGAGAAATTTGTGATGTAAAAAGCCTTAAATTACTTAAAATTTCACTGCACATACTACAACAAAAGAAAAATCATTTAGAAAAAATTCAAGAGCATATTTAATATGACATAGAACAAGATTTTTAGCAGATATTTGTAGAATAGATCTTATTGTGTTATTCAGAAACATTTTGGTTTTGTTCCTTAAATATGCAGGTAATGTCAAATGTTTTATTAAATGTGAAATAGATTGAAAACTCGATTTATAAATTTAAAATTATTCAGTGAATGCTTTGTATTTTAAGTTGTTTATTAAATGAAATGGTAAAAAATTTATGGAACTGTAAAGTAAAAACAGGTTATTGAAAAAAAGGCTTTTTTCAGATCAAATCCAAGACAAGATTAATATGACAGATTTGTTAAAATGTATCTAAACCATTGAAGAAAAATACATGAATACTTGTTATGTAATTTGGATAAAATGACTTAGTTTTAATTCAAAAGATTATTATACAATTTATATGAATCTCATTATATGTACAGGATGAAGTCCCACTTTCAAAATGCAAAAAAAAAAAAAAAAAGAATCACAGGCCAAAATGACTTCAAATTTGAACTAAATATAATTGAAGAAGGGAGAAACGGTATAGCATAAGAAAAAAAAGTATCAGTAGATAAGGCTGTAAGAGGCGTAACAGCTACTTGTGACATTTTGAATCAAATTACGTGAGGCATATTGGCATGAGTTGCACATTAACCCTTTCACTGTGCATCCCACGATTTCCACGGGCAGCGCTGATGTAGCAAAATTTGTGCAACCTGCGATTCCCATGGGTATCCGTTTTTCTGACTATTTAGCTGTGCAATTCATGTTGTTCCTGTTTATGTTTTTATATTCATATTTTTATGATCTAATTCTATATTTTAAAATAAGAACTCTTTTACAAAAATTTTTTGTATATTTTAACTCTAAAATGTAGATTTGAAATACGTAATAAACAATTATGCAATTTTTGAACCTACTTTATAAAATAACTATGCAGCGAGATGGTTAAACCAACTGTACTGTTCACTGTGCATGGCTGTTTCAGTTTTTCAAAGGAGAAAAATGACTTTAAAGTCATTCAGCAGTGTTAGTTAAATGCCCAGCTACCATGGCAAGGTTGTTCCACATTGGAAGGAAAAAATCATTTTTTAATTCTCCTTAGGTCAAAAAATGCATAGAAAATAACAATGAAAGGTACAACAGTTTTTTTTTTTTTTTCTTATACTATACTATTTCCCTGTTCTTCAAGCATAAAAGTTCAAATTGGAAATCATTCTGACCACAGCATTTATATATAACTTGATAATAACATCTCAGAAAGACATGGTCATCTATAAATTTTAACCTTAATGAGTGTAAAAAGCCATATTAAGCATGAAAATATTTTTTTCATGAAGTCAAAAAATGATGGCTTAGTTATAAATATATTCTACCAATCACTAGATAAAATTTTCAATATTAGAACCTAGAACATGAGACCATTTAAAAGAAAAAGTCAATAGACCAAAATGCAAAACTATTATGTTGGAAAGTTACAATATTGCAAGGCAGTTTGTTTAGTTGCTCTTAAACCCAAGCTCCATACATTTTTTTGCATTTCTTTATGAGTTGATTATTTATTTTAGAAAAGTTAAATATGTATAAAAGTATACATTTTATAAATAAAATGTACTAACTCCCCCTCCCATACACAAAATTTTTCTTGTTGAACTAAATCATGTCACCCCTCACCATCCCTTTTAATTTTCGTATTTTGTTTTTAGATTTAGAATAAACTATACTTTTTTTGAGTGGCTTCTCTTTCATCAAAGATATTCACTGTGCATTTTGTTGATAAGAAATCTTATATATTATGAACAAGCTTATACATATCCATTTTCCCTTGTATTATCAACTGTTAATGCATTGGTGTTTGAAAAAGTAATGAAGTTTCAAATCAAGACTGAAGACAAAAAAAAAAAAATTATCATAAATTTTTGAAATTTTATTTCTGTTATCTAATTTTCATGCTCTGTTGAATGGTTCACTGTTGTGGCATACTGCATCTTTTTGTATAATCTGTTAATAATGGGCAAAATACTGTCCATTTCTTTTTTTAATTCTTAAGAAATATATGTTATATGGGATGAAATTGAAATACCCTTTTATTTTGGTATTCAAAATGTATAATAATGAAGAGTGAATTATGCACCACACATTACTGTCAAGTTATTTTAAGGTGTAAAAATTTTATTGACCTACTTAAATTAATGGGGGGGGGGATGTAGTTCTTTTGTTGTTTTGTCACCTCAGCAAAAAAAATGGCTATTAAAATTTTTTTATATAACTTTTTCTCTACCTGAGTGGCTCAGTATTTAAACTTTCTGAAACATTGACATAAGTAATGTAGATATCTTTGTTTCTGAATTAAATTTAATATTTTCCAGAGAATACATTGATTTGGAAAAAACACCTTACAGAGTAACCAAATGCCCAGTTTCTATATTAACATAGTTTTAAAGTTTGAAACTGAAATTTATGTAAAAAAAATGCAAGTGCAAAAAAAAAAAAATAAAAAAAAATCAAACTTTCCTGAAATATGCAACAATTAAAAAGATCATGGTAACTACCATTATTATGTATTGTTTAATGTTGAGACAAATAGAATTTTTGCAGAATCATTTATGAAAAACAAATTGAAAATTCAATTTGCTTTATAACTGTTTTTCAAAATTGAATAAACTTTAATTTTATTCTTGTTATTAATTCTTTTATACATGTGGAATTTTTAAATACATATAGGTTATTATATAATTAAAAAATTAAAATAATTTCTAGACTTTTGTTATAAAAGAGAGAAATTATAATTTAAAAAGGGATGTCATTTATATAAATTTGTAGTTTAACTATTTTAAATATGACCTGTATTCCTCATAATGTAACTTTTGGCCCTTTTTTTTCCAGGTAAAAAAGTGAAACCACCTGGTAAAAAACGTGTGAGAAATGAAATGAACCACAAAACGAAATTAAGAAAGTTTTTGAGGAATACAGGTCAAGAATATATCACAAAAAAGGGGAAGGTTGTTAAAGCAAAAGTTTTTGAAGATAAAGATTGTGGTTGCTCAAAGCGTTGTGTCACCAAGATTACAAGTGAGCAACGTCAGAAATGTTTTGACAAATTTTGGAAGATGGGTGACTTTTCTAAACAAAATGCATATCTCAGTGGTTTAGTTACTCGGGAAGCAGTAAAGCAACATCGTCCTCGAACGAATTGTAAAAACCGTGGTCCTAAGGGTGTAACATATCAATATCGTATCAATGTTGGTAGAGTAAGTAGACAGGTGTGCAAAGTTTACTTTTTAGACACATTTGTGGTGTCCAATGGCAGATTAGCTAGAGCATTGAGGAAAGAAGAAAACGAAAGAGAGCCAGGAGAAGATTTACGAGGGAAGAAGACTCCAGCTAATAAAACAAGTGAAGAAAATTTAAATCGGGTTAGAGACCATATTAACAGCTTTGCACGGTATGATGTACATTACCAACAAAATCCTAAAGGAAAGTTTCTTAAACCAGAATTGAATGTTAAAAAAATGTATGGAATGTATCTTTTAGAGTGCCAAATGAACAATACTTCTCATGTGAAAGAAAATATTTATAGAACTGTATTTAATGAGGAATTTAATCTCACATTTCTTTCACCACGTAGGGATCCTTTGTTTTTAGCTAGTCCTGAGAGGCCTAAGATTCAAAAACCTCGTAAAAAACTTCCACAAAAAGCTCTTACAACGAGACCTGAGAATAATACATTACAAAACATGCCAATCTGCCCACCTGATAATACAGTTCCTATGAGACCACCTCAAAGATGCAATATGCCAACACAGTTATTTTGCCCAACAGAAAATGCAAAATGTTCATATAATACTCCAATAACTACAAACATACATCAAGAAAAAGACTCAATGTATACCCCTGCTTGTCAGGGAATGTTAGGTGGTGGGCCTCCATTTTATCATCAGGACCAGGGACCTCCTTCATTTCATAATCAAACTCCTAGTTTTTTTAATTTATGAGCAAAATTCTGTTTGATGTTTTTGTTGAAAATCTGAATGAGCTCAAAGTGGTTGTTTGTTTTCATATTTTTTAAAAAATGTTTAACTTGTTTAATGCAGTAGTTCCCTGTTTTCACAACTTTATTTATCTGTATTTCATTTCAATCTAAAATTTATCACTGTGAAAGATAAAAAGAAGTGTGTAACTCAATTTCAGCTTAGTACCACTAAATTTAAGAAAAATTAATTTAATGTGCACTTCAAATGCATATTTTGCATTGATGGATGAAATATTTGTCAACTTTATAGAATTTAATCAAATTATAAATATATATATATATATTTGCTAATCTTCCAGTAAAAAATATCACAACATTGCATGGTGTTAGAGTATAAGTTATTATTTTTATGTTGTATGAATCTCAAAACACTGATGTTTACACGAAATCAATTTTTCTCTTTCCTTTTTACAAAAATGCTAAAGATGTTGTGGATTTATTTCCTTTTTAAATTGTAATTATATCTTATTTTAACATGAGAGGGATATATGCATCTGTTGATTTTTTAAACAAATAAACATTTAGCTTAAATACATTAGTATTGTGCCAGAGCTAATGTTATCTTATTACTTTTAGTTATAGTAAGATGATATAGGCATGTAAGCTTCTGTATGTTATTTATGAAATGACTGTTGTTAGCTGTAAGGCTGATATATTTAACACACTGATATTTTTATTATTCTGAGTGGTAATCCTTGGTGGAATCTAGTCTTAAACCTTTTTGCCACCAGACTGCCACCCTAATTTAAAATATTATTTGACTTGAAAAAACACTATTAAGTTATACATTATATATATATGTATATGTATGTATATATATATATATGTATGTATGTATATTGCTTATTTAATAATAATTTATTATTACTGGTTGTATCAATTATTTCTCATGAAAACAGGGATACTACTGTAAAAAAAAAAACTATCAGCCAAATTTTTTTTTTTATGTAAATGTTTTATTTTTGTTATACAATGGTCTCTGTTCATATCAATGTACTTTGTCATTTATTTAAGGTTTTATTTTCGTTACATTACTGAAGACTTATTTTATTGGGTCTTGAAATTTTGTGCTAGGCAAAAATGCATTTTTTACTATCATTAGACTAAAATTTACCTACAATAAATATCATCTCATATTATACGCATTACTCTGCATATTAATTCAATTTATTTCCTCCCTGTAGTTAACTATTTGATAGTCACTAATGAGTTTTCTGGTTCTCTTGTTTGTGTCCCTGGAAAGCAGAAACAAACATTGTTTGTAAAAATTACATTTTCTATAAGAGGTGTGCCAGAATTTATGTCTGACCGATGCCTTTTTCAGTTCTCTAAAAGAAATTTGTAAATTTACTACTGGTTTGGAAAATAGCACATAATGTATGAAGCTAAAAAAATAATTTAAAAAAAGTTATTTCTAGGAACCATGATAAAGTTAATTGAATCTTTCAAAATTAGAATTGATATTGCATTATATATAATGAGAATTTATTGATGTGCATTTAAGAAAATTGCAAATTTTATTACAAAAAAATAATAGATTAAAATGCTAAAATGTTAAGTCTATTCTTGTACAAAAGTGTATTTTTATAGAAATTTGTCTGATTTAAAATGATGTTCTCTTTCCTTTCAAATATATTATAATTTTGCTTTTTTGATCATTTATTTAATGGCTATTTATACTTGAATTATATTTTTAATTCATAAAAAATATTGTAATAATAAATTAATTTATAACTATATTATCTTGATGATTTGTTTTAAAATTGAAATGTTTCAAATGTAACGACTTTCTTTTGAATAAAAACATGCATTAAGCTGATTATTATAAAAACTAAATGTTACAATATAATAATTCTTGGAAGAAATCAGCTTTTTTGTAATTTGGGGAGAGGGAAAGTTGTTTTATATATATAAATTTTCTGTGAATGAGTTTATTTAATCATTGTGTATGCAATTTTAAGATTAAAATTTTGGTCTTTTTGTACATCTATTTAAAATGTTTGTTATTGTTATTACACTTATATTGGCAATTTAAATGTTACTTTTTAAAAATCTCTTGGGAGTTATGTAACTAGTTAAAATATATTTTTCTGGTAGTTTTCCTTAGGTGTTACATAACACTAAAACCATATATTTCAGGATTTATCATACAGATTTTAAAAACAAATGATTTTCAAAATTAATAAATAATGATGACTAATGCTTTTTTTTACCTAGATATTTGCATTAACCAGTGTTTCTTTTGTTATATTCAAGTTGTATATTTGGATTATTAATGTGAAATATCTAAATCTCTCTACATGGTATAAAAAATAAATTTTAAGTAATATAATATATTATTTAGAAAAAAGGAAAAATAATTATAGTTTCAAAGTTACAATTTCTAAATAAATAACATTTAAAGTGCATTTCATTATAAGTTATGAAACTTGATTGTCTTATTAGTTCTTTTTGTTACGCATTTTAAAGTTATGGATTTAGTATCTATTCTATGTTTTTTACTCATTAGTTTTGGTTTATTATTATTATTTATTTATTTCCTATTGATTTTTATCACCTGACTGAAAACTTTTAACAATTTTTAAGTGTACATTTTCTTGTTGATATATTTTGTAATTCTGTGAAAATTCCTTTATGTGTATGCTGCAGAATTTTTTTTTATTCAAATGTATTACAGATAATACAATAATTAATACGCTTACTGCTTTTATGATGATAGTCTTACTATTAACTCACTTGTATTTGATTTTTACTTATTTTAATTACGACCTGTTAACTGATATAAATATAAAAATTTATTCTTGGCTATAAAATAAATGAATTTTTTCAAATTAAGTTAAATATTCAATTACTTAAATATATGTAAAATTCTTTAATCCTTAAATATCTTTTTTAAATATTCTAAAACTTTTCTTGTAATAATCAATGCATAATCCATCCTTTATAGTAGTGTTTTTTTTTAATTGAACTCTCAGCATTATAATAATATTGTGTGAGAGCTAAAACAATTTATCTTATTTAGATAACTTTGTTTGCCAAGTTAAAATTTTTTACTTATTTTCATAAAATAATATTTTTTTTGTTTATCAAAGTATTTTGGACATTTTAAGTAGACTCATATTTATTTGTGTATTTATTTACAAATTTTCATATGTTTTTATCTTAATTATTCTTATGAAATGAAGTGTTATTTAATCAACATTTGTGCCATTTTATTTGAATGAACATGAAGTGGCTTCTTGAAATTAGTTTTGTATTAAACTTATGCCCCTAATGTTATGAATTTTCTATTTAATTTGTCTTCAATTTTCTTTCACTTGCAAGATAGCAGAACAGTTTGGATTTTCAAAATCTCGGTACATAAACAAAAGGAATAAAACTTCTTGAAAGTTCAAATTCTTAATAATTTTTTTAAATCACCTATTATATGTCAAAGAGTGCCATAGGATTTTTGCAAGCTTCAATTTGACCTCCTCTGATGTATTCACATCCTTCATATTTGTCTCCAAGATAATTAGCTATCAGTTCCCAATTATTCTGTTGCATGAATTCATCCTCATAATTTTTTGTCCATATCTTCAAATCGTTTTTATAGTGAAAAAGCAAAAATATTTCTAAAATGCAAAACTAACTTTTTCTGTCTTTCATGGAAATGCTTAAATGTGTTTTCTACAGTCTGCTTTGATTAAAAGCTATTTTGAATTCATTAAAGAATTCTTTTATTCTAATTTAGTGGAAACTTCTATTCCTAATTAAATAAACAGAATTATTTGCTCCTTTTCTGCTATTTTATCGGTGAGGAAAAGTATTGACAAATTCCTTAATTTATGAATATTTATTAAGTATAAAATATTTAGTATTAAATTATGAACACCTTTCATTTGAAATTGAGAATTTTGTTTTCATAAATATACATAAACTAAGAACTCCTTTCCTTTTTTTTTTTTAAATAAATTTAAGAAAATTGTATAGGATGAAAAATGATCAATATTTTCTAAGATCTTTTATCTTTAAAATCTCATCAAAAGTATGTGATAAGTTATTTTAAATGAGTTTTTTAAAAATTATTTTGATTAATTTATTTAAATTTCTGTGTAGTTTAGATATTGTTCTATGTTGTTGTTTTTCTTGTCTTTGTTTTAGTTGTTGTTTATTAATATATTTTATTTAATGTTATCTGTATATATTTTCTTGATAAAAGCATTAATTGAATTATTGTCGGAATTCAAGTATTTATTTTGATTTCCTTATTTTGCTTGAACCATTGTAAATTAGGAATTTCGTTTATTGCGTGTATGTATGGTCAGTCAGAATATATCACCGATTTTTTTTGTTTGCTTAAATTTTGGCAGCATTTCAAATGTGATAGCAAACCAAACATATTATATCATACATAATTATGTTTGTTTTGTAATTGTAAAATAAAGTGATAAATTGTATCAACACTGTTTTTTTTTTAATTTTTTTTATTGCAGATATAAGTAGAACAAAACAAGAAAAAAACATTTTAAACAACGATTTTTAAAAGATTGTAAAATATAACGCTTTTATAATTGGTTATAATTTTCATTTCATTGTTTTCTCATGTCTGTCATATTAATATCAATATCATTAATACCCCCTCTTAAAAAGAAAAGTAAGAAATTAAGGAAAATATACATATCTGTGTATACTAAGCCTTTTGTTTCTTTAAAAAATTACTGTATCAAAAGTACTATTTAGTTTAGTGTTATTCCTTTTGTTCTATCATATGTAAAAATAAATACATTATTTTAAAATATAATTAGTAGCAATTTTTAAGAAGTTATAAAAAAAATTACAATTCTTATTTTAATTTTCAAAAGCTAGCCTCCAGTCCTAATTTATAATTGTATTGTTGAACTGTTTTCACTCAGATCATTAACTTCAGGTGAAAAAGCATTGAAATATAGTTCTTTCATGAATAAAATTTAAACTTTTTATATATTTAAAAAAGAAAGCATTAAATTTTTTTTTTAAAAAAAAAGTTAAATTCTGATAATAAAACTTCATTCAAAATTTTTTTGTAAGATTCTGTAAAGAATAAATTCATATTTTGTAAAAGAACATTAATTTTTTTTTTTTTTTTGTTATTTTTAAATTGCCCACTGCTTTGTAATTTAGTAGATAGAAAAAAATGTTGTGAATAATCAATAAGATATTGCCTTAATAATAGTTTTTACTTGATTTAATTTTAAACTGTGCATACATATTTATGCAGAAAGCTGTATGCCTTTATTAGCATGGAGACTAGGGCATAATTTTCCATCAATTAAAGTTATTCATTGTTTTCAAAATTTCTGAGTAGCTAATATTATGCATTCTAAACTAAACTAAACTCAGTGGTGCAACAGCCCATGAGGGCCAAGGCCTACTGTGCCCATCTCAGTATACATGACCTTGGG
>BMAV01010012.1:288751-299554 GCA_019973955.1 Trichonephila inaurata madagascariensis
AACTGGTGGAGTGTAGTTGAAAATTTTTAAAATTTAGTATTGACATTTACTCAATTGCATCTCTGAATACTATATATTTAACAATAAATTTATAATAAATTAAAAGTAAAACCTGATTTTTATCAAAAGTTACTATTTTTAAATGAAAAAATCATGTGAAATAAGTAGATGAAAACATTTTATAACCTTCATGCATTTTAGAATGGCACGATAATCACCACATCTCTTCATGTTACTAGAGCTTTTAGCAACCTGAGCAATACTTAAAAAAAACCTGAATATGTGTGAGTTTTTGTCTTAACATACCAAGCAATAAACACTTAAGTGTAAATCATTTTTAGAATAAACATGATCATATGAATATACATTACTGAATTTTATACAAGAAAGCTCTTCCTAAATACTATATCTGAATTAATGTTTCAAGAAATTAAAGCTAGTTGAAGTGTGTGTATATAGAATTTCATTGGAGTTGTGTGTGTATCTTATTTTTGTTATTAAAAATAAAAAAGTTACGGAAACAAATTATCTTCTATACTACAGTGTTTTATAGGTAAAATACGTATTACATTAATTGTAATCTGATTATTTTTGTGACATAAACAATTTTAAGTTCTCAGGAATGTTAACCATTACTGCAAATAATCAGGTGTCATGAAATTGACTGCCATATTTTCCTAATATTCAGGACCAGTGCTATGCCATTTCCATTTCATTAGTAAGATCTGAGGTTGTTTTTCTGTATTTGTAAATATATATGTATGTGTTCTATGTTTGTGTGTGTATATAATGAATCTAGTATGTGTCTGTGCAATGTGTGCTTAATTAGCCATCCTTTATATTTGTAGTGTAATTATTTGCTAAATATTTTGTATACATACCTTTCCTTGTTAATGATATATACAAATGATTAATAGCAATAAATTTTTATAATGAAGTATCTGCTTAAGCAAATGTATAAATTCTATTAAATCGTCATTAGTGCCATAGTATATTGCTTAATACTATACTGGTCCTGTTAATTAAAATTTGAATTTTTGTTTTAATGTGTAGGGCTCATTTTTATTGTAATATTAAGTAACGTTCTGTGATGTAAATCTGTTTCTGTTTACTATATGTTTGCATTAAAATACAGCATTTCCACAATAATAATATTATGTACTGTTTAAATACAAATTTCTTGTACCTATAAAAGGTGTAATTTGTTTGTATTGTTTAAAGCAATAATTTTCGAAACATAAGTTTTTGCAGTCGTTTATAATTTTTTTAAGTTACCATATTAGCGAAGTTTCTTATTAAATATTAAATTTTCGATCAAAATTGAAATAAATATCATATGTACTCTTTCTTTGACTGAAATATGACATTTGGTTGTACAGGATTAGCACAAATGAGCGATAAGATTTTTAAAATATATATGTTTATTGTACATATAACAATTAGAAAATAGACTTTTTTTTGTCCCTCTATCAAGGGGAAAGTGAAGTTCCTCATGAATTTGTTCATTTTCAAAGAGATTCACTGGAAGTGACTGTTTTTTTGTACTATGTCGTAAACAAAATTGTTTGGTCACACATCGAACATTTGTTACTGAAAATATAAAACGGTTTGCTTTTCCTTAATTTTGTGTATCATTTATTGTAATATGTTTAATATTTTCGAAAATGTAAATATTTAAAATCTGGTGGTCCATTTGTGCTAACCAGGTACTATAGAAATACTCTGTTTTACGTTTGATTACTTTTATACTGTACTTTGGTGATTATCTTTGTAAACACATATAGTTGACCATTCTTATTGATTTATGGTTAAATTTCACCTAATGATTCAACTTTTGTAAGCTTTTGTCCTTTTAAAATTGATACTGCTTTTAGTTTGGTCATCTTGACATATTTTAAAATCCAATAGTCATCAAAATGTTAAATGTTTTTATCTTATGTACAAAAGAAATCTGATACTTGAAAAGTAATAAAAAGTTAAACATGACTTGAAATGTGATTATTTTGTGAAATTTTTCCTTTAAATTTTAATAAAACTGCCATACAATTCATTTTTAAAAAGAACAGTGAATTAGATGATATAATGAATAATTTTTATATGGATAAAGTAACATTTTTAACATAAGTAAAATTTTTGTAACATTCACTTTACGTTAGAGAAACCATATTTGAATTGCACAGTATTTTATCTGAATTTTATAAAATTTTAGTTTAATTGATGGCGAGGAATGACTTCAGAGGACTTGGTACCTGTCTACTTTCAAAAAGTCAATTTTTCGAAATGTTTTTTGAAAATAATTTGGAATGTGTTAGGAACATTTTTTAAAGCAAATTCGCGTCGAAATCCGACAATTTTCAGCGTAGAGGTTACTCCTCGATGCTTTTGTCTACGTGTTTTTTAAAATGTATCCCCCCCCTCCCCCATAAAATAGCCACTGGGCAGATTAGCCTGATCGATATTTTCAACCTGCTATGGGCATGACATACGAGAGAATAATAGTAATTTGAATGATATGCGTAAGTCCATATGGCTATTGTCATTATCTTTCAACAAATAAAGACTGATTCATTACTTCTGCACGTTTAGTTCTAACTAGGGTTTCTGATTTCCCGGGTTTTTCCATCCCCGGGAATGTAATTGTCGTTCCCGGGAATACATCAAAAATTTAAAGACAAGTTATTTTTAAATAAAATCAATAATAATTATATAAAATGATACATATAAATTCCAAAATTAATGCTTATTTATATAATGAGTTAAAAATATATAATAATTTAATTATTCGTTTTTAAAATAGGATTTCAGAAAGCATAAGCAATTTATACTTTTATTACTCGGCCTAGCTCTAAGCTTTGTGACGAACAATCCGGCTGCAGAAAATGCTCTCTCGGCTGCAACTGACGTTGTAGGAATTGTTTTTAAAGTCTCATAGTTTTATAATGTTTGGTGAGCAACTTCATCTCTTGTTTCATGATTATGTTTAAACTATTACTTTTTTGGTTGAACATTATAAAACTTTTGTTTTATAGTAAATTACTTTCTCTAATTTCTCTCATTCTTCTCCAACGTCAACGTCCTTCTGAGTGCGAAGAGTTAGATATTGATTCCCTTCATCGCAGAAAAACCTTGTCCCTATTATTTAGGCTTGTCTAACCAAACAATTTTTACCAGGCAATCGCGAAATACCGACATTAACTATAGCTGCTTCGTATTTTCTCCCAAAATTCAGGTAATTCTTTAATCCTATCAGATTAACGTTGCGTCTCATTAATTCTTTAGAATAGAGAATATAACATATTTTTCTCATATTCCGAATTTTGTTCGTTCAATTCTCCAATAACGAAAGAAAATACACCTTCTACAGTTAGCAAAGTTGCATTTCGACTGCATAATTTTTCTAAGCGAATTTTTACTGGCTTTAACCAAGGCTATCTTGATTCTGAAGGCTACGACAGAAAACCCCCCGAAAACAAGTCGCATGATCAAAGGAGGGACGATTTTCCCCGCGTTTGACAATCACTTCACCAGTCTTCCATTAAAGCTTGTGATATAGTGCTTTGCCTTACCACGTGTTTTTATATATGAAATGTAGTGAACATAACATCAGCGATACCATTGGATATAAAGAAAGGTAGGGTATTTATATTATTGTATAACTTTATTCTTGAGTCATTATTGAATTTATTTTTAGTTTTGAAGATAACTGAGTATAATAAACTGATGCATTTATGTCAACATTACTAATTATTTGTAAATAAAGAGATTTTACTCTATATGAGAAATTAGTGTTTAAATTTATATATTTTTTTAATCTATCAAATCCTTATCTTAAAAAATATTAAAAGTGTTATTAATAACATAACCTAAAACTCCACACATTTTACAGTAATACCTCGTTATTGTTATGTACCAACTGTTCATCAAATAAGATACATATCCTTGCATTTTCCCGGCTATCCATCTTATTTGAATGAGATAACATATTTCAGTGAATTGCTAAATATTCTTAATACGGTTTATGTTTTTGAAGAAATCTGCTTTATTAATTCTGTTCATCATGTTATGGCTATTCAATCTTAAGAAAAGTGTTTAATTTTGTAATACAGGAAAAATTATGCAAGCTGAAAAATAATTGAGCTTTTCGGATAAATATTCACTGAAAAATTTAATTTCAAATTATTCAGGAGAGATATTTAATGTTGAAGAAGATATTAAGGATCTCAACGAAGTATTAAACAATTCAAATAAATTAGAGGATATCTCAAGAGAATAAAATTTTAATGTACATTACGGGTTATGCGTGCATAATATAAAATTCGGATGCTCCGATTGCAAATGTATATTTCTTTCAAATGAAGAGATCAATTTCGAAAGTTAATTGCCAATTATCTGTTTATAAGCACAACAGAATATTTGGAATTATATGAGTTGTGGAATGTTTCGCATTCGCGCGTTTCATTCATCTTGTGTAAAATGTAACACACCTGCATTTTCATATTTTTAAAAAAATATTCCTTACATTCGGTAATATATGCTTAAATAATTATTCAAAAAAGCGCAATGAAGAAATTTTAACAGTGAAGGATAATCGAAAAATAAGGAAATTTAAGGCCAGTTAGATCAATGTTGCTTTTTATATTTCACTGTTTTATTTATTTAAATATTCAATCATTGATTGGTATATTGTTCAATGTACGTGTACTTCCTTATACTTAACTTTTTTATTCAAAATAGATTTTATGCACATGTGTAAAATAGAGTTCACATAACTATTAAAGAAAAGTTCTATTTATTTACATTATTCGTTTAAATCATTTTCATGGAGATTTTAGAATTCGAAGGATGTTAAATGTAAAATACTTTTTTTTTAATTTAAAAAAATTTGTTTGATTTTTAAATATTTTTACCTAGACATAATATTTTTTTGTAACACATAAAAAAATAACGTAAAAATTGGTTTGAATAATATCAGTACAAATCCAAATGATTCAAAACTTGAAAGTAATCAGTATATTGCCTTATTAATGATATATTCTATGAAAAGTTTTTTTTTTTTTTTGCCAGATTTATAGGTAAAGTATTCTTTTCTAATGAATATATTTCCTAACGCATAATCTAGAATCTATTTTTGCTGTATAATTACTGTGGTATCTAAAACTGTTTGTGTCATTTCTATATTTGTATATATTTTTACATGAATTGCATTCTTTATTTGTATATTTTTTTGCATGAATTTTGCATTTGTATATCTTTTTGCATACATTTAGCCTTCATTATTGATTCATTGATTACAGCAAAATGTTGCTAAATTCACATGTTTTTTTTATTAATATGACTCTAAAATGCTTTACTTTTCATATTTTCTTTGCAAGTAAATGTTGCTTTTGTTATTTTATCTGATTGAAAATATTTTATATTGAGTCAGTTTTTACTTAGATGTTTCTTACATTGTTATGAGCCTTTCACGAGTGATATTTCCCCCTTTTTCCTGGAAAATATTAGACATCTTTCTAACGTATTAATACATAACTTTCATCTGAAAATATTCTAAATGAGAATTATAAAAAATAATATAAATGTGGAAATATTACTCTACGACCTAAAAAGAAATAAATGTCGTAAGCTTTATATTCCTGACAGTCACTGCTACTAGCAAAGCGTTCCCTCCTTTCGTGACGTCATCAAAACTCTGTCGCGGTATGGTACTTGCTTTAACGCCCGTATTCACCGCTAACCTGATCGCCGGTTAGAGGAAGGAAACCTGGGTTTCGCCGAAAACGTTATTCACCATCGCAAGTTAATAACTTAACTCCGGTTCAGGTTAAAAAATCCTGACCCAGAGCCACAGCCGGGTTAATTTTAACCACACATGCGCAGTAAGCGATTTTTCGAGTGTTTACGTTTTCGTGCAAGTTTTGAAGTAGTTTGAGTTTGGATAGATTTTTAATTTACGATGAATACCTTTCAGAAAGTTTCCACTGTAACTCAATTAGATTTTTTAGAAAGACTGGAAACCAGAAAAGTCAGAAAATTAGTTAAAAGAAGTAATTTTTGTTCGCGCGCGAGGAATTGGACGATTATGAGTTTCAGAGAAGATTCCGACTGACAAAAGAAAGTGTCGAAGAATTGACTCTGCTAATTGAAGATAAATTAGAGTGCAAAACCCCATGTAATAATGCCCTAAATCCAGTGGAGCAAGTTCTGATTGCTCTGCGATTTTACGCTGTTGCATGTATGCAATTAGCAATTGCTGACTTGTTCGATGTCAGCCAGCCGACTGTATGTCGAGTAGTGCACCGAGTCAGTGAAGCCATAGCATCCCTCTTGCCTGATTTCATTCACCTACCGGTCAACAGAGAAGAGTGCAAAACGGTATGTAAATCTCATAATTATTTATTTTTCCTATCATTAATTGTTTTAAATTAGTATAAATTTTTTTGAAGTTATGAATTGTTAATCATAAAAGAATACATACTTATCTTTATTTTGGCTGTACAATAAAATAAGCTTGTAACAAAATGAGATTTTGAATTTGTTAGTAGCTGACACATTCCAATAGCAAGAATACATTGACTGAACGAGATTTAAATGTGTAGTATGGTTTTTCTTTTACATTTCCTAATTTTAATTAAGTGACCCAGACATGTGTGCTTTTTTTTTTTTGTAGCTCTATCTAGAGACATTTCCTTGATGTACATATGATGCTAAGTTTGGTTTCTAGATTTCTCATAATTAACAATTATAAGGCAGCATTATCTGAAGTAATATCTGATTACTTATACAAATAATGATTTGATGATACATGTTCCACATTTGGTATTTATTTAATGCTTATATTATACCTTGGATGTTCTGATCTTTATTTGTTAAAAGCGTAAGCAGTTACTTCATTCTATGTATTATATATTCATTAATTTTACTCGTTTAATATAAAAATCAAAACTAGTAGGCCATTCAAGTTGCCAAATTTTTTTTTATTCAGGTGTCAAGGAAATTCTTTAATATCGCTGGATTTCCAAAAGTTATTGGAGCTTTGGATGGCACCTTTGTACGTATCGTGTCTCCAGGTGGTGAAGATGCAGAAAGGTTTCGCTGTCGGAAAAACTACTTTGCATTGAATGTGCAAACCATTGTGGATGCTGATCTTTGATCAGGAACGTTGTTGCAAGATGGCCGGGAAGTGCTCATGACAGCACTGTTTTCAACAACAGTACAGCCTGTCTTTCATTAAAAACAAATGAATTGTATAAAGATTATCACCTGCTAGGAAATACAGGCTATGCATGTGAAAAATATTTATTGACTCATTTTGAGAATCCAAGATCTCTAGCTGAAGCTAGGTATGTAAAAGGTATTTTGGTTAATTAATAGATGTTTCTAAAGCCTTATTCCATAAATAGAATTACCAAACATATTGTACCAAGCAACCAGAAAATATTTTAAAAGAAAAATTTTCCTTTTGTCATATACTAAAAAAAGTAATCTTTTTCTTGGATTGTGTGAATAATAAATATATGTAAAAAGATATTTAGATAAATATTTATGATAAATACAGAAATAATTGAAGAAAATAGAAGCTGTTTTCACCGTGAATTATATGAATGGTCACAGAAAAATTGATTTGTTTTCTCTGAGAAATATTAGTTTATAATCTGAAGAACTAGCTAAATGATATAATTCACATCTCTCTTTTGAAATAAAATAAAGTGGAGTGATTCACATCTCTTTCAATGAAGGTACAAAACCTTAGCAAAGCTAATATTTTTTTTAAGCAACTTTAAATGCTTAGGCTTTGATGATAATATCTGCATAAAATGTAGACAGCATATGTTCTTATTTTTGTTTTCATTTCAACATATAACTTGTGCTAATATAGTTTGACATAAACACAAACTACATGTTAATGACATTTCTTGACAGTTCATTAAGTTTTATTTTGTTTCAGGTATAATAAATCACATGTATTGACAAGGAACACGATTGAGCTCAAGTATGGAATCTTAAAAAGATTTCCATGCTTATCAATCGGCTTGAACTGCAACATAGAGAGAGTAATAGCTATAGTTGTTGCTTGTTGTGTTCTTCACAACTTATGTATACGTCTGGGAAAGAATATTTTGTAATTTATTTATTTATCAAGTCTTAAGCTTTCAATGTAGGTAAATTTACATAATCGCAACTTTTAACATGTTTAATGCTTACATTTACAAATTTTGTACATATTTTTAAATGTATTTTGCATCAAATCTACTTAATTTAAAATCTTAAAAAATACTCATAAATTATAAACATAATATTCTGCATACTGAACATAATTTAATAAAAAAAAACAGAAGGTTATATTAACTGATTAGAAAATTTTTTACAAAAATGTTGAATACTCAAAATTTTTGAGAATATACTGCAGAAAAATTATATTCCTTTAAAAAGAATTTGTATTTTACAAAGAACACACATGAAACAGATTGATAAGAAAATACACCTGTATTCTTGTTATACTGTTGTCAAGATGAAAGTTTTGTTTGTGTGTGATTCACAAAACACGAAATTTCGGAGGCAAATACTTTGAATTGATTTTAAAAAAATAAAAGAAAATGCGTTTAAAAATGGGCAGTGGAACTTTGTTTATGACTGTAAAATTATCATAGCTAATACATCAATTATATTTGTAAAGTGTCCTCTATTTTTAGGATCAAAATCAAAACATTTTAATGGCCAAGTTTTTTTTAAAATTACATTACATTGCTTTATGTTTGTATTTATATATATATTTATATACAAAGCCTACCAAACTTGATTGTCATCTATCTCGTTATCTATCTATGCTGGCTAGTGTAAAAGGTAGTTCAAAGATACCCAAGACTCTTGATTTTCTTGGAAAAAGATCTGTAAGTAGGAAGATTTCGTTTAATAATTTTTTTTTTTTCGTATTTGTTTTAGGATTTTTCTGCTTTAGGAAATTGGGGAGAATTTGTTTCAGAATATTAATCAGTGGTTTTATCATACTCTCTGAGTTTTTGCATACTTTGAATTTTGGTTTATTTTTTTATATACTTTGAATTTTTTTATATACTTTGAATTTTTTTTTTATATACTTTGAACTTTTGTTTATTTTATTTGGTTTTTCCTACCGAGTTGCAAAGGGGGAAGGTTGGCGTCTTCAAACTAGTTTAACCCCACTTATTCGGTCCTAAGTCCGAAATTGCTTTCTGACTCGCTAGGTTCTTTTTTATAGTTCCTTTTTTGTAATTTTTATAGTTCCTTTTTTGTATTTTTTCGATCTTCATATTTTGCTTTTATATTTTTATTACGTTATTTCTTGTTATGTTCATTATCTATTATTTCTAAATTTTGAAATATTTTACAAATTTCTTTCATATATATCAAATTATAATAAATTTATCCAAATAAAATTCAAAATTTTGAGATTCATAAAAAATGTTAGATATATATTTAGGAAAAAATTCATTAACTCGTACACCGAAAAGCGAGATTTTAAAATGCATATTCATAGTTAGGTGCAGAAAAGTCATGATTTGACAATTATTTGTTTGGGTAAATTAGAAAGAACCATGTTGATGTTTATAAGAATACATAGTTTCAACTTATTCCCAATTATAATTATTATATTGTTTATCATTTAATGAACTATTGTAGAGGATCCTGAACCACCTGCAGACCTCCAGATAGAAGCTCTGGTACGACAATTAGAGCTGGAAAATGAAGTTGTAACACTGAACTTTGAAACAAGACCACGTTGCCCAGCCGGTTTTGCCAAAAGAAATGTCATCGTTACAAATTTTTTTTCCAATTAATTTTAAACATTTGTATAAAAACCACAGTTTTAATTTAAAAAAAATCACCACAAGTTTTTGTATTAATATTGATTTATTCAGTATTTAGTAAATATATTTTAGGGCTACCTTTCAAGGTAGTTACTAAAATTTTCTACGCTTTCATCTTCTCCTTTGCTAGTGCAATTTGAATCCTCAACAGCTCCATCCGCAGTTTGTGCTCCTCATTCTTCCTTTCCTCGTCCATCTTCCGCAGTTTGTGTTCCTCATTCTTCCTTTCCTCGTCCATCTTCCGCAGCTGGTGCTCCTCATTTTTCCTTTCCTCATCCATCTCCATATATTTGATTTTTATTCTATGTTCTTCTTCGATGCATGCTGCAGCTCTGGCAGCAGCGGAGGTAGCTGTTGGTGTTTTGGCACATTTTCGGAACATTGCTAATGTCTCCTTCAGGGGCCTCGCTATTTTCGGCGTTGGTTTCAAATCATTCATGTCCATTCCTGCGTTCTGTAAAATAAATAATTCTATGTTTAATAGAAACACAAACTTAGTTCTTAAATCTGATAAAACTATGTGTATCTACTTAGTGAAGTAAAAAATTCCTTTTACTTCCAGATTGGTAATACCTGTTTTGTGTCTTGATTCAATGTCCGTTCAATCCGTACTGTCGCTGCTTGCTTATGATCTTGCTTCTGTGTCTGGCAGAAGAATTTCCAGGCAAATAGTCTACTGACGTTTAGCAGAGACTGGCCTTTACGCTTGGCGTTCACTCCTGTGTATCCCTTTGACTCTATCCAGCAGGAAAGACCGATAATTGTTGTCCCAAAAACATCGATCATGGACACCACAAAAATGGAAGTGTGTTCTTTTCAGCAATGAGTCGAAATTCACCAGACAAGAGTGATTCTCGTCTTTTCATCTGGAGAGAGAGTGAAGAGTTCGCTTCTATCCCTCCTTCGCAAGACGTCTTAAAAATTTTTGAGGCACTGGGCCCCTATACAAAAGTAGGCT
>BMAV01010012.1:304336-321203 GCA_019973955.1 Trichonephila inaurata madagascariensis
AATTGCAGTGATTTTACAAAAATAAACTTTATTTTCCACATAACAAAATATTAAGTTCGAGTATATATATTCCCTTCGTCAGAGTGGAATCCTGGGAAGACAGAAGAAATGTGCCAGAAGACATTTCTTCTGACCAATGAAATTCAATAGTAGGTTTTAAGAGCCAATAAGACGTAAGGATCAAGAATCCGTTACTATGAGTAAGAATGATCCGTTATTATGAGTAAGGAGGATCCGTTATTATGAATAAAGATCATCCGGTATTACGAAAGTACACTACAAACCATGGATTGTTGACATACGTCGCAGGGAAACGTGCACTAGCTGCTGCCCAATGTGTCTTCATAAACGACCATCGTACACAACCGATGCCTACACAGTCCGGTGTCAATATAGAAGCGATTTCATCTTCCACTTGCATAATTTCAACTTCCCCAGCTGCAAATGTACTGCAGCGTCGTTGATCCGCTCGGTCGCATTCATTATTTTACGTTCCCGGTACTGCATGACTCTCCCATATGGTATTATATTGGTGCCATTCGATTGCTCTTGAGACGCCCTTTCCAACGATATGCGATTTCTGTATTTGGCTTTGGCTTTTTGACGCTTATAGAACAACATTATATATTTTTGGTAATACTTTTATTTTTATTTTAACGCCTTATTATATTCATTGTCACTATTTTGCACTGATGTTTTATATACATTCGATATATTTAGATAAGAGCTGTCGATTGAAACTAAAATGAACGTCGTAGCTTCTCTGAGTCAAAAGGTATACTAAACGAAAATCTAGATAGGCAGCAAAGTTACCTCAAAAGGGCGGCACTCGCCCCTCCACCTCGTGAGATGATTCACAGTCCTATAACTTAGAGTAATAAAATCTTTGATCCTTTTTATATCCAGTAGTGTAATTGAGTTTTGGATAGAGATGATAGCTATGTAGCTGCAGCACCAAACTGTATCCCCCGAT
Organism: Trichonephila inaurata madagascariensis; assembly: GCA_019973955.1. Taxonomy (NCBI): domain Eukaryota; kingdom Metazoa; phylum Arthropoda; class Arachnida; order Araneae; family Nephilidae; genus Trichonephila; species Trichonephila inaurata. The sequence goes on from BMAV01010012.1 coordinate 305,310, forward strand.
TTCGTTATCATTCGTTTTTTTTCCCCCCTCTCTATGGAAGCAATTTTAAAAACGTACTCACGTCAAAAAAATTTCGTGTTCTGTTGCTATATTCTTTCTCACATTGTAATATGTTTCTGTGTCGAATTTCGTGTCAATTCAGAGAATAGTTTATCAATTTTCACAGGTTTTATGTTTGTGACAGTGCTGGGGTTTATCCATTGGGCGCCCAGGTTCCTGAATAAGCTGAACTTAACCTGATTTTCTGGTTATGAATTTCGATCCGCCAGTGCCAAGGGGGCCCGTAGATTTTCTGTGTCCAAGGCCCGAAATGAGCTTAAACCAGCACTGGTTTGTGACCTTAATTTTGAATATGAGTATAATACTATTATACAGAGACATTTTTATTTTTACCAATTATGCAAAATTTACTAATTTTATTTTTACCAGTCATTCTCTTTGTGTAATAATACACATTATTTTAAAAATATATATAAACACTAACGCACTATTTACTTTGAGAACAAGCTAAGAATTATTTAGTCGTCGGGGAGCACATCATCCTTTCTAATCTCCTTTCTTCACTTTTTAAATCAGAGGTCGCCAAAGTTGTGATCCGAAGAAAATTTCGCTGGTCCCCAGAAAAATGTGGAATATATTTACTCATCACATTAAGCTATATTTTTAGATGTGAAGGAAGGAAGGTTCGTTCTGGGTACCTTCCGTTCCGAACGCGAGTACTTAACCAATCACGCCAAAACGATCGTCTTCGAGTGATGTTGGTACTAAATCATATACATATCACACCGCCACATACTCCCCTGGCAGTGTTTCGGCGAATAGGCGAACAAACGATACCATATTCGTGGCGAGCATGTAAGCAATTGCGTCACTTGATGGGTTGCGTCATTTGTGTGAGACGACTTTGAGAATTAACGGCTTATTTGCGTCAATGTTTGGCGGCTTGGTTGCTTTTGCGGTGGATAGATAGCGCCACGACTGTGGCGCGTGAAGGGTGCGGTTCCTTTGCACGGCCAGGGTCACCAATGAAGGAAGTAAGGTTCGTTCTGGGTACCTTCCGTTCCGAACGCGAGTACTTAACCAATCACGCCAAAACGATCGTCTTCGTGTGATGTTGGTATTAGTTCATATAGATATCACACCACCACAGATGCATTGAAGCGTAATTCGATTCATACCAAAAATTTAACACTTAAAAAATCCTATTAGTGGCCCGCAAGATTAAATTATGAATTTACTGGTCCGTGAGGCCAAAAAGTTTGGCGATCACTGTTTTAAATGCCAGTGATAACTAATTTCGCTGCAGAATGGTAAAATGATGTGATAAATATGAAAGAGAATTCCACTTAGAATTAAGAACAAAAAGGTACCGTATTGTTAATTAAATTGCACTGAAATTGAAAATAGTTGTTCAAAACTACCAAGAGAGGGACGTCTTAAAGCATGAGTGCCCAGGACCTCAGTAAGAGCATGATCAGAATAACTTTAATCATCAAATGTTATTCCCAACCGTATTCTCCGAAGAACTGGGAATTGCGAATTATATGTTAGTTGGCAGGGCCGGCTCTAGCAGTTTTGCCGCCCCGGACAAAAATGAAAAATGCCGCCCCTTTCCACAACGTATAAAAAATATTATTAAAAAATATATAAATTGTTCATAAATACACACCTATAAAACTTGAATAGTTTTTGCAATGAAAAAGCAACATAACAGTATACGTGTAAATATTTATTAAAAATTAAAACAAATAACAAAATAAACAAAAAATTAGGAGTGTTTTTTTTCTGACTTTTAACTCTGAAAACTTTCTGATTAATTCTTTTAAATCAATTTGTTCAGTTATTTTAAGTTCGATATCCAATATAGATAAACCATTTAATCTATCTTGAAGAATTGTAGACCGTAAGAAATTTTGAATTGAGAGAAACTCCTCTCTCCATTTGCTACACTTTATTGGCAAAGAAAGTAAAATTCTTATAATGCAATGGCAAGCTTTGGCGGACGCAAAATCTAAAACTGGAATAAATTTTAAAAACTTCTATTGGGCTTTCTTTTTTGCCTACTAATGCTGAAACTAATATTATCTGATTCTCCATCTGTCAACATCATTTCTAAATTTTTACAGTTTTTAATTATTGAATGTGTTTAGGGGTATCTTTTAAATCATATATATTATATAAAAATTGAAAAAAATTACTATGGGTATTCATTAAATTAAATCTGCTTTCCAAAGCATTAATTGCTTGGTCAATTGTAAAAAAAAATAAAACTGTATCTTAAATTTTAATTTAGGATCTTCCACCGAATCATCTCGTGCTTCGTAATCAAAATTAACATTTTGCGTCGAACTCTGTGACGTGGCTGCGTGACCTCAAAATTAGCAGGGATATCAGTCTCGTCGGTCAGTTTTTTTTGCATCACAGAGCATTTCAGTAAAAGCCCCATCCGATCTAAGATCATTCAAAAAAAATCTTTACAATCTCTTAAGAGTTTCATAGCGGATAGTAGATCGTAATCTTTTGTATTTAGTAAACTTACAGCTTGTTTTTTAATGTGGGCTTGTTTTTCTAGTAGCTTTCTTTTGTATTCGTACCAGATAGTTTTTTACGTCCTCCCTCAAACATTCTAATATTTTTTAAAAAATATACTTAAATTAAGTAAGGGAAGTATGAAGACAATTGAGATAGAGTGTTTTGCTTTCATACAAAAAATTTGAATTCATCAAAAATTGTCGCATTTTAATTAAAAATCAATGTGTTTTTTTCTAAAATCTTATCGTAAATTTAAAACAAAAAATAAAAAGCCCTTATTTTGCTTTCGTTTAAACACTGTATTTATTTATGTTTAACATGTTTAGAATTGATAGCTATATAGAGAGTAGGATATCCTAATAAAGTATATTTTCTAATATTAAAATTAGGAAATCTTTTTAACTTATATTTTCAACAAACTCACATATACATCTGTACTTAGCACGCACAAAATATAGAATGAATTTACATAATTTTTAATGTAAGAAAAATATTCTACTTATACAACTCCCACTGAAAAAATACTTTCCATTAATATTATTAATATAACTTTAGAAATTAATAATCTTTATAATCACTACAATTAACACTAATAAAAAGTACTGCAAAAAAAGAAAAAAAACTACAATATTTAAAATAAAAATAAAAAAAAAATACATTAGATTTCTCAGTCAAATAAAATTCCGTCTTTTAGCTACCTCAAAAAATGTCATTTCGAAATATTTTTCATAACATGTAAATATAATCATATGTAACCTCATTTGGAAATATATTTATAATACAAAAATAATATTACTAAATTGATCTCTCTTACATCAAAGAAGAAGAAAAAATTGAAATATATATAATTCACTTATTACTGACTTAATTCAAAAACTTTAAATATTCCGAAAGAATTTTTATAAAATGCCTTTTCGATACTTCAATCAGCAATAACATAATTATTTATAAGAATATAATTACCAGATAGTATTACTAAATTTCTCTTGATGTATGAAAAAAGAGATAAAAAAAAAATCTGAAACCACATCTGTTATATTGATTTAACATGATGATTCAGAAAAACGGAATCAAAATTTAGAATAAACTAGACAAATGAACCACGCATTTTTTTTTTTAATTTTGGGAATAGTAATAAAGGTTGTACAATGTCTCGTTCTGGAAATGGAAGCTCTGTTATGAAAAAAAATTTCGCTTCAACAATATTATTTCGATTTAATCTAAAAATAAAATTTTTTAATCTATTACTCTTAACTATAACTTAGAGTCTGTTGATGGTAGAGATTACAAGAGCTTGTTTTAACTTCAAGTAACTACTCAAAAGTAAAATAAAACATCTGTAGCTCCCTATTTTCAACAAACTTTTATTACCTCTGTTTCCTCTTTAGTTAGCTGACGCCGGATATTTTATGGGTGTTCGGAATGACCCCAGTCCGAGAAGTGGGAAAAGTTACAGGAGTTGGTATAAATATATCAAATTTCATGATTTAACATATACTGCGGCCTCGAACCCTTCAAGGCTCAACATAACAGTAAACTGACATTTAACGTACACAGTAGAAAATAAGACACATTAAATGAAATACCAGAATCACAATACTAAATACAAATATATAACTGGAAATTACAAGAGTTAAATCAAAAACACATTCAACAATAAATTCTGTCGGTAAGCCAGTCAAATATTTAAATGTGCATGTAAATACGAGTTTTTTTTAAGAGATGTTTATAAATTTGAAAGGTAAACAATAACTACTTTTAGCAGACACAATTTTTATCTGTATATAACAGCAGAATTTTGAAGAACTGTAATTTGCCGAACGCTGCTCTAAGCGAAATATTCTGTTTTGTGCGCATTTGTCACCCTTAACGTAGTAAATAATGTTTCTGATTTCCCGGTTTTTACCTTCCCGGAAATACATCAAAATTTAAAAAAGTTTAAAAACTTGTTATTTTTAAATAATATCAATAATTATATAAAATACAGAAAAAAAATATACCGTTTTTTTCTTCAATTTTCGATTTAGCTTCGACTTATGAATTTTCAGATTTTTAAAAGTTTGTATTTGTATTAAAAAGTAAAAATGTACGTCATGAAACAATTAATAAAAATGAAAACGGTTTAAAATAATAAATAGTGCATCAAATGTGTTTTCATCCATGCTCCCTGCAAAAGAAGTACAATTTTGTGAAGCATACAGAAATTTTAAATTCTACCTTTGTGAACTTCAATGAAATCTCCCAAATGTTTTGATAAATAATTTTCAAATGTAGTTAGTAACAAAATCTGTAGAAAAAAGTGGTTCGAAGGAATAAATAATTATTCTGAAAAAAGAAATTATTGCTAATTCGAATACAAAAGAATTTACTTAGTTAATAATAAATAAATATGTCACACATTATCTTTATTTTGCAGATGCTGTTACCACTTTAATTTTTTTTTCAACTTTATCACATTCATAGAAGAAAAATCTTCCCCAAATTAAAAGTTATAATTTTTTTTAATGAAATTGATCTCTTTTAGGACTAAAGGCAAGAATTGTTAGCGACATAGAAAAAATGTTACTATTAAAAATCTCGAAAAAAAAAAGTCACAACAAAAATTAATGTTTTTTTACTGACTCACATGAGTTTGAAATTTAATCATTTGAAGATGAATCAGTTATTCCTCTAATGTTGCTACTAAGAGATAAATATTAATATACTATATAAATACTTGAAAATTTATTTGCTGTTGAAATAACAATTATGTACGTTGAAAATATTAATTATTATATTGAAGAGATTTTATTACTTGTATAACCGATTTCTTGTTTATGGAGTTGCTGTATTAATGTTGCATAAATATAAATAAATATTAATGTAAAAATCTGACACAAAAGTTTGGTTAAGAAAAATAATGAATAAAAAAATTTGCGAGATTGCTTAGAAATAATCTCCCTAAATCAGTTTGGTGGTTCATTCCCTTCTTCAAATTACTAATTCAATGAAATAGCTCATATTAAAGACAAGTAACCGAAAGTTTTTTTTAAAAAAATTAAATATATATATATATATATATAAATATTTTTAAGTATTAATACTTATACCATGAAATCTGGCGTGTAACGTGCACTTTTTTTAACACAAAGAACAAGAACGAAATTTAAAGGTGAGCGTTATCGCCGAATATAAAAAATAACAGAAAAAAAAAGATGACGATAAAAAAAAAAAAAAAAATTAGACTTCTACTTAGATCAGAATACTGCTTATTTAAAAGAAATGACACATACTTAAATGGAAATAAAGGATTGTAGTTCCAGAAGTATACTATTTTTTCAAAAACCTAAGATAATACCTCGAGTAAACGATTTCAAAACAATAGTATTGTATAAGTACCTTTCAAGTTCCTTTGTAAAAAAGGGGGTGAGCGTTATACCTAAAAAGTAAAAAATGCAGCTGGAAAGTATAAGTGCGTGTTATACACCGGATTTTACGGTAAGCTATCCACATAAACTGATTTGACAAAAAATTGTGCAAGGTTTTACTCTTTCCCACGACAAGCTGAAAAAATTCTCGACTCTTCGTGGGTGTTACTTTTCTCTTATTGCACGCTTACCCCACAGAAGGGGGAATGAAATTTCCTCTGTCTAGGAAGTTTCGAGTGCACGATCGTAAATTGCCTCAGCAGGGGCAGCTAAAACTTGTAGCCGAGGTTGAAATCCCTAGTCCAGTAAAAAATAGTTACTTCATGGATTATTTAAGCCCGTGCCATTCCCGGGAATACAAAAAGTACTGAAATCTGACGAATTCCCGGAATCCCTTTTATATCAGTGAGGTGAAAATCTTGTCAAGATAAGCATGTCTACTTGTATCCCGATGTCGGGTGCCCATGCACTTGCAAAGTCAAATCGTCACGTAATACATTTTTCTTTCTTTCTTTCTTTCTTTTTTTTGAGATATATAATCGTTACAAATTTTACTAGCAATGGTCGACTTTTCAGTTCAGTCTAAAACAAATTAATTATGTTACACGTTTCTCTAATATGTAAATAATAATATTTTAGAAAATAATTTTATCCAAATTTTTTCGTAACAAAAAAAGTACTTTTCAAATTCGGTCCAAACGCCGCCCATAAAATTTGTCGCCCCGGACATGCGTCCGGTTTGTCCGGCCCTAGAGCCGCCCCTGTAGTTGGCAATAGTGGTAAAACTGAATTATGTCATCAATGGCTAGCACCGAGTGGGCCCCGTATCAAAAAAAATTTCTGGGTGGAATTTCTTTTTGAAAAATAAACAAAAATTATAGCTTTAATGAAATTTACTTGAAAGTGTCACAAATGAAATATAATATGTATTGAAAACCATTATTATATAAGAATTTGCCTATTTCTTTAATACATACATTTCTTGATTTTTCTTTTTTTGAAGATAATCGCTTCAGTTTTTCAAGTTTTGTTTCTATTGAAAGTATTGATAAGTCCGATAACCGATGTTGTTGCTAATGCCGCATGTCTGAATTAGATCGAGGCCCACGAAATTCATCACGGCAAAGAGCTAGATGTACACCTGTCATTTGCCGTAGCTCCGATATAACCGACATTGTGCTACAGAAGATAATAATTTTTAATAATTTTTAGCTTAGAAAACCTTTTGCAGCTGTTGCATTTGTGATAGGAAAGATAAAAGAAAAATTGCAGGCATGCTGTTGTAACATCCAGAAAACTGGAGTCGAAACCAAAACAGTCATCAACAATACTAAAATTTAAGAGTAAATAAACATGTATATCTATCTTCTCACGAACCGCTGATAGCAGAAACACGCCGAAGGTACCATAATATGGGAAATGGTCCGTGGTTGTCCATTCGAAATTGCGATTAGTTAAAAAGATTTTAATTCAAAAAGATAAAATGCGTGTATCTATCACGCAGAAACTCTGAAGAACGAAATCAGAAACATTTCCGCGCGTCTATTTTAAAACTGCAATGATTCCATTCCTATCAAAATCAGGCAAAATGTAATTCCGGTCAATCTATCATTATCTCATCAGGCTTTGGTCAAGGATTCCCAACCACTTCGCAAAATGGCTAGCCAAAGTAGAATATACAATATTAATTGCAAGTACTTCAGACTTTGGCCAAAATTGGAATTGGCCAGGTAATTCGCGAACTTCGGGCTTTGGCCGTTATAGATCTATTGCTAAACATTTGAAAATTGTGTTGAACTTTTTACACATTTCAAACACAACTAATGTGTTATTCAACAATTTTTGTAATATGGATATTTTCAAAAGACGATGAAGATTGATAAATATAAGTTCATATATTTTTCATTCATTTGAATTATTAATTATAATTTCTTTGATGATTTTATTCATCCAAGTATATATAGTAGTGCTGCAAGAAGTGAGTTTGTATTTTCCAAAATATTATAAAAAAATTTGTGAAAACTTTAACTCATTGTTAAATTTACCTATTTATATTGTAACTAACTGATTAAGTAAGTGTATAGAAGAATAGAAATAGATAATTATTGAAAAGTTGATTATTTGTATTTACAAAATGCAATTTTAATAATTGCTATAACAAAGTGATCGTAGCTTTTGAACTCCTGGCCACATTGCTTTTGTGGATTCAAGTATTGTCTACAAGACTTGTCATGCAGATGGTTGATATATATTGAATCTGATGAAGCTTAAAGTCCTGGCATGATGTGGAAGTTTGGAGAGTGGGGTGTTATATCAGATATATCATCTTTGTGACTTCACTGTGGTTCGAAATTGAGGTCTGTCACCTTGCTTTAGTTGCTAATGATCGGGCAAAATAATTTTTGTTCATAAATAATGGTAATCCAAATGTACATTGCAGATACATGATTGCACTTATAAATATTCAAGATGTGATTTATGCTGATGTAATTTAATACCTCTTCAGCTACAAGTTACTGACAATGTAATGAAACAATATTTCATGCAAAAGTATTTTTTAAGCAATGTATAAGTATCATAAGGAATTTTTGTATCTATTTTAGTTGTCTTTTAATCCTGCTAATTTTTATATTCTTTAAATTTATCTTCTGTATTTCTCTTATTAAAGAATAAGTACTCTATTTTTTATAATACCAAACGAAATATTCAACATTAGAGTTCTACTAACCTGTGTTGGCACTAAATAGAGCTATCATCACCATTATATGTTATATATCTGTATGGAGAGGATGAAAGCAGCTCAGTCTCTCATCACAAGATTCCTGGAAGAAACAAATTTAATGTTTAATTTAGAAGTAAATTTAATGTTGGATTGAAACAAACAGACAAAAATTCAATTACCTTTCATGTTTAAAAAAGTTAAGCTTTAATTTTCAGAATGTGTATCATATATATTTAGTTGGGTATCCTAAGTACTTAATTAAAATATCGCAGCCACATCTCATGTAGCTGATAAATGCTTGCTTTTTTTGTTATTACATAGTGTTCCAAGATGTATTTGTAGGTTCTATTGTTTTTTTTAATTAAGTCACATTTTGTACATACAGGGTATCCCCGAATGCCGTGTACAAACTTTGAGGAGAGGTAGAGAATATCGTGAGGAGCCATAATTACATAGAAAAGCATGAGCGGAAAGCGATAGGTGACGCTGTACATAAATGCGAAAGGTCGGCACATGTGATTTACTCGTTTCAGACATGGACAGCGTGCGATGAACATGAATCGTTATACGGACGCCGAATTGGTGGATATTCACTTCATCTGTGGCCTAGTTTACGGAAATGGACGTGCTGCTGTTCGATTCTATGGGAAAGATATCTAACGTGGCAGCCATCGAATCATCAAACGTTCTCTCGAGTGCATCAGAACCTGGAGGAACATGGATCTTTCAGTACCGCGATTGGAGGTATTGGACGGCCGCGAACAGCACGGACATCCATATCCGAAGAGGGAGTGTTGCATGCTGTGGACTGAAATCTCAGTACCAGTGTACTGGTGCTCGCCGTTTCAACCGAAAGATCGAACAACTGTCCATCGTGTTCTGCTGGGCAAAGCCTTACTTTCGTTCCATGTACAGAGAGTGCATTTATTACAGCCAGATGATCCTCCACAACACGTCGCGTTTGCGCAGTGGTTTGCAGGGACGTCTTAAGACTGTTTGAGGCCCTGTGCCTGGAGAAATCTTAAGATTTTTTTAGGCCTTGGGCCCCTATGCAAAAGTAGACCCTACCTGAGATCTTTAAAAGTCGACAGTATATGGTATGCACTGTCAAATACTTGTTCAAACGGTTATTTGATTGATTGATTGAATATTAATGTCGCACTGTTCAGCTACACGAGGGCTTTTGGCGACGGACCACGTAATTTTGAACCATGGTCAAGTGACGTGGACGACACCTGAGCTGGCACCCCCCTCTCCTAACTACCACACCACACCAACGGGAGGACGTTTCAGCTCTCGACAGATTTAACGTGCATCGCTGCCCTACACGGCGGGTCTTTAGTGGTACTGGGCTCGAACTAAACGATTATTTGAAACAAATAAATGTGCACGACTCACAATCTCAAAAACTCAAGCACAAACCGGCTCGACCGATGGTCACATTTCAACTAAATGAGTTGAATAATTGCTTATGGTATTAGTCCTAGGCCTAGACATGGACAACGGTCATCACATAATAATACAGTCTTACCACTTTTGCCAGTTGACATGCAATTCGAAATTCCTTGTTTTTCGGAGAATATGTACAGGAATTATATTTAACCATTAAAGTTATCCGAATCATGATCTTTTTAAGACATAGTCGAGGGCGAAATGAGGCCCCAATCGACTGCGGGGCCCAGTTGGCCCACGCCTTAAGACGTCCCTGGTGGTTAGTTAACCAAAGTGCGCCAGACATGCCAATCCATGTCGCGTCGGTATTATACTTGCATATATACAAATGTCCGCAATTTCGAACACCTCCTGTGGTGCTTTTATGTCATACTTTTTATTTATTGGATTTTTTTTGTGTTTGTTTTTTGTAATAAAGCGTTTTACACTACATTCTGTGTTGTGGCCATACTGTCTTTGTGTCTCTTTATCCTTTTGAGGTTATGTAATTATGGCTCCTCAGGATGTTTAATACCTCCCCTCTAAGTTTATACACGGCCTTCTGGGACACCCTCTATTTGTTATGTAGCACACACACAAAAGGAAAAATTTATGCAATGTTGTTAGAATGTAATCTCCTCTAGTACAGTGATTCCCAAAGTAGTCTGTATTGACCACCAGGGGTCCATGACAATCTGCAAGAATTGCAAGATCTGCGTCAGCGAAAAAATAATTTGGGGGTCCATGAGATGTAAATAGGGGCTTACGATAGTGACTCTCATTAAACAAGATTGTGACTTTAATTTTAAAAGAAAGTTTAATCAAGTGGAACCCAGATACCTATTTAACAGATTAATTTACTTAATTTAATAAGGTTAATTTGCAGTTACAAAGACCATCATTTCAGCGTTTCTTGGTAGAATTAAGCTAAGGTGTACAATATTGGATATCCCGAATTTTTCTGGTTTCTCAATTTGTCACACACACAATCTGCCAGAAAACTGACGTTTTAACCTACGTTCAACATTTAAATGCCCTTTATTCAGATTTTGAAACTAGGTTTGAGAATGCTTGGATTATGGTAATAACACAGTAGGGGCAATAAATTCATAAGGTCAGATTGAAAGAAAAAACAAATGTCAGATTGTAAGAGGAACTGATCGGAATGGGCACTAAGAACTTTAAAATTCAGTTTAGAAACGGATATCAGCAATTTTGAAAACACTAGATTCATCCCTCTCATTAAAAACATTTGTTTGTTGCTTAGTTACTTTTTGTGTGTAACAGTTATTTTATGGATTATTTTAATTAACTTACATGTATGTCTAAAGTTTTAAATACAATACTTCACTACAATTAGAAATTTAAATCTTTTAAAGTAAGTATATATGCCAGCTGTCAAAAAGACATTTAAATTCATAAATTTGCAAATTTCAATATTAGTTAAGCAGGGGTCTACCCGAACCCGAAAACCATGGCAAGGGGTCTATGAGATAAAAAATTTGGCAACCTCTGCTATAATAGAAGGTAGCTGTTTTGATTCCAGATTGTATCTGTATATTTGAGTAATCTGGCATTCAGCATGCTCTCAGTTACCCGTATACATTCTACACACTATCTTTTGGATACTACATGCCTGTATCTTTATGTTAGCAAAATTCTTGACATTAGACTCTGTACAATTTGGATGCAACTCCTTCCTATTCTACAAATACATATTTTTCACTATCATTTCCAGATAAGGATATTTTGCTCTCATCAGAGCAAATAATCTGTTCGGATTGTTCATCCGTCAAATCAGTATATTTTTTATACTAAATTATTTTTTGATGCTGCGATAGATTAAACACTATATTTTTTTCTTAGAGTTCTAGCTCTAGATCTAAATTTTTATAACCTTGTAACGGGCTCTATTCGGGTTTTCTACTAATCTTCTTGTGTAAAATAATCTTTTTAACTAGGATTTCAGTTAAAAATCTCTTTCCGTGAAGAAGACTGAATTTTATGTAAATGAGAAATTCTATTTTAGTGTCAGTCGTAAAGTAGGCGAGATGATGGTTGAGAGTTGAGATAGAAGAAAGCAAAACATTAGCGACCGGTGGTCGGATTGCTGACAGAAGTGGAATATTATTCCAGTGTTGTAGCAAGAACTCTCAGGAGATTAGATAAGAGTGTTCTTATTTCTATTATAATTAATTTATTAAGGTTGATTGTTCCTCGGGGTTAATGATTTAAGTACATTCTCAATTAAGTTGTTTAAGGCTATTAAGTGATATAGTAAATAAAACTGTGTTAATTGGAAACATCTCTGATCTTTACTCAAACCCTTCAACACTCGCGGTCGACGGGATGTGACAACCTTCTTCTGTGTTCTTGAATTTCTAAAAACACGAACTTTTAAAATATTTTGGGTGGCATTCATACAAATATATTTATATGTATAGTGATGAATCGACCCCATTGATTGAACTTGTTAAAATTTAATTAACGATAAAACCTAAGTTTGTACTTTGTTCTTATTTATTATATTATTTTTACATTTCAACAATATATAGACTTATGCATTAAAAATGTGCTATTTGTGTAATAATCCCATAATAAGCTTATAAATTTTTTTTTTACTTTTCCATATTTGTTGGAAAAGTTCAAGTGGCACGCACAATTATTTTTTTTTATCAAACAGTGGCACTCTTTCCAAAAAGGTTTACCACCCCTGCCATTTTCAAAGAAGTCTTTTGTTGATATTGTTAACGTGATGTATGGCAACATCAAGATATCAACTTTCAAATGTCAGAACAATTCCAAGATAAGATTAAAGCTTGAAAAGCACGCGCGTGTTTGGAGCTGTTCAGAACTCCATTATATTCTATAAATGAATATCACTGCTCACATATAGACATTAGTTTGATAATACCAAATTTAGAAAAATACTAAATTTATTGAATTTCAAGCTCTGTTTTTATATTTTTACTATCGGTATTATTTTCACTTGGTGTTTTTTTTTTCTATCAGCACTTCGTAATGGCATGTGGTCCTATCTTTACTCATCTAATTCAAGAATTATATTCAGATTCTTACGTAGCAGGGTTAGGTTCAATCTCGGACATTATCAAGGACTGTAAACCGAAGGGATCTTAACAAAGAGTTTATTAGAATTTCTTCCAAAAGTGTTTGATGTGCTAGAAATCGGCATTAAGGATTGCTGGTCCATCTATATCGACAAAAACCTAAAATCAATAGTGGCTTCACCAGAGTTATATGTATCGCATGTAATGATAATGTGCTGGGTAGAGAAAAACACAACCTCTGACATTTATGAAAGATTCCTCATCGTGCTCACATTGGTCAAATATATGGCAAATCTGGTTTATCGTACCACTGCTAAGAAGTTTTACGGACTAACTTCTAAAATCTTGACTGTATTCTTTGGAAATGTTTTGAGAGAAGATTTCAATAAGCGGGGAGGATGGAAGCATCTTGAAAAACATATTTTGTATAAAAAATACCTTGAATATTATGACGAGTGCTTACCTTATGACTTCGTCTTTGATGATATACCAAAGGATTTAAAACAAAGAATGCAAGACAGCTATTCACCATTACAGACTTTAGGCTCAATTTTTATTCGAAAAAATACCAGTAACTTTAATGTAATCCAGGATTTAATCCATGAAGTGCTAAGTTCTGTAGAAACTTCTCTTTTATAAATGAATTAAGTTCAACATTGAATGAGGAGCATTCAGTTTCAAAGGAAGCTGAAAGATCAAGTTTGACTGAAGCCAACGTGCTTAAAAAGTGCTCTGTGGCAACTTCTCTTTTAAAGGAATTAAGTTCACCAACATTGAATGAGGAGAATTCTGTTTCAAAAGAAACTGAAAGATCAAGTTTGACTGAAGCCAACGTGCTTAAAAAGTGCTCTGTGGCAACTTCTCTTTTAAAGAAATTAAGTTCACCAACATTGAGTAAGGAGCATTCGGTTTCAAAAGAAACTGGAAAATCAAGCTCTACTGAAGCCAACGGACTTGAAGACTTGGAAATGATGCCTTCTCGCAAAATAAAGTATCGTCATTGTGTGTGTGAGCCAAATAAAACAATTGGAAGAAAAACTGAGACAACTTATTTCAACTTTTGAGTTACTTGAGGGTAGAGTAAGTTAAGAGGATATTTTGGTAATCTAAAAGAATTTATTTTGTTTATGGGATGTTTACTTTTTTATATATATACATGAGGTTATTATTGATGTAAGATGTGCATTCTTATGATATTTAAACTGATGTATAATTTAAGTTTCTCATATCATTAAATTTGAATTTTTTGTAGAATTTTATGTATTTAATCTTTTTTTCTAGTAACCCATCACACAGCATTTTATTTGTTGGTATTCAGTGAATATTTAGTTTTCTTATAATGAAATAACGCATGAAACTAAATCTTAGATTTTCTTGAAAATTGGAATTTCTGTTTTAAAGCAGCATTACTTTTTCTTATCCGTATTCTATTAATGCTACTCTGAATTTTGTGCTAATGCTATATTTCTGGGAGGAATGCAAAATTCTAAATTTCCATAAGCTGTATCACTGGAACCGTTAATTCTCACTTTGGACACAAATTCATGTAATAATTTTAAAGCATTGTCAGGTTTAATGTTCTGAACTCACTTTGTAACACAATATTGCTTCTTGAATTTAGCATGCTTCAGTTTTCAAGAAGTTCCTTGTATGAATCAATATATGGTTATGAATTGGTGCAGTTAATTTTTTTCAAATTTAATGCAATTCAAAAACCAGTTTAAAAAAATGTTATAGGCTAATAATAGGATATCTTATAGCTATGCCTTAACTTAAGATATTTCACCGATATTGCATGTAGTGTGGTGAGAAGTTAGAGGAGAAAATTTCAAATTCAAGTGTAAACTTAATCTTTTAAAAGTGGGTTCAAAATTCCGAGATCTATCATTGTTAATAGTATAACTTATAGTCTAATGTTAATTTAAAAAAATGTGTGTGTGTGCATAACATTCAAACTATTACTTTGAGTGATGGATTAGCAGAATGATTGGTTTTTTAAAATCTCATTTTAAAGTAGCATAAGGGTTATTGTTGATGTTGAATCTTGACAAATGTCTAGAGTTGACACTTGATTTGGAATTCAATTCTTTAAGGCAGTGATTCTCAACCTTTTTTCTTTTTTGTTCTGGCACACTTTTAACAATTTTAGAATTTGGCAGCACGCTAACAATAAAATAAGTTTAAAAGAATTTTACTTATCTGTAATGCACTTCCAGGTTATTTATTACTTTAATTTATTCAGGAAAGAATAAATTAAATATACCACCATAATTACATATTATCGCAACAGGACAACTCTATAAATAACTTGCCAAGTTGACAACCCGGATTTCCTATGAGTCGTACACACTGAATTGGCATCCATGTGCTTTGTTTCATAAAATGTCGCCAATAAGTTGTGATCATACATAAGTACCTATATCACAAATACCCTTAGTTTATTTCTATAAAACGGCTGAATGATTAGGTTCTGGATTTTATTTTTTTTTCTCAGAGTATAATTAATAATTTTTTAAAAATTTTATACAGCACATTTCAAGAATTTCGCAGTGCAATGGTTGAGAATCACTCCTTTAAACTGTGTTCCACGGAACCCTGGGGCTCTATAAAACATACCCAGGGTTCCACGAGTCACAATAAAAAAAATCAAGAAGAAATAAATATGTATGCAAAATGGATTCTCGTTCTCTATAAAGTTACAAGTGTCTAAAGCTCATGCTTTATTCTAAAAATT
>BMAV01010013.1:0-21570 GCA_019973955.1 Trichonephila inaurata madagascariensis
TCGCCACCGCCACGAATTGCAGCCAATTTAAGCAAGGCTCTCTTTCCCGGACTCCCTGCAAGTAGTAGAAATAAAAATTGCGGAGATTTTTTCTAATCCTGATAGAAGTCTGAAAATGAAAAAAGTAATATTCTTAAAAAATAGGCTTAGAGAATTTCTTCATAAATATTAAACTGTAAAAGTAATTGTGAAAGGTAGAACTAAGTAAATTATATAGTTATCATCAACAGGGTACTGCATTGAATTAAAGAATAAAAGCTATTTTTGTAATTAACTTACGTTGCAGCCCTGGACTTATAAGAAATTGCATACAATGACAAAAGTAAGACTTATCAGCTAGAGAGATTATGAGATACAAATCTTACGATTAAATCCCTTTTTAAAGGTTTTGACCTAGATTCACTGGAGTAACGTACACCCTCGTATTGCGGGAGGGGCCAGGGATTCTACGGGGCCCAAAGCTTGACTGATGCCACGTACATATTAGGACTTGGAGTCCAAAAGCTGACTTTGCTAGGGGCTCTAATATTCTCCGTTTCGCCACTGCCCAGATTCCTCTCTTTCCAATCAACTACTTGTCTTACTATCCCTTTACTTAAATTAATACAGGGATATAATTCAATATTGTTAAATTACAGCTGCCAATTTTAGCCGAATTTGAGCGGATTAATTTGCTCATTCAAAGTGATCATTGGAAATTGAAGAAAGAATTAAAAATTTCACCCTACTCTTTTAAGAAGATTAATTTAACCTAAATTTGTGAATCTCGAAGTTGACATGAGTTTAACAAGCATTTATTTGTCTATTAAAGTATTGATAGATATCTTTTTGAATAAACTGACAAGCAAAAGTAAAATAATTTCTACGGGATGTACTAAAGATATGTAACAAAGATGCCACAATTTTCTCAAGATTTCAGGTGAGCAACTTTTAAATCGAATACCTTCAAATTAAAATCATCCTTCTTTTTTTATCTGCCTTTAGAATTAGTAGACAAATCTAAATTGTATGTTCTGGAGAATCAATGGAGACAAATTTTTAACATATAGTTGAAAGATGTTTTTTCTATCTGAATCGGACCTTTTAAATGATGGAAAATAATTTTGGTGTCTCATTTTTAATACAAAAGACGCAGGTGGAAATCCATTTTTAAGAGATTTAGCTATATTTGCTCTATACACAGCCTACCCATAAGTAATACCCTGTGGAAAAGGCATTTTCCAAAATGCGTCAACTAAGACAAAATTAACGAATGAATGTGCCTCGAATTGTTTGTGTCAATTCTCAGAATTAAAATGACTTTGGAACATGTGGCACTTGCTGCGTTGATTTCATTCAATCGCCACAAATGCTTCAATATAATTCAGAAATTTATATATATATATATATAAAAGAGATCACGATACTTAGCAGTAAAAATTTGAATGTATTTTAAATGAATTAAGTAATTTAAACATTTTGAAGTATTTTTTAAAAATAGTTTTACTAAATTAAATATATATATATATATTTATGAATTGCAAGAGAAAATCGATTCACTACTTTTTGCTACTTTTTCTCCTTCTTCGTGCTACTTTGCTGCATAAGTTTCTGTCAACTCTGTTCGTGACTAGGTAGGTATCCCTAATTAAGTGGCACCACTTCAGTGTATATTTCTTACACATAGATAATAAAAAATCTGTTTGACACCCATTGCGTTTGATATGTCTGTTCTACACATAAGCACTATGACTGTTACCACGGTAGTCAGGTCATCATAGACCCATACTCAGAGCCAACATTATCGAGTGAAGGGTTTGAGTCTTAATCCCTTGGAAACCTGCAGTGCATGTGGCTAACGGACGTTAAATCTGTCGAGGTTCAAATTCCTTACGTTGGCACCTTGTGGAAGTTTGGAGAGTGTGGTGCCATCTCAGATGATGTCTTCGTCACTTGGCCACAGTTTAAATTTTGGAGGTTTTCCACCACTTTAGATTACTTTACTTTAGATTGTGACGCCAATAAAATTCGAATTAACATTCATTGTAGTTTACGTAGATTGTGTATATATGTGAAAGTATGTTTTTTTTTGGTTTTATAAATATATTTTTTAACATATTCAGTTAACAAAGCAAAAATAAGTAGTCTGGAAATTCACAAGGCCTCTAGCTTGTATTCTTTAAACTTAACATAATCTTTTTTATGGATTAATGATTCTATTTAATTCAGAATTTCTTCCAAAGAACACACATAATCCTAATGAAAATTCAAGACACTTTCAGAAAAAACATTCGGTTTCTATAATGATTCCTTTTGGGTGTCATGAATATTTATGAGAAGAATTAATCGCACGGAACATATATAGTGCAAGATTTCTTTAACATCTGGAATGTTTATTTATTTTTCTTCTGCTGCCTTTTTATTCCAACAGTGTATTAAAAACAGTATAATAATGTAGGTGTAGACAATTTTAGGAGTAAAATAGTGAATTTCTGTTCGTACATGGGATATTTGTATCGGTATTCTATCAGGGTAGTAAATAGTATCTGCTAAATAGCATACGACTAATTCTTTTTTGGAATTGAATTCATTATTAGTACCAAATTCAAATTTTATCGTAGCTTTTTTGAACTCAATTTAACTGTTATTACACTGCTAAAAACAATTAAAGAGCTGAAAGGTTTTAAAAAAATAATAATTAACTGTTATATGCAAATAAGACATCAGATGATAGCTGATCTTTTTGTGGACACCTCTGCCAAGCAGTGGCTTTTTACAACGTAAGGCAAGAGCACTGTGACCAAATTTGAGTTGAGGAACTTCACTTGATCATTGAAGCTTGTAGCGTAAGGATGTTTTGAAGAATCGCAGAGAGACTAGTACGTAACTTGATTTTTAATTTCTTTGTCTACCCATCTACGCCATCTTGAGACATCGTCTAGAGGATGCCACAAGATGGCGAAAATTCGAGGAGGTCAGCCACAGGCTACCTGCTGTAGGTACCAAGGGGTTACGAGAAATGTGGTGTCAACTCTATGGAAACAGTTCTCAGAGACAGGAACAGTGGTCCTCCGACCTGGCTATGACCACAAAAGGGCCAGAATGCCAGCTCAGTCAAAAGGGATAGGTCCATGACAGCGACACAAATGTCAAGAAACTTGATTAATGCAACAGGAACATCCTTTTTTTTTGTATAACTATCACCGAGAAGCTTAATGCAGGTGGCCTGTATGCCAGGCACCCTGCATACCTTTGATTGTGAAACACAAAACGGACCATCCAGCATGTTAACAAAAACACCTCTCTCGGACAGAGAATGATTGGGTCGGGTTCTCTTCAGTGATAAGCCGCGCATAAGTGTGGAAAGCGATTCGAGACCTATTCGCATCTGGAGAGAACCCAGGTGTCGATATCGGCTCTCAAACATTGTAGAAAAGAACCACAATGGTTACGGTGATATGATGATCTGGGCAGGTATCATAGCAGATGTGCATACCAACCTTCATGTGCATGACAGTATTACTCTGATAAGTAGATGCACAGGGGACGAGATCCTTGCACCTTATGTCCACTTTTTCGAGGTGCATATGGACCAAATTTCATCTTCATGGACGATAATGAACTCCACCACAGGGCTCAGTCGGTGGACGAATACCCACAATTGGGTTCTATTCAACGATTGCAGCAATATGCGATGTCCTCTGACTTTAATCCCATCGAACACGTATGAGACATCCTTGCAGCTCAAAGACCAGCTCCAGCGACTATCGATGATCCAAGAGTGTCTTGGTGCAAGAGTGGATGCGGTTGCCATCCTAGT
The DNA here is from genome assembly GCA_019973955.1 of Trichonephila inaurata madagascariensis. Classification (NCBI taxonomy): domain Eukaryota; kingdom Metazoa; phylum Arthropoda; class Arachnida; order Araneae; family Nephilidae; genus Trichonephila; species Trichonephila inaurata. Next base: position 3,800 of record BMAV01010013.1, read on the forward strand.
AAACAGTATAAAACACCGATGCGAGAATTGTGTAGCAATTAGAGGCGATCGTACACCCTATTAGACATGTTTTTCTCTGCCTGACAGGTTTGTCAGTCAGCTGCTGCACTGGAGAAGTGACCAGTTTCCTTACTTACGGGGCAGGTTGTGCCCATTTTTGTTTTTCCATGTATTGGTCTTATATGGATGATATTTTGACAAGGTGTGGTTTTATTTGCTGTGTTAGTTTTCTTTTTATTTTAAAAAATCATTTGTCCCTTCAATTGTTTTCACCAGTATGCTATATAATCTTAGATAAAAAATAAGACACCCTTAACTGAGAAATTTTTTTTAATCATTTAAGAGTGACATATATATATACTTTTACTACTACTAACTGGTATCAATCTTGATGGATCAAAGGACACTAAATAATGATGCGTAGTACTTAAATAATCAGATTAATTAAGTATGACAATTAACTTCTAAAAATAATATTTCCATTTTAGTACCTATATATGATTTTTCTTCTGTAAATTGGCTAAAATTTCAAATTTGACAAAATTTTCACGAAAAGCATTTTGAGTGTTCATGTGGTTTTCAAAAAATAAGTCTCTGCCACAGAAAATTTTCTTCAATTGATCGCTTTTGAAAATTGTTTAAAATCATCGATCTACATTTCCAAATTTTAAAAATGTAAATCAGTGGGAAAAAATTACCATCATTGTGTACAAAATATTACTAATTAAATATAATATGCGAAAATGTAAATTACAATTTACCAATACTTTTATATATTTAAATTTCTAGTGTCTAAAAACTCTTAAATTTCAAATTTCACACAATTTTCCCCCATACATTAAAAATATTATTCAAAGAAAAGTCTTACGATCAGAAATCGAGTACTTTAAGAGACTATATACCAGTTTATATACAAATCTTAATTACTGGTCTAAATCTCATCTGGTACTAAAAACGGGAAAAACTGTAAGAGTCGTATGGGAGAAGCATATTGTACAGCTCCTTTACAGTTTATCCCAAATATTCATGGAATTTATAATGGGATATCTCTGAAACAATTGGAGCGTTGACTATATAAACCATTTTTTGTACCTTATTTTATAAAATAATGAGTTACCGTAATGGAAAATACTCAGTTTTGAAATTAGTAATATTTTTATATGTTAATTTATTGATTCATTAACATTATGAAGTAGTACCCTTAGAGTTTTTGACAGTGATACGTTTTGTTAAAGGAATACCATTTTTTCAATGACTGTACATTAGTGTGGGCCGATTTTTTTTCTTTTCTTTTTGGATTTCTTTACCCTAGAAAAGTTGTCTTTAGCCCAACTAAATAAAAAGGTGAAAAAAAAGTTTCGAATAAAAAAAAATTGTTCATGCATTGCTCATAAAGTTTTAAAAATGGTAAAATGTCACTATTTTCTTAATTTTGTTTTTGATAATTTTTCAATGCCGTTGCATATTTGTTGTTATTTTAAAGTTCTGGTTATAAGGTGCGAGAAAAACATGAAAATATAAACTTTTTATAGTTTGCTCAAAAGCTCCAAAACACATTTTTTTTTTGTAAAATTAGCAAAGTTTTGCTATTTTATTCAACTTTATTTTCTACCTTTTGACAAACTAAAGTTTATACTTCTCTTAATTACACCTTTTTAAAGCGAATCCTCCTATAACTTTGGTAATAAAGCTAATAAGCGGATTTTTTTGAATATTTTTAATACTGTAGGCATACCAATTATTAAACATTAATTTATAAAATCATTCAATATTTTTATTCAAAGGAAGATACCTTTAAGTCAGAGTTTTGAGAAAATTCGGGAGTTCGCGGTAACGGACTCGTGGCCAACGTGTCATGAGTTCGAGGCTAGTACCGCTGAAGACCCACCGTGTAGATGCCCGATAAATGATTATTGTTCAATGGTGTTGTTTTTAGTCTAATTCTCATTTACCACTTTTTTTTTGGTACCTTAACGGATATTTGAATTGCTAATCATCAATATCGTTATCTAAAACAACAGAGCTTGCAATTATTTCCATTTTATTCATGTCTATATGTTTCGGTTTGTGAGTCTCAGAGTATCGCTTAAGTACTTTGATGGATTTGGGATCTTATGCACTTTGTCTGTCTTTAAAATCTCTTTGTTAATTTATTAGTTCGTTTCCTGTAAATCTAGTGATCCTGATTTTCCTAATCCATACTTTCATTGAAGGAACCAAAGGTATTTAAATCACTTACTTATAGAGATAATTAATTAAAATCATGCACTTACACAAATCCGGATTTTTTTTTGGCAAATGTAGTTCTCGATAACAGGATATTTACATACTGTTATACAAAAAGGGAACATGATAACTTTTGAAATGTTCAATATTTGTTATGAATGAAATTTTCTTTATAACGCGATGATAGGATTTTCTTATTTATAATACTTATATCATAGTTTATATCAATTAGTTGGGCTGTTCTGTACTCGAAAACCACAGAGATAGAAGTTTTTTCTCTTAAGAATACTTAAGAATAATTTTCTGCTCACCATTTCAGCCAATTTATAAAAACTCTCAAGTTTGCTGCTGAATTGTAGTGACATCTTATACCGTTCTTGGAAGAAACACATTAAGACATTTTTGCAAGAAGGAACCTTGTTTGACAAAACTCCACTCGGATTATCAAAATTAGAAACTCAGTCTTTTCTAGAAAGGATTATCATACACTTAGCCATTTTTATCACATTCCTGTAATGTTAATACTCAATATTAAAAAGCATGTGTGGGAAAACAAAAGTAAAATCCATTGTTTAAAATTTGTCAAATTTGTGATGTATCCAGTCTTTTTTCCCTAATGACTAAGAAAGAACGCCGACAAACGTAGGAAAATTCCGTTTGTTTTCCTAATTGATCGGAAAAAGTTTCAGAATGGGTGATCAAAAATTCTGACCATTTTTTTTCATGCCAGTCCGAAAGTTAAAAGAGACACCGGTACAATGGGCTTTTCGGGTTCTCACGGATCTGGGGTGACTACGTGTCTGCAGGTAGACTCCCGCTGTAAGCGGCTGACAGACAAGAGATCAAAGGGATAGGCGGTGAGTGACCGTGAGAAACGAGAGGTTTAAAAAGGGAGAGCGAGGGAGTACCAAGAGGAGACTTTGACTAGAGAGAACCCAAGAGGCCTCTCGCTAGCGATATACTTGAGAGTCAGCTATACCTGGGAGTCCACGAATTAAGGCGGATTCGAGCTGAAGAGTTTCGAATCAGCAACCGCACGGTAGAGATAGAGCCAGCGAGCTCTCCCAAACTTGGTGTGGAATTACCGAAAGCGAACTGTGGACCATTTGGCACATCATATGAATAGGATCACTTTATTTAATTATGTTTATGCGAGCGATATAAGACATAGCAAAGAGACTCTTTATCTGCGGACCCATTTTGCAATTAAATTGTAATAGAATATTTTCTGATGATTTTCATGCTGTGTAATAAATAGTTTAAGGGGTATTGGAAAGCTAAAATATCATATTTTTTGACAATTTGAGATTTTTACATTTTCAAATTGTATAGATTTTAACCTTTCTAAAAATACCTTACTTTAACCTCTAGGATAATTACAAGCCCTTAAAACCTATTTTTAAATAATCGTTGAAACTGGGCCACGCCCATTTGAATGGCGAAAAATGTTAACAAAGTACTTCGTTTTTGCCTAAAAGTTGAACGTCTGATATAAACCAAAACATGTATCTTTTATTGTAAATTGAACCTTTTATTTTTTTTTTAATTTCCTAGCCGATTAGAAGTCTCATTGTATACATTAAAATCAATTTATCTCAAAATGTAAATTTTGATGTTCGATGTATCTTTTCTGAGAAACTGCTGTTCACAGGTATGTAAATTTTTATGATATATTTATAATGATGGCTAATATATACTGAAATGAGCTTTTTGTAAAAAAACACAAAGATTTATTTTTTACATATTTTTTATGTGAAAAATGGGTCAAATTTCACAAACATTAATAAAATGTTTCATAAGTTATTAAAAAATTCAAAATTATCTAAAAGCTCATTTCAGTATAATGAGAAAGGTATACTTTAATTGTATGAAAAATTTCAAGCGTGTACTTATAACAGATTTTGAGAAAAGGTACATTGAAAACCGCCAATTTAACATTGCCAGTATATATATAGAGAGAGGTTTCCAACTCCTCTTAACCCGGAGCTGTTTGAAGTCATTACACCATCAGTTAATGATTAATTCAAAGACAAAGTAAATTGGGGAAATGGTGAGGGGTGTCTCCGTTTTTATATTAACCAGAACATGTCACATATCAAAGGCTAATCATGTCAAAAAAAAAAAGAAAAGAAAGGCATCTAACATTAAACGTGAGCTTCTCTTAAGATTTTTTCAGAAATATAATTTCAAAGATTATCCTTTTCAATAAAAAAATGATAGAAATATTAAACTTGTGTTTCTCATTTATTAAGATTTGCTCATTAAAGGTGAAAAGATACAATTTAATAAAAATACAAAGTATTGAATATTTAACAGAAAAAAAAATGCAAACAATAAGTATTTTAAGTCTTAATTTTTTCTCGATTCTTATATTTCAAATTTAGAACAGTAGCGCTATGACGTTGGTAAATTAAATAATTATAAAAAGTTGATAAAAAAAATTCTTCATTTTCAACATTTTACGTCAATGTGGAAGTAAAAAATACTTTTCTTCAAAACACATTTTTTCTTTTTGCCTTCTTATTTAGTTAAGGAGGGTGAATTTTTCTAGAATATATATAGCGAACGAAAAAAAAAGATTTTTTTTAAGAGTGTTAAAAATTATATTTATATATTGCCTTAAGCTGCTTCTTTTAACAGAAAATCTTCGATCACAGGATTACTTAGAGTTTTTATTTTCTGTTTTTAAGCTCAACTCCAGGAGAAAATTATTGGAAGCTTATATATGTCATGCCAGTTATATTATTGACTGGGGAATTTCAGTGTTTTATTTCTGAATTAAACATCATTAAAAATTTATACTAGAAAATTTTTCGAAAAAAATGGACAACAGGCTTGGTTTATGGGCCCTGAACATGATTTATTAGTAATTTTAAATCATTTCCATATTTTATAGAAAACTGCTTTTCATGATTACATTCTAAAATCTCCAGTGACATTGAAGACGTCATTTGAAAGTTATGAGAAAACCTAAGGAACCAATTTTTGCCTTTAATTTGAGACCAGTCATATAAAATCGTAGAAAGCACACCACTAAGAATATAGATACATATACGGGGCAAATATTTACTTTTGATCAATAATTTTATTAAGGTATCCGAGACTACGTTCGCAAAAGTGATTTTGCAAAAGCGTATAAATGGATAATATTTATGATATTTAGTGTCACTTAGATCAGAAAATGTATATAAAATTGTTTTAAGAATATTATTACAATAAAATATTATTTAAGTGCAATATTTTGACAAAAAATGAACATAGGATGACCCATTTTCAAAATATTCTCCTTTTGTGAAAAATGCTTCTATTATAATAATATTTTGTCTGTATATAGCTCAGACCATCTGTACAGAATCTCAATTAGAATTTTTGAGAAATATACTTAGAAGTGGGTTTATCCATGTTTTACGTCAACAGAGGTAAGAAATTTTAAGAAAAAAACGCCGATAATTATTTTAATTGGTTGTAACTCTGAAAATAATGTGAGTTTTACAAAAATCATAGTTGAGCCTCTCTCTGTATAGAATTCTGAGCAATATACAGGCAAAATATTTTTATAATAGAAGCATTTTTCACAAAAGAAGAACATTTTGAAAAAAGGTTATTCTAAGTTAATTTTTTGCCGAAATATTGTATTTTAATTTTTTTTTGTCAAAATGTCTTTAAAACAAATTTATACATGTATTTTAATCTAAGTGACACTAAATATCATGAAAATTATCTATTTATGCGCTTTTTTAAAATCACGATTCCGAACGTAGTCGGATACCTTAAAGGTTCAAAATTAACAATAAAACTAACAAAATTGTCATATAATTAAGGTAAATATCTTAATAAAGATCTTTTACGTTGAAAATCCTCAAATAGAAATATTTAGTTGAGTTTTACGTATGTGTTATAAAAGAGACTAGAATGTATCTAATATTTTTTTTTTGAAAAAGATCGATTTAAAGATGTTTCCTATATATTACAAATGGCAGAGTTATTCTTATTTTCCTTCAGAATAAATTGTTATTTGTATTTTTGACTTAAGAAAAATTTATGCTTTCCATAAGAAAATGAACGCAAGGATCAAAATAATTCACACGTGTGGATTAAAAATTTATTTTAATATTAGTTTCTCACTACAAGTAACAAAAACATAATTTAGTAAATCGTACAGTTATATTTTTTATGGCAATTGTGTTATAAATTCTTAGATACAGGAAGTGTAATCATATATGCTGGTATGAGAACCTTGAGACAAGAATAAAAAAAATATTGAGAATGTATAAAATAATTTTAGCGAGCAAAATATATAATTTTTGCAATAGCGAGTAGAATTAGAGGTTTCACAACTGATAAGAATAGCATTCACAATAAACAGACTATTTGTTCTGCATACAATTGTCCACAATTCTTTAAATTGTTTTCTAAAAAGTAAGCTTTATAATATGATAATGATTTCATAACTAAATATTTCGCCTTAAACATGTTTGAAAAATCCAAAGGCTACAAAATACCATTCCAAGGAAAGAAATGGGAAGATATAACCACGCCAAGGGCAGAGATAAAAAACAATTTTAAGTTATGTAACGAATAAAATACATTCACGTGAAAAAATATTAAATCCAAAAGGTAATATAAATAGGACCCCACAAATTAGTGTTGCCAGATGCAAAATATGAATATGGAAATAAAAACATCATATTAAAATATTGAATAATGTTCCTTAATTTAAATAGATCTTTTAGTTTTAAGCTATTTAGTAAGTTTGATATTAGAAACAATTTTTCCTAATTTATTACGTTTTTGATAAGACAATGTTTAACTTATATTTACTAGTAGTATATCAAGCAGCTCATAAAGAGTTTCCAACCACATTTTGAATTAAAAAATATCTATGCACAAATATCGTTTGATGAAATGAACTCTGTTTTAACACACACATATAGCAGAAATCTAATAAATTCTTAATTTACACATTGGAATCAAGATATTTAATTTTAATTCTTGCTTAAAACTTTCAAAGACAAATAGATTAAAAATCCAATAAAACCTTTTCATCACTTCAGCAAAATATTGAGAGTTTGATAATCTAATAGAATTCAGCAAAACATTTCAATTTCATTCTGTGTTTTATTCGTGATTAAAAGACATTCGATGACATAAAATGGAATTTACTGTCATCAAATAATCTTCCACAAAGAAAGGAAATATGGATTCTTGAGATAGTAAAGTGACGAACAGCAAGTAAAGGCATTTCTTTCCTTCACCAGTTTCTAATTACATCTCTTTTAATAACATGTTACCAGGAAATGCGAATCCTGGTGACATAAGGTCGTAGATATTGCTAAAAGTAATTAAACCTTTCATCCTTTCACCGCTCTGTACAGTCCTCACTAAAAACAAAAATAGGTTTCGACGTCACTATGACGACTGTGTTAAGATAGCACTCCAGGGAATTCTCTATCATTTCAAGTTAAAAGAAGCTTATTTTTCCAAAAATTGCTTCATATATTTTTTTTATTCCTGAAATTTTGCTGCATTTTTATATTATACGTGTACTATTTAACCTTTTTGCGTTTTGCGAATTACAATTTTCAATTGAATATATATATATATATATATATATATATACATATATATAGTAAAAACAGACTTATTTTAAAATGAAATCAATCATTTCTTTCAAGTTTGTTGTTATTTTTTTTATTTTTTTTAAAGGCCTGGAATTCATTTTCAAAGTAATAATAATAATATATATATATATATACCAGCCATTACCCACCTGCTGCGCTGGGAATTCATGATGTTGTATACATATATACTGTTTATATAACAAAAAAAAACACCGATGCATCTAAAAAAGTGGCCCGATTGTAATGAAATTTTGGATACAAAGATATTTCTACCGAACATGCAAATGATTAAAATTTGGTGTCCAATGAATGAATAGCGGAAGACTACAGCGCATCGGGCACAACACTCAGCAGGTGTCTATAGAAGCGATTCTCCAATCTGATGGTCAAAATTTCTGTAGCATTGCGATTTAGGATGCAACTTTCAGCGGCTGAAAAATGCCACAACCGCAGGATTCGAGCTCATTAGGTAGCTTTAGAGGTCGAGTTTTAAGGAGTCGTATCACTGGATTGAAGAGGCAGGTTGGACAAATCAGGAGATAAACTCGTCATGGGTCGAAGCGATGCGGCCATTATAAGATGCTGGCAAGAATGGGTGGACAGTGGCAGATTTCAGCGTCATGATGGTAGCGGTCAACCTAGGGCCACGGCAAATCGGGAGTACAGATTGATTATCAGATCTGCTATTACAGCACCTGATTCATCATTATCAACCATCAGACCTGCGACCCACACACGAGTGTCCACCCTGACCATTCACAGAATTTTATTCTCGTACCGACCGCTATGCAACCTGCTATTCACTCCCGCACTCTGTTGAGCCAGGTTAGAGAGGTGCTTGACTCAATCAGGTTGTAATCATGCTGACTGGTGACGTATAGTGTTTAGCGATGAATCCCGCTTCCACCTGTGTCCTGACGATTATCGAAGACGTGTCATAAGAACGCAGGGCAGCGTGCCGATTTGATTTCACTTTGCACCACAGGCCCTAAACCAGGAGTTATGGTCTGGCGTGCATTTCTTTTGACAGCTGGACCCCTTTGGTCGTCATTAGAGGCACACTTACAGCACAGTGGTACGTCAACCACATTTTAATTGTATAGCTACCATTCCTTTTGAAGTAACCTGGCCTTATTTTTCAGCAAGATAATGCCAGACCACATATGGCACGCGTTGCTATTAACTGTCTTACAGCTTGTAAAACACTTCCTTGGCCGTCCAGATCGCCAGATCTCTCTCTAATCGAGCATGTCTTGGATATGATGGGATTGCAACTACATCTACCAGAGAATTTTGATGACTGGTCAGTAAATATAAAATGCTGGTTCTGGGACAAGCGGAGCGCGGATGACCCCTGGGGGGAAAAGAGATAAGGAAAGGGTGATAAAGGTCTTGGTGTCCTTATTTGAAAAACGTTCTGCGCATGCGTTATGAAAATTTGAAATGCTGCGAATTCATTGAACATACTTACTTTACTATTTATTTTTATAAATTAATACATTTTAAGAGAAAAAATAAGATTTCAATAATATTTTTTAATTTACTTTAGTGCAAACAATAATTGTAAAAAATAAATATTTTTTATGAGAAATTGAATCATTCCAATCTTTTCTCGTATTGGTAAGGGGTCTTCTCTATCAATATAATTTTTTGGGGGTGGGACTTTGAGAACACGCGTATGTTTTAATGAGAGACAGTTCGTATTTTTAATTAATTAAATGAATTAACTAGTTAAAATTATTACATAACATGTTCAACTTGATTGCGGGATTGGATGTAAATTTTAGTTTTGATGAAGGGGACAGACTTTTTTTTGGAAAATGGAACTTACTGTTAGTCAGAGCTACTTTCTTTTCACAATAAATTTATTCATTATTTAAAAACTAATTTTTAAAGTTGCATTATTTATTTGTATGTTAGAAATTAAGAGAAAGCATTCCATTTTATATATTTTCTAGTTCAAATCTTCTCTATCAATATAATTTAGGGGACTTTGAGAACACATGTATCTTTTTAATGATAGACGATTTGTATTTTTACTCAATTAAATGAATTAATTGGTTAAAATTAATATAATTTTTTAATCGCAACATTGGAAGCAAATTTTAATCTTGATGAAGGATAGGAGACTTTTTTTGGAAAAATGGGGAACTTGGTACAATGGGGCTACTTTCTTTTCCATAATATGTTTTATTATTTAAAACTAATTTTTTTAAATTGGTTATTTATTTGGCCATGTTCGAAGGGGAATTAAGAAAGGCATTCCATTTTATATATTTGCTAGTTAAAATTTATTGAGATAATAATAGTTTAAAGATTATATGTTTGTTACTTGAGTATTCTCATTTACAATGGAGTTTCCAAACCTTAAACGTCCATTTTCTATAATATATGCGGACTTTCTAGTTCTGGTAAAACTTTCTTTGTTAGACGAATCTTAGAAACAAAATTAATTAATCCTTTCCCTCCCAAAATTATTTGGTGTTATGAAATTTATACAAAACTGTTTGATAAGATGTTTGACATAAAATTTCAGGAAGGCATGCCTTTCGATCTAGAAGATATTACTAATGCTTTCATAATAATAAATGTCTTAATGAATGAAGTAGGAGATGACAAAAAACTTTTAAACTCATAACACCATCATAGAGATGTTTTCGTAATATTTATTTTACAAAATATTTTTTGCAAGGAGAAACAAATTAGGAATATTTCTTTAAATACTTTCTACTTATGTTGTTTTAAAAATGTTAGAGACAAGCAACAGATCACTTGTCTAGCAAGGCAAATGTACCCATCTGAGTCGAAATTTTTGATGGGAAAATTAAACGAAATACTAATGTTGTAAATTTGATTACCCCCCCCCAGTGAGAGATAGAAAAATAAAACTTTTCATTCGAATCATTTAACGAATTTTTAAAAAGAAAAAAAAAATTCATCGAGTTTCGTTAAGAATAAATATCTTAAAACAAAAACATTGTATGCAAAACCTATGTAATACACTTATTATATATGATGACTAAATAAAAACTAGGTAAAATAAAATAATGTATAGAATAGAATACTTAAAATCAAAACCAACATTAGGACTAAACTAAACCTAAGCTTACAACATTAAATTAGGAAAAACTGAAAATATTTTAATATATAGGATGAATAACAATATAAGATGAATAAATGTATTGATATATTTTCCATCAAAAAATAACTACATATTTTTCTCATTAGGAATAATTTTATTTATATATATATATAAACTAGTAAATTAATAATAATAATAATAATAATTTAGGTTCTTAAAAGTATTTTAACTTGTTATGGTCCTGGCTCCTTCCCCCAGGACTCAAGGGTTAAATAATTAATTGTAGTTTGCCCACCTAGCGGGATATCATCGTGACTTTATCTCCTAAGAAATATAAATTCAGTGCTTTTGTTTTACATAAAAATCCTCTGTTTTTTCCACCAATCACAAGGTCCGTCCATGGAATTCATGTGAATTTTTGAACTTCCGGTTGCCGATTGGTATAAAATCTCCCGTTATATTCGCAGCTTAAATTCGCCTGCTTACTGTCCTCGTTATGTAAAACGTACGTGTTTTTTATTTGTGCTATGTGTCGTCTATATTTGTATTGAATGTGTTTAAATGCACAATAAATTACCATCTAAAAAGAATCCTCATCAATACAATCATAACAACATAAATAATATAGATATGATCATCAGTAAAGAAAGCTTTACCGCTCCAGTACCCAAGACACACAAACACACCACATCGCTCATACAATAAAGTGCATATATTTTTAGTTGCACCGTTTGTAAGATATTTCACTGTCCCTTTTGTTCAAGATGGTTTTGCGAATGTTACATGATTGAATTGCGAATGCATACATTTTGTTCTTTGTTCGGCAAAGTAAGATTCATAGGATTTTAAGAACAAAAGTTGCAAATGTGGTTTTATCATTTCGTTATAAAGGGCCTTAGAAGTGGAAAAGTGAGAAATGATATTTTTAGAGGGACAACGCAACTGCATATTGGTCTTAAAGTCACGAAGTTTTTCGCCAAAATGATACTATCCAGACTATTCACCCTCTTGTAATTTTATTTGTTTCCAATAATGAAGCAGATTCTGCAGGGATATCATTTTCAAACAAATTAAACAGAATCGAAAGGTGACTTATGGATCATTTAAAAAAAATGGGTCACAGTAGTACTTCCAGAGGTTTCACGAACACTGGTAGGGGTGTATTGTTACCTGAGGGAATCACTTTGAACATGGAATTGCGTAGAAATTTTAAAGTATTCGAGACATGAGATGTTATCTAAAATCCCCAAGTTTTTGAATCATTCCTCATATATATTCAGAATAAAGAAGGATCAGAAAAATGAGAGAAGACGGTCATAACTGAAAATAAGTATTTTTAAAAGAAAAATATGCAACCTTTGCGAATAAAGTTAGGTAAATAGTCTTGTAACATTTACGTTGATAAAATATTAACGAAAGTTACCTTACTGTCCTTCGAAATAGTCACCTCCCATAACTATGAGCAGCTGAGATATGCTATACATGACCTGGAAACTTCGCAAGAAGTCTTCTTTTGGGATGGAGTTCAAAAGCCTCGTCACGTTTCGTTGGATGTTAGGAATATCGTCAATATCGATAACACGTTTTTCTCATCCCTAAATTTGGGTAACGATTTGTCGCACGGTTCACGGTTAATCTTTTTAGTTCATCACCCATCACGCAAAAAAAAGTTTTTGGGACGATCTTAAAAATTTAAATTTTTCTCTCACTTTTTTAAGTTTTCGTCACTCACGAAGGTCACCAGTCTTCTACTACGGGGGTTGTCAGAAACACCTTCCTTGCTTTTTGAAAACGGGCGAACCATTTGTACACGCACTTCATGGACAATGCTTGATCTTCATAAACACGTACCAGTATCGCATAATTTTTCTTTTTTTGCCAAGTTTTAAAACAAAGTTTTTAAAATTGATTTTCTGGGAAATTTTTTCCTGTTCTCAATAGAGAACCAACGTACTAAGCAACTACTTTGTAAAACAAATTTTACACGGAAAAATTACACACCTGCCGCTACGCATGTGCAGCGTTTTGTTTTGCCAGTGCTTCTTCCAGATGAGCCGTTCTGACTTCATTCACCGAACTTTATTCTCAGAGGCTGAATACATAAAATATATGTAGAAAATAAAGTAACAGAATAAAGGGGAAATCTGTGTTTAAAGTGATTATATTTTATTTTAAAGGCTATTCAGAAAGAAAAATATTTGTTTTTTAAAATTCAATGCCTCTTTAATTTATGTTTCTAAGTATATCTTGTTTAATGATTTATGAAAGTAACTCGCATCATATATTTCTCATTTTAAGTGCTTTAATCATTAAAAGTTTATACGTGGAAACAAATTCATAATATTATTATCAAATTTGATGAATGAAATGCTTTATATATATAAAAAGTAAGATGTATAACAATTAAAAAATTAAAATTATAAAAAATTTACAATTATGAGATTCTAAATTTCGAAAGAGAATTATGTCAAATTATAAACTGAATAACTATCTTTTACTACATTTATCTTTTTAACCTTTTTATCCTTAAAAGGAAAAAAAAAATTCACTTGATATAATACATTCAGAAAAATAGGGTTGCATTCAAGAATCATTTTCTTTTTCACAAATATCTTTTTGCATTCAAGAATTTAAGGCATTTTTTGCGGTTTAGAATATACAGACAAATAAATAAACATTCTTCAAAAATCAACTTTGGGTAGCACATAAAACACCATTAAAAACTGTTTTATATTAACTTCTATCAAGAATTTATCACAGAATTATGCTCAAATTTAACGACAATGTATTATTTTCACTTTATTATTCCTTTTATATTTTTTATCTGAAAAAAAAATATGTTTCTTTTTAGTTTGGTTTCAACAAAAATATCTTTCATTTATATCTTATTATCCAATATCTTCCTTTCCTCTCATGTCTTGTTCAAGTTATTGTAGTTTTATTATCCATCGGGGATTGAAAAATAGCATATTGTACTTTTTCTTGCTAGTGTCATTTTGACAGAGCGCAGTGTGTCTTGTGGTATACTTTTAGTTTTATATTTTTCTTGATGGAGTTTTTTAGGTAGCATTTGAAAATTTTTCTTTCAACTCAAACGTTTCATGCCCATCGCTTTTCTGAAATTTACTTTCACTATCATGATTGATATTCATGATTTCATAAATTTCTTTCCTTAATTGATCAGTTTCAACGTCATCCAATAGAGATTGCAGATCCCCGTTTCTTCTTTTGTATTCTGTTCATTTACGTTTATAAACCATTATGAGTCATACAACACAGCTATCAAAATCACAAAGCTGTTCGTAGGGGGAAAATGTAGCCCGTGTTCATCCTTATTTAAAATTATAAACGTGAAAGTTTTTTTTGGGTGTTTTTGTTCCTCTTTTTCGCAAAAAAAACTGGGTGGTTTTTAAAGAAACTTTTCAATATTATAGCTTTTACATCATAATAACACAAAGGGTACAATTTAAAAGATATTTGTAAATTTCCAAAAAATAACGATAATTGTCAAGAAATGGAAAAAAAAACTGCCATCTGCAAAAAACCCGCGACAGCATCTTTTCTATCTTTTTTTGTAAAGCAAAACTTTTCCCTTTGTTTTGTCTAATCTATATTTCAGGGTACTCCTTATTCCTTTGATCAGGGAATCTATTTTTTTTAAATTTTATAATAAAACTGTATTTCGAAGGGGGGATGTGGTGGCAAGATTTTAACATTAAAAAAAAAACAGAAAGTAATATTAGCATATTACACTTCCAGATAAAAAAATTTACACTATTTTTTAGGTTATTGCACAAATTTGTAACAATCGTTACTTTTGGGGAGGCAAAGGTTTTAAAAAAACGACCCCAAAAAGGTTACGGGGGTTTAAAAAAAAAAACCTTTTATCTCTTTTTAGATTTTGGTTTAAAAAAATTTTAAAAACTTTTTTTTTGTTCAGTTGAGATATAAAAAAAGCTCTTTTTTTTTTTTCCCAATTACAAAAATTAACTGTTTAAAAAATTTTCCCTTATCCTTTTTGTTTGGGTTTTTTTTTCCATTTCCTGTGCGAAGAAGGGGTATACCAGCTAGTAAAAAAATTTTTTGGGGAAAAAAAAGGGGTGGTCAAGGGGGGAACTCAGACCCCCTTCTTAAGTTTTGTAAAAGCTTTTTGTTTAAAAAAAAGGGAAATTTGTGACAAATCCCTTTTTTAATTCCCAAGAAGACTGCCTAAAAGGGGAGGATACTGACAATCCCTTTTGGTAACAAATAAAAAATTTCCCAGAATTAAAGATTTCGGGGGCCCAAAAGGGTGACTGTAAACCCAAGGCCTTTTCCCGGGTTAATAAAACTTTAAAATTTTCAAATTAATAAAGACTAAAATATAGGTAAAAAAAGAAAAATGTCAAAAACACCCCTTTTAATAAATTTGGGTTTCCCCAAATTTTAAAGGGTTTTTTTTTTGTTACTTCTAATTAAGAAATTTTCTAATTACATTGTCATATTATTTTTTTATTTAAGTATAATTACCCCCAGGCGAGATAAATATATTTAAGATTATAATATATTCTTGATTTTTTTTATACCATTCAGTTTATTTATTTTTAATAAAAATATGTTTTTACATCATTCTTACTTTATTTTAATGACCCCTTTTTCCTTTTTTTCTACCGCAACTTCTTATCACTGACAATGATGATTTTTTTTCTCAAAATACATTTTTTTTTATTCATGAAAATATACGTATTTAGAAATAAAAAAGATAAGATTTTTTTTTTATAACAAAAAAACATAAATCTTTTTAAAACAGTGTCCACAAAATACCCACTGTTTTTAATAAAATTTCAAAAAATCATATCGTTTTTTAAAATTAAAAAACGGAGCCGATGAATTGCATAAATTATTTTAACAGTATCTTTGTAGACAAAATGAGAGGAATGGGCTGAATTGATATGATGTCATAGTTACATGATATATGCCAGGGATGGCGAACTAGTGGCACGCGTGCCATTGATGGCAAGCGACACAATATTTTTGGCACGCCAGTGATCAAAAGGAATTGCATTTTATTTCAAAATTTCAAAGTTCACTATAAAGTACTACGAACAAACGCGAGGGATCGGCCGCAGGGCGGCGGGGAGCACACTCGTTTACTATTGTATTGCCTTAGTTACGTCGTGGATTACAATTGCTTATAATGTAAAGTCTGTCTATGCATAACACATCCAATTCCATTGACACAACTGTGTTTTTAAGTTTATATGTGTTATATTCACGATTTTTAACTGTTATTTAACATGGCTAGTTCAGAAAAAGAAAAAAAAAAGAGCAAGATAGTATGTGTAACAGAGAATTTCAAATTTGGTGGACCGAGAAACATGACATTATTAGTAAAAGAGACAAAGTGATGTGTGTTTTAGGTTCTGGAATAGTGGTATGTGCAGTACATCGTCTGTAAAACGGTATTTTGAAAGAAATCGCAAACCCTCTGTCAAAAAAAGTGAGCCACAGCCAAAATAATTGATTGCTTTCAAACCGTTTGTCAGATGACTCCAATTCAGCATGTATTCTACAAAATGTAACATCTTTAAAAAAACCCCCAAAAAAATTATTTTTTCATCCCAAACTGCAGCAACAGAAGTCACACTAATGTTATATTTTACGTACATTACACATATAACTAAAACATTTATAACTATACAGTACAAAAGGTATTTTTTTCGTAGTCAATAGAGTTTTGTGTTGTTAGTACTTGGTCTTATTATTTTCCTAATAATTACAAGTCAAAATTATTTGACGGCACGTCTATACCTCATTAACCACTTTTTTAGAAAAAATGGCATGTTGATCCATAAAGGTTCGCCACCCCTGATATATGCGACCGGATGTTTCCAGCTAACCAGTTCATGCACCTCATTATAGCCAAATTTTGCTTTTTGAAGAAACTTTCTTTTAAAAAGTGCATATTTATTTACAATAATAATACACATAGGAAAAAAAGAGGAAAGTGAATTAAAGGAGAATAATATAAGAAATATAAGAATTTTTTTATTTTGTTCTGAAATACTCTTTAAGGAAAATCTTAATAATTTAACAACTTTACTCATTTATCAAATTTGAAGTTTTGTCTGGAGTTTACAAGTATAACTAATATAAATCAGGTTTAAATCCAATGAAAAACAAGTGAATCATGAATTAAGCGCATTTGTAAGCAACTTTTTCTTTTGTCTTTGCACATGTTAAAATATATCTTAGCGAATTTTAAAAGAAATATAGTCGTTTGCTTTTTATAATTACATATTTAAAATATTAGATTTCTTAGAGTACATAAAATGATTGTTCTGAAGTGCATCTGATGAATTATACTGTGACTGATTAAAAATATGATTTATGAAGAAGAGTAGCCCATATCAGTTTGAATAGTGTCTTGAATATTGAAAATAAAAAAGAGCATATGATATGCTACGAAGTATTATATTTAATTAATTAGCATAAATAAAATATAAGATTGATTTGAAGTTAATGGATGTAAATAAAATTGACTTGAAAAATTAAAATTTTATATTCCTGCCAAAGTGGAATTAATAAATCTATTGTATTTTTAAATATAAAAATCTATTGTATTTAAAGATAAAACTATTCAAAGTTTGAATATCTTTAATTTGAAACTATTCAATACTTTTTCATGAATATAAAAAGTTAAGACAGAAAACTCACAACGCAAACTTGAATAATTACACTATGAAAAAGTTACACAAACTTGTTTAATTAATTATAATGTTTGAATTGATTAATATAAAGATGATTTAATATGTATTTACTCAGCCTTTGAATTAATTAATGATCATCAAATGCGTTGATTT
>BMAV01010014.1:0-94656 GCA_019973955.1 Trichonephila inaurata madagascariensis
TTAGAAAATATTAACGAATAAAAAGCCTAAAAAATCTTTTTTGTGTTCAAAACTTAAAAACTCTGTTTTAATTAAGGGCTGCATTAATGTCTTGCCATTCTAATGTTTAAAAAATGCAGAATTTTTTCTTTTCTTTTTGGGGTTCTAAAAAGGGGTTAACCTCTTTTAAAATGGGTCCCCTTTAAAAAATGCTGGAAGGCAGAAAAACATTGGAAAGCATCTTCTGCAGACCCTGTTAACTCATTAAAATTGTAATGCATGTAGGTATGCATAATGTTTTCTTATTTCAAACTATATGACCATTTTTTTTTATCTGAAATTTAATGAATATACTAGAACTCGAAGATATTTAAAAATATGTATATTTTTTGGAAATTTGACGGGTGTCAAAAGATTTCTCGTTTTGCTGATTAGTGAAATAATATACAAAAAACACCCAAGAAATTTTATAAAATGGTAGAAACTTCTAGATAAAGATCGGGAAGAACAAAATCAGGTGCCTAAAATAATTGAAGCATTTTTGTACAATCTGATTATTTGTAAAACAGGTAGTGCAGTCTTGTTGGAATCAAAAATTTTTTTTACTTCACATAATGCAGAAAACTGGCTGATATGTTCTGTGTATAAAAATCCAATACCAGTTGACTCTAAAAATAGATATGCAAATACTTTTGTTTTATGCATTGCCCTGCACTTTATTTTTTTTTAAAAATAGTGGTTGCATTACAGAATGACGATTTTGACCAACATTCAAGGGAATATTTGCGTGCTCCCGAAAACATTTGTGATGATACTATATATTTTTTTTACCATTCTTATATAAAGATCTCTTTTTGCATACTTTCACATGATTTATATTTTAAAAAAAACCCCCTCAATCAGCTTATTTTTCTGAATAATAGACTCATTTTGTAAGAACAGAATGGTGCAACATTTTAATTTTTCAAACTGAGTTGAAAAAACTAAAATCATTTTAATCAAATGAATTATAAAATTCTTCCCGTTTTGAACTTTATTTCGGACGATACTAACAATTTAATTTCAGCCATGATAATGTTAAAGGCAGAAGAATTTTATAAACTGCCATGCTGAGTTCAGGGAACAAATTGTTAATTGAAACCCAAACATCCCCCAAATGTTGTCCGAAAAATGTTGATTAGTGAAACTTAACATTTCTGAAATTAATGAGCCAATCTTTTCTGCTGTTGTCATCAAAACTACTTTTTTGATGTTTCGTATTTCCAAAGTATAACTCTTTTTTTAAATGACATCAATTACAAAGCTGACGCAACGATGTTCTTGGATGGACTTTAAAGATTTAAATTCAGAGTGTTAAACTTTTCAAATAAGCTCAAGATAAATAAATCTCCAGGCCACCAAGTCTTGTCATGAAAATGAAAATCGAAAAGATATTCTTTTTGACCTCTAAGAACAAATTCACTTCCGCTTACAGGTATATAAGTCATTTTAAAATTTTTCTCTTCGAAAAATAACACATTTTGGTGAGATATATGTGGATTTTGTCGTCGGAATGTATTATTTTGCACACATCTAAGAGAAAATTCATGATTTATAAAGGTCTACAATTTTTGAAATTGACTGATTTGAATTAACATCAATTCTAATTCGGAAAAAACATCAAATAAAAAAGCAAGAAAACTAAATTTAAAAAATAATTTTGTTACCCATTGATGTAATTACAAATGTTTATTCAGAACTTTAAAACCTGTTCAATTTTAAATAAATGTCAAAAACACATTTGGTATGTTTAACAATCTTTCACTTCACAGTGATGTACCGTTGCCTAAAAGTTGAAGAACTTAGTTTTATGTGGTTCAGATTTAGGCACATCGCTGGTCACTCCATCCTCTACATTTTCTTAATACAGGGACAGTCGACGACCAGTTAAGTTATGAGTGAACGATCATTATTGACGTTAAAAATGAAATTAGTACCAACTATACCGTTGCGAAAAGTTTTACACAGAATCTAAGACTACATGTCGCTAACTCAGAGTAGTCAAAATACCTACTTGAAAGACGTCCATCCTATATCACACTACACCAGACAAGAACATCTTCATTTCCCTAGTGCAGTACTTTTCAGTTTCACTATTCGTGATCCAATATTTAATCATAATTTTCATCGCGCCCCCCTCATGCAATAACAATGTATGGAATTCAATAACACTATACCTTGATGCTAAAACTACACGACTTTAACATCTTAAGTGCCACCAGCGTAAATAAACGTTCCGCTCAGTCAAAGCGTTGATTTACCCGCACGTATAAGTACGTCTTTTCGAAGTACGAACTTTTTTGTTCACTACTAACCATAAAATTATTCCGAAGGCTTAGGAATGCAATAAAAGAAACTTCACAATGTTTACGATAGATATACTTATTTCAGATTATTTGCTTCTTTATTCCATGCCCCTAATACATCACATACGCACGCTTACTTGGAAAACGGTTGGCATTGAGAAGCGAACCGCGTAAATTTTAATCCGCAGTTAAATGATTAATTATAAACCAAACAAATTATCAAGGTAAGTGCTAATTTTTTATATAATTTTATATATGACAATCCCATGGGGTTACTGGTAAATTTTAAACTTGTTCTTAATTTAGTATTGCTAAATTAATCATCAAATCCATTGTGTAGCATCGATACATTTATAAGTGTAATATATTAGTGTAAATGTTATTTTATTTTTTATATATAATGTCAGAATGTATTTTGTTAGATTAATTTCAGTAAATTAATATTTTTTTTTAAAAAAAATAATTTTTTTATTTTCGACTTTTTTATATACTCGCGCCCCCTCGTAGAGTTGTCCCCCTCTAAGGGGGCCACAGTTTGAGAAACGGTGAAGTGATATATTTCCCTGATGTTAGAAGATAAGATACCAGGTCATTGTATCTCTCCATCTCTCCATTTGTGAGAAAAATGAGAAACCATATTCAGAATGTATTTCGATTCAGTAGTGAAAATGGAAACAAACCTATTTCACCCGTTTCCAAAAATGATGATGTCTACACCATACCAAGCAGCTTTCTCTGCGATCTACAGTGAATGAGATGCGAACCATTGGTTTCCTGGTCATTGGTTATAAATTCTTTTCTCATTAAGCCTTTCATAAACAGCATATGCCAAAATTCCAAAACCAGAAGTAGCGGATATCTAATTTGCCAGCTGAGAAATTGGCATTCCTGTATTGCGCTTTGCTGTAATGCAGATTAGAATCTTCTGGGAATGTGAGGGCTATTGGGTGTTTTTAACTGGTTTTCCGGGTATTGAATCAGTTTCTAGGAGCTGGTTTATAATTTGGAAACAACGTTAGAAACGTATTGGGTCATTTTTCTACTTTTCTTAGGATTTCACTGTCTCCAATTCTCCCAACTGCTCTCTCAGATTAAATTCTCTTCCAAACGTTTTCTTCGTCCATTTTTTGCAACAGTCTCAAACATGCCCTTAAGATTTAAGAAAGGAAAAACGAGCTAAATTGAACTTAATTATATACAATTTCCGCCATGTTTATTTGCAAGAATATTATTTATTTAGTTTTACTAAATGGCAATAGAAATATAATATTCAGTAGCGGAATTGTTAACTTTATCTTTTTTTTTTCGAAGGAGGTAGATTTCGGCAGATATGGGCAAATTTGTTTGAAAACATTTTCATTAATTAGAGACACATAAATACGAGAACTGTGTTCTAAATTATTATAATATTTGTCCTTATCACTAAAATGGACATGCACATTGTAACAAATATAATGCCAATATATATATATGTATATCAGTAGCGCTCACAGGAATTTTACAAGGAGGAAGTCCAGGGTCGAAAGTTCACCATTCTTGTATGATGCTCCTTTTGATTTTGTCAATTTTCGGGAACAAACCAGTAAAAAACTAATTACTGAATAAATAATTAGCATTAATTAATAAAATTAATCATTAATAACAAATATTTAATTAAATGTTACGTACTATATTACTTAGAATTATATTCAATCGGGGATAAAATCAAGGGTGTGGTGGGAGGAATCCGGACCCCTAGGACTACCCCCTTGTGTGCGCCACTGAATCAGTATATATACATGCATACTATTTCAGAAAAATTTTAGTTTTTATAATCAAGAATGTATATTACGGTACTGAAATATTACTGTAAAGGTTGTATATATCATGCTCGTTAATAAATACATTTTGCGGTGTTTTGTATTTTATATATCCATAATAACAAGCAATCCATTATGACATTTTTTTTCCTTATTTGGAGAATTTTCATGTTTTTCTGAAATATTACATACAAATTATATGGTATTTAAAATTACAACCTTAATGATATCCATGGAATGTAGTAAATATTTTTTCTAGTAAATTATCAATTAATTCTAACTATGCAATTGCAGTAAAAAAACAATAAATAACTCCTTTTGTATGGTCGTAATTAACTTTCATTCTTTATTCAAAGAATATTTTGTAAATATGGTTCATTCTAAAGAAATAGCCCAACTTCCAGTACTTCTTGACTGAAGCATGATTTTATGAAAGGCTAAGTCATTATCATCCTCTTAAAAATTTCAAGAATGAATTTTTTTCCCGAACAAACAAAGAAAAAGTTTAAGTAGCACATTTGGTAAACCCACTTAATTGTGGTTATACTTAGCAATTATGATCTCATTTTTTAATAAATAGTAACAATTTATGGAAGAAAAAACATTTTAATCACCTAATTAATCTAAATTAAAGAAAGAAAGTCAAAGTTCTTTTTTTTGCGTTTTGATTTATACAACATTCAAAATTGCTCATGGATACTTATAATGTTTTCTTTGCAGAGAGTCTCCTTAAAATTCATTACACTCATTTATGAGTTTTCTTAAACAAAACTTTTTTTGCAATGTGGTACCTCTTAATGATATTTTTCACTCTTGCAGAAAAAACCCATAATACAAGACAAAGATTACTTTAATAATTGCTTTTAATGCCATTACTCTTTTTAACATTTTACACCTGAAATAGCTTTTTTCGAATTTCTTAAGTAAATAACTTTTATGGAAAAAAAGAAACATTTTTGCCTAAATTGACTTTGTAAAATTGTGTTAATTAGGTACTTATATTTTACGGATGTGTAACTAAGGCTTATAAAATGGTATAGAGATGCTACTTGTCAAAAGAAAAATGTGATTCTAAACAAAAGGTTATTTAGTTTTTTCGAAGATTAAAAATACCATTTCATGAACTTGCTAAGAGTAAAAAGACTTCAAATCTAGATAAAAAAAATGCTAGTTAAGAATACACAGTCTACAAATCGCAAAAATAACGTTTTTTCCCTTTCTTTTGCATTTTCTTATGGTTTATATCATTCGGCAGCTTCTCACCAAAATTCAGATCTGTTAACAAATTAGTTTTTCGGATGTTTGAAGTTTTCTGAGCTTAGGTTTTGGTTTCGGTTTAATTTTGAAGCATTTGTCCCTTCATAAGTTGAAGTAATTAGACTATTTTTGAGTATAATCTACTCTTTCAGAGTGAATGGTTAACTTCAATTTTCATTACATAAATCATTTTTGCTTGATAACGTTTAGAGTTTTTTAAGTTATCATAGTTACTTAATTAAGATTGCTTTCAATGTCTATTTTTGTTCTGTATAAATAGTTTATATAACTTAAAAACTTTTAAAATATTGTTTTTTCGATTTAAAAAAAAGCTATTTGCAAAACGTTTTCAAGGTGCAATAAAAAAAAGTATTTGGGGAAGAAATGGAATACTACTGAAAATAATACTTTAAAAACAAGCTATCAGCTGATACTACTATTTTACATCCAAATACAAGTATTGCAGATTAAACTGAATATGTGAAGGATGTAATTGAATGATTGATTTAATATTAACGTCGCACTGTTCAGATACACTAGGGCTGTTGCCGACGGACCACGTAATCTTGAACCATAGACAAGTGACGGGGACAACACCTGAGCTGGCACCCTCTTTCCTAACTACCACACCAATTGGAGGACGTTTCAGCTCTCGACAAATTTAACGTGCATCGCTGCCCTACACGGCGGGTCTTTAGTGGTACTGGGCTAGAACTCATGACAAGGCAAGCCACGATTCGATACCTATACCTTTCGGCTACCACGGCCACATGTGAAGGATGTAATTAACTACATTAGAGTAAGCAATTGTGGAACTATATTATAGTATTTTAAAGTCAATCTCTCTCTCTCTGCAAAAATACAAACTTGGTAAAACAACCCATTTTAAACTGAAACGTGGTGATTATTAGCTTAAGTTGATATCACTGTTATTTTGTATATAAATTCCTTCTATCCCAAAACTTAAGTGAAAATATTGTGTGAAGATTAGGCTGAAAAAAATCCGTCATCGTAACAATAGCTCTCAATATTTTTCACAAACATATTTTGAATTAAAAAAGTAATTTTAGTCATATTTAATTAGGGTAGCGTTTTAATGCATATAACATAAGTTAGAAAATAACATATTAAGCAATTAGAGCTTTGCAGGTAATATTAGCTTTTGTTTCATAACTTATAAACTTTAAATGTGTTTTTCCCCGACATTTGATTTCGAAAATGTGTTTTCTTTTCCCTAAGATTTTTTTCTGTTCAAGATAGATTTTTGAAATTTTTTGTAGACTCTTTTGTATATACATTCTATAAAAGAGTTAGTAGGAATCTAGGTCAATTTTTTTTTTAATTTTTCAAAAATTGTTTAAGTTAATATTTTAAAGAAGCTCTTATTTTCCTCAGGTTTAGCAATAAAAATAATTATTAAACACCAACAAAGAAACATATTTATAAGTCCATAGTTTCAAATAATCTAAAATGCATAAATCATTTAAAGTGACTAAATTTTTTAAAAATTGAGGATTTTATAAGAATATTTAAAAAACTTCAGAAATTCTTAATTATTATTTTTTTAAATTGTAAAATAATGGTTTCTCAAACTGACTTTTTACTTTCAGAATCAACTTAATAATATAGTGAAGTCTAAATTGCATTTACTATTACTGTCTCCAATTTTATTTAAAAAAGGATACTTTGTAGCCTTAAGCTTATATTTGCATTTGAAAGTTATAACGTAAAATTACTTAGTATATCACTTACGCAACATATAATATTCCCTGTATAATATTAAGTAATAAATATTTTTCAACATGAATATAAAAATTTTCATAAAATTATGTTGATTAATTTAACTCCTTTTCGTTCAAACAATAACCGAATATTTTAACATTATAAATAACTGAGTTAAATTCTTAAAATGTACTTCATAAGAAAAAAATGTATGACACTGAAATTCGGTAATTAAACAACTAAAAAACATTTTTTGTTTATTAGAATCTAAGTAAAATAACGATTTTGAAGGATACCTAATATAACACATAGTTCTGATTTTCCTTCAACCAAACAATATACGTGGAAAAAGTTAGTTACTTGTTCCATGCATTTAACACTCACTGATAAAATCCTAACACTAAATATCTCACTTGCATAAATTACGTATATAATATATGACTTTATTGATAGAGATACTAATATATAAGGTGCTTTTAAAATCAGTAAACTTATTGTGGGATATTTTTTCATAAATCACCATCTAATATTTAATTAGAAGTTTTTTAGCGTGCGTTATCTTAAAAATACACACATTACACATCCATAAAAGTGGAACGTGTTAATAGTTAGTTTTATCTTTCTTTTCAAAATCTAGATTTTTTTCTTCGCATTTGGCTAAATATGATATCAAGTTAAATATTTAAATAAATGTTCAAAACGTGTACAATTAGATAAAGAAAACTGATAAAGAAAGAGGTGTTCTTATAGTTTTATTGCTTATTTAGTTAAATTTTTATTGTCTGTTTTTTAATAAGAAAGAATGGAGTAATATATATATATATATATATGTTGTGTGTGTATTTTAAACTAATGAAAATACCATATACGTTCACAAGAGTGTTCTATGCTTTATCTGGTTTCATATGATCAAAACACTTATAGTACAAGGTATTTTTTTGAAAATAATTAAGAAACTAACCTATATACATGAAGTAAAATTTAGAAGTATACTATTACTCTTTATGTAAATGAAACCTCAAAAATATGTGAAGTATACGAGTGAATTTGTTATCTTAATAAACTGAAACAAGCTAAGTCATTATTTTTCAAAATTTGAATTTTTTTTTTTCCAAATCTTTACTTATATTTGTTTTAATTTTATTTTAAACAGAGTATTTAAATCAGAAAATTTTGTATGTATTTCATCTGAACTGAAAATTTTTTTGATATACATAGTATTTAACTAGATTTACTGTTATTTTGTGTTCAACTGAAAAAGAGCAAAACTTGCTAAAACTGTTTTGTGTGTGTTGAAAAATTTAAATAATACTACTGATTATTTCTTTCAAAACCATTTTAATTACACTTATAGGTAGATGCTGTTGTCTGTGGCACTGATGGTGTAACATACAAGAATGAATGTGAAATGAGAGTTGCAGCTTGCGAGAAGGAACAGTACGTTATGGTTGGATCTCGAGGACCTTGTGGTAAGGAGAACAGAAAATTTATTTTGTATCAGGCATATAATGAGATAACTAACAGTCGAGAAATATATATCGTCATTATAAAGCTTTAAATACTTAACTACTGCTCCAAAATAATTCCCAATAAGTAATATTTCAAACGTATACTGATTCAACGAATACAGGCTTTCAGCAAATTTGAGCTATCCCGTAGGATTGGGTTATTTATTCTTGAGTAATTTACGTGCCAAAATTCTGCATACTAAATATAATAATATTATGAAATTTAATAAGTTTGGGTTGTGTAAATGTAATTTGTCTGGAAGCAAAAATATTTCAAAAACTGTTCTCTGCGAGAATTGCAATTTATTGCTTGTGAAGAATTAAAAAAATATTTAGAATCCTGAGAAAATTAACGAAAAAAAAAAAAAATCAAACTACTCACATTTATTATCTTTTTGTAGTTTAGGGAATTTTCTTCTCATTTTAGTTGTGTATTAGTTCTAAGCATTAGTGCTGTAATCCATAAACTTACTGCTCTAAAATACTTTTTCTGTAAGAGAGAATAACTTTATGATCAATCTTTGATCAAACCGAGGAACAATAAATTTAGATCAGTAGTCTTAAGCTCTTCAGATAAATAATTGAAAACTTGTCTGAATTTGATCCAATAAAACAGCACTCGTTCGATTCTCCTGGGGCGACTATATTTCAATCTAAAACTTCTTTGCTCTTGCACCAATGTTTCCGAAAGGCAATTCCTAATTTTTCCTTTAATAATATCGCAATGATTAACTCTAACAGATACATTGCAGAGTTTAATTTATACTCAAATTAGCATAAAATTAATTTTTCTGTACGGAAGGCGGTTTTAAACTAAATAGCATGTAAAGAATTATTTCGTCAAGCAGATTAGTGTAAGGACGCTTACAGAACCCGTCACAAGCTCACTCGAAAGAATTAAATTGGTAGATTAACGTGAAATCATACCAAACGAAGCAACCAAAGTAAAAGCAAACAAAACACACACACAATTTGTCATAAATACTCGCATCTAAAAACATAAAATAATCTTTTAGTGTATGGTATTTATCTACTTATCAAAATAATCTTTATTGGCCTTTATTCACATAATATGGGTAAAGATAACATTTATATAAGTTTGTTATATTTTACATATATCTTTCCTTTGAAGAGATTTAATAAAATTATATAAAGATATGTTTTTAAAATGCAGCATGGATCTCTAGCATCAATTTGCCAAACACAAAAGAATGCTTAATGTCTCGTATAATGATCATTATTTAAAAAAATCGCTTCCATTCCCATTTATCAAATTCACGCTTCATAAAAATATCGGCTTTTTTACCTTTATCGATAAACCAGGAACATTTAAATTATTCTTAAAATATCTTTTGATTACCATACTCTAACGTCTCTTTCTTTCTCCCCCATAGATCTGTGCCAGAATGTCCACTGTAAACACGGTGCTCGTTGTGAAAACGGTCACTGCATCTGTGCTTTTGATTGTCCTGATGCTACGATCCGGTTTGTGGCAGTGATGGAACGACCTATCGTAACGACTGTGAAATGAGGCGTGGATCTTGCCAGAAAGGAATCAATTTGGCTACGGTGTTCTTTGGAGAATGCGATAGAACGCCGTCGGGATCCTGGGAAGGTACTTCATTTTATTCCTCATTTTCTGATCCTTGCCTCCATTTTATTGCTTACTCCTTCCTCCCTTTTATTCTTAGGATGTCCTTTTCTTCTTTTTGTCCTGTAGGTTAAGTGGATGTTTTATGAGGTAGACGCTTGCTTTATGTTCATGTCACAGACTATCAGGAATTTTGCGGGTTCGAAATAAATGTTTTATAACTAACATTTTTCTTGATCATGCATTCAAAATGATAGTTGCTGATAGTTAATGATTTATATCTTTAAAACTAAATGGGTACGAGATGGAAAATGATAAAATCTCTAATAATGTACGGATTCTTCAAAACTTTGCTTGGATCAAGCTTCAAATTTTGGAAAATGTAACGATTTTTTTTTAAGAAATTGGGTGTTATATATATATTTTGCTTTTAATATATATACACTTTAAACAATCCATTGCGATTGAGCAGTTCGTAAAGTTATTACATATTTAAATATTAAGTTTAAAAGATTCCAAATACATTCTTGATTGCACTTTTAATATATGAAGAAAGAAAAATTTTGGAAAATGTAACGATTTTTTTTAAGAAATTGGGTGTTATATATATATTTTGCTTTTAATATATAGGCACTTTAAACAATCCATTGCGATTGAGCAGTTCGTAAAGTTATTACATATTTAAATATTAAGTTTAAAAGATTCCAAATACATTCTTGATTGCACTTTTAATATACGAAGAAAGAAAAATAACTCATAAGTTTACGGTGTAATTCTGTTAAAAAAATAATTTAAAATGACTTTATAGTAAGGTATCCAAACTCGTTTGGAGTACTTTTTAACAAACTAGCATATTTAAACATTGTAAATGCATTTTTAGTTCTCAATACAAATACATACTAATATATTTAGCTACAACAATACTTAAAATAAATTATTTAAAATGTACAAAGTCAAAATTATAAGTTAATTCTTAGCAATATTTTTGAAAAACTTCAAAGCAATTAAAAGAAAAAAGTAACAAACTTATGTTAGTAAAAGTATTCCTAAGACAAATTAGATGCATTTATCTAGAAAATGTACTAAAATGTGAATGTTTTATTAAAATTTGAAAATTTTAGAGCTGATTGAGTAAACATAAAAAATGTGAAATTCTTTGAGACCATTATTTAAATAACAAGCCATAACTTAAAAAGTATCCTACAATAAGAAATATTGTATTACATTCTTTAGAAAATAACATGAATATCAGGTTCAAAAAGTTTTATAGAAATACATTTGTGTAATAAGTTGTGTTATCAGACTCACCATGATAGATTTTGAGTAAATTAAACGCCCACTTCAGGTAGATCAAAGATCTCCTTCCGGTTTTTCTAACTTTATCAAATTGTTTGTAACTTGGCCTCTAAGTAACGTAGAAACAAAACAAAACATATTTTATATAGCCAAAAGATAGTTCTATTCAATAAGAAAAAAAAGTCAAAAATACCTGTCTTGATGGAATTTGATCATTTTCAACCGTTTTCGAATACCTTAAGAATGGCTTAAATAAATAATCTGAACAATTGCAATTCAAGGTTCTTTTTTATTTAACCAACGTTAAAAATATAATTTAAGGTAACTGGATTTATATAAAACAAACTAAAATCTTTTTGAAGTTATTTTCGGTATACATAAAAAAAAATCTAAGAAACGGCATACACTCTAAACGAGTTGTGATCTCAACGATCTCGAAAGATATGGCTCAAACTTTCTTCTGGCAAGTTGTTTTCCCAGCTTCTTTCTTTGTAAAATTGATAAAGCTCAAATATCGATTATGTCAAAGTTGAAGCAACGTTCTTCAATTGAAGGACTTCTAACCTTCTTTTAAGATATGCATAGCATTTTATGAACATACTAAATAGTGCTTAGTATGTTCTGGTTGTTCCAAGGCTGATTGCAATAATTCTCAATAAAACATTCCTAAGAAACATTTAAGTATGAATGTTCATCCAAAACATGCTTAAGTTCACAAACCACTACATATGAACATGCTGGCAAAACTCGAAAGCTCTATCCAAATGAAACTGGATATATTTTACACGGATTTCTATATGTGTTTTATGTATACTCATGCTTTTGTACAATTTTAGAAAAAATATAAAAATAAAAAATAACCGCAACACTATAAAACATGTGCTTAATACCGTTCAAGATAAATAATTTTTTTAAATTTGTATTATTTAATAATATTTTAAAGTAAAATGAAGTCATTTCCAACTTGTTTCGTATCTTAAGCAGAACAATAAATGTAGGAAGGGAAAACTCTTCGAAACTAGTCAGAATAATTCAACATAAGCGAAAATATTGTGACCTAATATAAATTATTTTCTAAAGTATTATCTAAATCATAATATTATAATCGAATTTGGAATTTAAAAGCAATTAAATTTTTATTTTTCATTGTGTTTTTGTTTTTCCTTTTAGTAATGTTTCTACTTGGTACAAATACTCAGTGCATAATAAAAAGATATTTTATCATATTTAAACTGAATATTAATGTATCTGAGTTTGAATTTCGCTGTTATAAAATGTAAGGCTATTAATAATGGTGAAATTTAAATAATATGATATGTGAAAAGAAGATTCTTAAGTTTATACACACACACACACACACACACACACACACACACACACACACACACACACACATATATATATATATATATATATATATATATGCACCGACAAAAATTCACACATAAAAAAACAGAATCTCACTAAAAATGAACCTTAATGGAAAACTAAACCTTAACATATTTTTTTCTTAGGATTCTCGCGTACCCTCAAAATAACCTCCACTTAAGATAACCAAGATGTACTTAACCTTCAAGAAATCGATTCTTTAATTTGTATTTTTAAAAAAAATGTAAATTTAATGCTGATTTCAAAAAATGTATAGCATGTATAGGTTTAAAGTTTAAACACCGATTAATTGCAGTTTTAAAATGTAAACAACAGTTATTTGGGTTACAACAAATCTCTTAACATTCCCTCTCAGAACCAGTTCTTGTTAAGATTAAAAACATAATTACAGGCATATACATAATTTTTAAAACATATATTTAGAGATTTAGCTGCAAAATACGTTTACTAAAATGTTTGCATGATCATACGCAGATTCCAAATGAAAGCTTCAATAACTGCATTGCCGGGTAGGGCATTGATCGCAATCGACCAGTGGACCGCTAAAACAATTTGGGTGACCACTTTTACTGAGACCTAAGACTCTCATACCAAATTGAACATATTTATGGAGCACCGACGCCAGCTAGAATGGAGAATCGGCTTTACACAGTTGATGTGACTGTGTTTACTTAAACAAATATTCGATCAATGTGTAGATGATACATTTATCTTCATTAGAAGCGCATGATGATGCTCAAGACGTCCACTTCCGCTGTAGCGGAAAAAGCGATCCCTGCATTGCCAGCCGTATACATGAATTTTTCCCCACATGCAGATTAATGAGGAGAATAAATATTGATGATCAGCTCTTCCCATGCTGGCATGGGATTGGCCATTGAGACATCATCCCATACCCACGCTTTCATGGATTCAGGTTTTCGTGTTGATATGTTGCCCCGCAATGGAGCGGGACTCGACAACGAATAGATTAAATATATACGTCGATTTTAGATACATTGGTTCACATATGCTACCTGATCGAGGCATTGAATATGTCCACCCACAACAGTCTAACATTCACTCACATAGTTTCTCAAGGACTCAATTGCGTTTTTGTAGTAAAAATAGCAGTGTCATTTTTAAAAGAGTGATACAATGTCGAAAATAAATGTTAAGAAAAGTATGTGCATGCAGTTTCAATGCAGAATGGCTTCATCTACGCTGCAGAGTGGACCGAAACACTTTAAAAATATTTGAAGTAGACTGTACCCTGAAAACGCAAGGCCACCCCTGGTGTATGGAATCACGTTAAAAAAAAACACATTTGTGAACAAAAAAAAAATTGTAAATTGGTGCAATGAAAGCATTGATATGCTTTAATGAAGTTGCCCAGAGAAAAGTTGCAAGAACCAAATTATTAAGAGAACTAAAAATAAATCCAGAGATTAACACCTGTGAAGGCCTTCGAAAAATTGACAAAGTTAGAATTCGTAAAACCGAGATGACGGTCCAAATAGCCAAGAAAGAGGCCAGGACTATTTAAAGATAAAATATAATGAATAAGGATGTTTTAAGAGGTCATGCAAGATGAATACAAATTTGGAATGTTTTAAATATCCAATTTTAGTAAGCTACACCATGTTATTTAGTTTTTTTAATTATTATATATTACTCAAAATAATGTACTTTTCTAGTTTTCAGGTACATTCGTAGAAAAAATTATTTATTATATTTCAGTAAAACTTCGCATGAGCTTTTTTATAGTAATAATGCATTTAATTCCTAAAATGTTAGTATTTTTGTTTTTACTGTCAGTTTTCTACGAAAAAATTACCGTTTTTATCAAAATTTCCAAAATACAAGAATCAATTTGTTTTTTTTTAAAAAATTAAGCAAATAAATAGAACAAAGAAAAAACAACTTAGAGCATTTAAATAAAGGTACGATTTTGTAACTAAAACAGTATGTTTTGTGGTTTTATATGTTATAAAAGGAAAACTACAAGTACCTAATCAACACCATGTATACTAAAGCACCGTTTGAAGCGTACCTTTTCAAATCCTTATATTTCTAAACATTTTGCACTTACTTACAAATTTTATGTCATAGTATATATATATTAAGAAAAGTATATAGATTGTGTGACACATTTTTTTTATTGATGGAGTCTTTTTGTTTTTGAAAATAAGGTTCCTTCGAAAATCGAAATTTTGCTTGTTTTGCGTTATCGAGAACGCCCTGGTTCCCAGTTTGTTAGCTCAATAATCACCAGACATTGTTGAATGAATAATCAAAGTTAAGAAAGAACACACCAACATATTTTAAATCTAATGACCGTTGGTAGAATTTTTGATTAGAATATTTGGTATTCAGTACGCCATGTGTTACATCAAGCTATTAACAAATGACTGAATAATAAATTTAAAGGACATAATACATTCATTCTGATAAAGATAAGTGGAAAAATTATATACACATGCTATATTCCATCTCATTTAAGATTAAATCGAGGCAGGGTAGAGGGGTTCTGTCTAGTAGAAATGAAATGTAGAAGAGTCAGGGATAAGAATATTAACAGCGTTTTGCAAAAAAGAAACTGAGTCCTCAAATATGTTGAAAATTATGATCAAAGTATGATAATCTCAGGAAACAAGTGATCGAAAAAATGTTAAGAGATATAATTGCGAACGAAATGATCAGCCATTAATACCTGAGTTAGAAGAAATCATCGATGCATGGATTTCTGACAAAATAGCAATGTGTTTGCTTTTTCATTATGGAGATATTCTAACAGTTACGCTCAATCATGTCTGTGTATTTTAACTGTTTAATAGATATTTTTTTGCATTATATCAATCCTATATAAATACCAAATTTCTATCCAGTGTTTCTTGACATAATCAACAAAATCTAAAAAATTCTCTTAATTTTGAATACAAGTGTGGGGTATACTTTGCTACATACAGTGCATGTAACTTCAACTAAATGAATTTAAAGCATCGATCATTTCATTAGAAAGCGTACAGTGTGCTAGAAAATAATTTAAGTAAGCCCGTTGTCATAGAAATATACAAAAAAGAACAAAAAATAGAATAATACGTACAGTGTAACGAAGATATTCAGCAAGAAACAACATTTAGAAAAATAAATTGGCTGAAATTTAAAATAATAATAATAATAAATGCTTTATTTTCTTTATTTATTCATCTTGCAAATAAAATTTATTTTGCTATTTCGATGTAAAAATAAAAATAAGGTTTTGAAAAAAGGAACAAAAGGTTCATTTACCAATAGGCTCTTAAATGCAAGAATCTATTTGTAGAATGTTTACCATTTGCTGCTTTGTTTCAGAAAGTAAAATGGAAATCAATTTATAACATACAACTGTATTTTTTGCAATATGAGTATCACAATAACTGATATAAGTATAAAATATCATAAAGATATTCCATACGTCTCCTAGCCTTTTTGAATCTCCTTAGTTAACGCATGGGGAAATAAACAACGCGCAGTATGAAGTGCTTGTAGGGAGGAATTATGTTTTTTGGCAACATGAAGACAATGGGCGTGATAAAATGTTTCACTGTATAAAATATGTATTTGAATGGCAAGCATAAAACTTATTCTGAAAGAGACAATAAAGCCCATTTTCAAGACAATTCCAATGTTTGATGATAGAAAATTCTAAAGAATAAAACTCTAATAAGACAGAGAAAATCTCTACTAATCTGTGCTAGACGTAGAATGTTTTGAAGGAAAGAGAGGGATTTTATTACCATTTTCTCCATTTCCATTTAAATTACGATACAACAGTTATAGGGTTCATTAAAGCATTATTGTATAAAAGAAAATAAAATAACACAAAATGAAAATTTGAATTCCATTCTACATTTAAAATGGGATAATGTAGCAAACTACAACTAAAGAAACTAAGTATTTCCCATTTAAATGCTATTAATTTTTAGTTGAATCCCTAACTTCAAACAAATAAGCCTTTTATTTTCGGTTGTTAAGTAAATTAATATACTAATGGAACGTTTTAATCCGTAAATGCATAAAACGTTAAATACGTTCAATACGCAAATGCAATAAAAATACAAATAAAATTAAAAACCCTTTAAGAATTACTTTGGAAGGTTTTAAAGGAAAAATGATCATTTTATTTAGCACCACTTAGATTGAATACATGTATAAAATTATTTTAAAATTTTGAAAAAAAGTATTTAAATACAATATTTCGGCAAAAGTTAACAGAATAACCTTTTTCAAAATGTTTTCCTTTTTGAAAAATTCTTCTATTAAAATAATTTTTTGCCTGTAAAAGCTCAGACCTCTGTGCAGAAGCTCAACTTGATTTTTAAAAATTTCACATTTTTTTTTAGAGTTACAACCAATTAAAATTTCTCCCCTGTTTTAAAACATGGAAAAAACCCACTTCTAGTTATATTTTAAAAAATTTGTTTAGCTCTACAGAGGTCGAGCTATTTACACAAATTATTTTAAAGCATTTTTTTCAAAAAAGGGGGATATTTAGAAAATTGGTTTCTTTTGTTTAGTTTTTGTCACAATATTTTACTTAAATATTTTTTTTCTATAAACTTTTTAAAAAAATTTTTAAAAATTTTTTTAATCTAATGAAAAAATTTTATAAAAATCCAAAGCCTCAAAAAACACGGTTACGCGTAGTCAACATAAAAATTAAAAAAGCGGTCCAAATTAACGAATTAATTTGAAAAAAGGGTGTTGAAAGTTCCATTATTTAAAACAGTGTGTTACATTCAAAAATCACTAGATTATGCAATGCACAGTTTGATTTATTTTTATCTATAACTATCATTGTCATAAAATTTCTGAAACAGTTTTTAAACATTATCCTTAGATACAACAAGGAATATATCTGTCTTTCGTTCGTCATTCTTATAAAAAAAAAAGATTTTACGTATGAGGACACTTAACAAAATTTGCAAAAAATTAAGTAATTCGTTATACATATTCCAGGAAGATCATATGTCATAAATTCCGGTGTTTAAGGCCCACTTTTAACACAAAAAATAATACCTAAATTTACAGGTAAGTGTTATACGCCGGGTATAAAAATGATAGCTTTAAATATAAAAAAAGGGATGAGCATAAAGAAAATTAGACTTCTGCATGTATCGAAATATTGTTTATGTTAAAGAAATGACATACATTATGAACCCCAAGAATGGTAATTTTATATGTATACTATCTTTCAAAAGCCTTCTGGGACAATACCTCGAATAAATGACAGGAAAAGCAGTGTATACGAGCATTTCAAGTTTCTTCGTCAAAAAGAGGTTGAGCGTTATATAGCGACTATAAATCTAAATTGTGAAAACTTCAGCTTTTGAAAGTATAGGTGCACGTCCTACGGCGGTACGTGTTATACGCCGGATTTTACGATAAGTGTAAATGAAAGCAGGTTATTGAAAAAAATGTATGTGTTTCTTTCAATTTTTTTTTCATAAATAAATTTTTGTAAAACATGCCAATATATTTAATCTTTAAAGTATAACATAAACCATTTTTTTTCTTCTTAACTAACCTTTTTAAAATAATCATGATATGTTATTTTGAGTTAGATTTTATATTTTCGTACTTAAAAAAAAAGAAGCTAAAATTTATATTTTTATATTTATTTAAATTAAAAGTATAATAGAATACAGGAAATAGTGTAAATTCTCTCTCTCTCCGAGATGTAATTCTAATTGCATCTTTTTCTACACAAAAAAAACAAAAAAACATATGTGTTGAAGCATATTTAAAAATAGCATTCAAGCACCCCTTTTTAAGACCATACGCATTTTGTGTATTCATTTTCAACTCAACTTATTTATGGACAAATTATATTTCAATTATTTTGTTAAATTGAAATTTTGTAATTTAATGTATTCCTTCCTTCCTAATATTTAATGTATTTCTCCTTCCTATTATCAGTTCTTCCTTTAAAAATTTACTGAATATTTACTACAAAATATGTGTGCGTTAAAAACATGCATTATAATTTTTATTTTTAAAGGTTAGAAAAACCGTAATAATGGTAATCTATATTCTAAGTAATAAGATGTTTATATTCACAAAATTGATTTACTTCAGCGGAGATGCAATTTTTGTTTGTAAGATGTTAAAGATAAGAATAAAAAAAACACTTAAAAAATAATGCTCTATATTCATGAAATCCAGATCTTGCTTGAAGGCAAAATGTCTAATGGAAAAATATAAGCTTTTGTCTAAATGTTTTATAATATGATCTTCTATTAATGAAAGGCAGCGGAAAAATATGTTATTTAAAGTAAGTATACATTACAACAGCCATAAATTAAAAACTACTATAAAAAATTCTATTTCTGAAATACAGAATGAAGCACTGTGGCTACATTTCATGTAAAAACAATCCAAAATTTTATTTTTATGTTTCATTTGAAGGAACAGGGGTTGTTAACTAATAATTAATGCATGGATATTTTTTCGAATATGGAAACTATATTCCTTATAATTGTTATTTTAAAAAGTATTTCTTGTTAATAACTCGAAAAAAAAAATAGGCCAACTATGCTTTAAATTTAAATAAACGTTCTTAATAATGCATACATTTTGTGATGCAGCTCTTTTCTCTGAAAACTATTACTTCAAATCTTTCATGCATTACTGTGTAGTTAAAACACACCATGTTTATCTTGATAATTAACTATTTATATTTATTCAAATTTAACTAAACTACGAATCGAAGAAACTACTCACAAACGAGGATATTCATTGCAAAAGCTTAAGGAATTCTACTTTACCCTTTTCAAAGTCCTCACCCATGCCCAAAATGCAAACACCCGGATGTCATTTTAAATTCAAATGCAAATATCGCATTTCAAATTCTGGCTCGCATGGCTTAGACGTGTTTGATTAGTCTTCATTCAATGAAAATGCTTTACACCTGCTGTCCCAGTTCATGAATTTCTCTAGAGGTTAGGATAAAAACATCTTGTTTATGCATCATCTTTAGACCTTTGCTCTCGTTGTCATGTATTTACATAATTAGTAGCTAAAGAACACATTTTAATAAGTTGAGATTTAAGCATGAAGCACATCTGCTTTCGATTAATTATATACCCAATTAGAATGTGACCAGCTGTAATTTCAATAAATAATATCTTTCTAATTTTAATTTCGAAGTTCAGCTAGGAAATTGTAGTGAATGAGACAAGATGCTTAATAATGAACTTTTTTTAGTTTCGTTTATAAACTTCACACATTATCCATGATAAATTCAGCACCATATATTTATTCATCATATTGATAAAAAAATTATCTTTATTCATTCAATACTCTTAAGTACAGAGAGTTCAAGAAAATAAATAAACGTTAATTTTCTGAAACGAGTGTATACCACTTCTGTTTATTTTTTAAATAAAACATACTTCGGTGTGTTTGTTTAATTGTTCGTGGTTTTTATTGATTTATGATTTTTTTTGTGAATGATGATTTTAACTAATGATTCAAATGCATTGTATTTAAGTTGTTATATTTTCAGATTAATACTACATATCCAGAAAACATGCTTTAGTTCTACATAATAAATTTGTAATCTGTAGAAAAAAAATTGTATGATATTGCTTATTTTTATGGAATCATACTGGGTTGCTCTACAATAGACTGTAAAGCAGAAGTCTTCTCGGTGGATTTATAAACTCTATTTTCTTCTTAGACAACGTAATGCGGTTTCACTCAAAAAGTGCGTGGTTAAACATCACGTCACAAGTCACGTTCTCCCCCTTCTATTCCACTCTAATAGTCCAGTCATATTAGGGTTTCACTGCGGAATGAGAGATAATAAGCTGAAAATTGGTATAGACCTTTATTTTGGCACTCTAAATGTTGTCTCAAAAGTCTCATAAATTCTCTTGTCCGCGTCTTAAGATATTTAAGGTCAAAGGTAAAAAAATAGGATTTTTTACAAAGGTCTCGTTTTCTATCTCTTAATGCTATTTACATTCAATATAAATATTGTAGAGAATAAAATTTTCTATACCCCATTTGTTTGAAACATTTTTTATACATCAAACCCTTTTTGAGATGAAGGGCGTTGAACGCGCAGCGCTTAGCTATCTACAGCGTAATGCAAGGTCAACCGTTAGTCACAGGATATAATACTCCGTATATATACATTTTATAAACCTTAAAAATATACGTAGTTAAAATCATTTGGCATTTTTTATAAATTATTACATTACATTTAGTAATAGATTTTTTTAATTAAGTATATATTTCTTTTATAACTAACTTTTGAACTGCACTGTTCATATAGCTCAAAAGTTGTTGACAGATATGCTTAATTATATTCTATTATTATGTATATTAATTACATTTAAAATAGAAAAAAATAAAGCAAGTAATTTTTAATAATATTTTTATTTAGAAATATCGTTTTATACAATTATATTCCAGGAGAGTTTTCTACTTGGAATACTTGAGCTAGTTGATCCAAATTTGGAAGATTGTCTAATATTCTAATAAAAGTTTTCCCCCTTTTTTTTTAAAAAAAAAATGCAGATGTCGTGTCACAGACAATAAATGTGTGCAGAAACAAAATGTGCTTTTTACAATGCAGATGTTTATCAAGACTTTTGTAAGAGTATATTTGAGTTTTAACATTCATTTTGCCAACTTTTTTAAAGAACACTTCTTGATGTAATCTCTCATTCTGTAGTTGACCCTTATTTTTGACTAATATAACTGGACTATAATCCCATCTGACCCTTTGGGTCAGTGATCTCATACTTCCGGTATTTGGATGGACTGTCTATTGGAGCTCCCTCTCCTAAATGGAGGGAGCGTTAAAAGAGGAGTGTACAGCAACTATTTCTTATGACTTAATCTAGATAACAAGATACAATATATTTTTCTTACCTGCACTCTTAATCTGTATACACTTGTGATAAAAATTATATTAAGAATAATCTGATTTTCCAAATTGAACTAATTTTTAATATCATTTGAATAAGTACGAGTATGTTTAATAATAATGTATAATTAAGATTCTACGAATTAAAACAGTAGTATGTTTTTATGGTCCATGTACATATTTACAGAATAAAAGCATGTTCAATGATTAATTCAAATTAAGGTTTTTAAAGCATAGTTTTAGGACCTTTTCATAAAAGCTAAATCCCATATTGAATGTTAATAGAAACTATTAAAAAATATGAAATATTAACTTAATTTATTTTTCTAATGTTTTACGAAGTGCATGTAAACGAAAATGGAAATCTGAAAAGTTTTCAACCACACCAGCCTTATTATCTGTCAACAGAAGCAATACGAACAAAAACCGAATTCTAGTTTCATCATTTATCATTGACCCATCCGACACCAAATAATACTCAAAATACTAGCTGGCTTACAGGGCCTCCATCTGAAAACAAACGCATAGTTGGGTTGTATCAAACTTGCATGTCGTTCAAATCATCAATTATTTTGTTTCTTTTTTTTAAAATTTAATAACGATAAAAAAAAAAGAAAAAAAAGACTGTTAGTAGGTAAACTCAAAAGAAGAAAAAATATGAAAACTAAAGTATGCTGATGAAAAAGTATCAGCAGCTTTGTTTTATTTTATACTATTTCTAAACACTGGTACTGTTATTTGTTGAATATGAAATGTACTGTAAAAGCTTGGCACATAGCTCACGGTAGACTAGAAAGAGCCGGACTGGTTGGACATTTGAGCGCGAAGGAGAGAAGAAAAAGACGGTGGTCTGGAACGTAAAATTGTGGAAGATGCCTGTAGTTCCCTATGTTATTAATAATCGTAAATAGAGTTGTAAATATAATGATGTGCTTTGAAGAAAATAATGAAAAAACGGTAAATCCGATACATAAGTTTAAGATTTAAATCAACTACATGACGATACTACAGTACCCAAGAAAATTATTAAAGTGTTATTTAGTAGATAACCAAATAACATGGTAGATGTGATCGTGTTACATGAATCCGTTTTGTCGGTGGTCTATCACAGTGGCGCATACAAGGGGGTGAGGGGTCGGAGCCCTCCCAAAGCCCTTGGTTTTTTTTCCGATTGATAATAATTTTAAGTATATAGTACGTAAAATTTAATTAAGTATTTGTTATTAATGATTAATTTTATTAATTAATGCTAATTCTTTTTTCAATAATTAGTTTTTTACTGTGTTTTGTTCCCGAAAATCGAGAAAACCAAAAGGAGCATAATACAAGAATGGTGAACTATCGACCCCCCTCCCCTTGAAAAATTCCTGTGGGCGCTACTGGTCTATCATGATTCTTTCATCCAGAAGCTGCTTCACCATATTTATAAAAAAGTTCTTCTACAAGTTTGATTCGAAATTCTAAAAACGAATTACGTTCCTCAACTGTATTTTTATAGGGAAAAAATATTATTTTCAAAGCAACTTGTCTAGTAAATATAAAAATATCATTTTATCATATTTTTCTGGTGCATAATATTTTTTTTCTGATCATAACATATTGCACCACCCATAAGTAGATTGTAATCAAAAACCATGTTTGACTTGAGTATATTTTCATTTTTTTAAAATTTTTTAAGGATGATTACATGGATGTATCATAATGGTGCTTATCAAACACCGTCAATGGATTCGAGTCCAAATTAACTTTTTCTGATATAGTCTCAGTTTTGACAAAGAGATGAAGCTAAAATAAACTTCTGATATGTGTTCGAGTTTAACAAAAGTATATGTTTGAAAAATGTTACCTAGTATAATACTCGGACGTGAAATTTTGGAGCACTTTTGCCGTGCCCTAGATAATCTCGAACATGATAGTTAAAAGATTCATTCTTACTTATTTAATTTTGTGTAAATTTAAAAAAAAATAACAAGCATTTACATTTCAAAAAAAAAAAACGTCATTATTTAAATTAATGACAAATTTTTCTGTAATAAAAATAATAGAGAAAAAGGAAGTCTAATGAATTAATTGGGTATTGAAGGAATGGCTTTTCGGGAATAATTTTTATATCATTCTGTATGTTAATAATTGCACTTAGGATGGTTCACTACAGAATTTTGTTTCATTTTCTATAAACTTAAAGATCATTACTTTTTGGAATCATGGTGAGGATACCTTTCAAAATAATCCGATACACTAATTAAGACCAAAGCATGAAAGACCATGATATTTGACTAATAATTTTCATAATGCACTTCTTGAAATTGTTTAGCTGGATACCTCGAGATAATGCTAGAATCAATAAAAAATATGCTAAATTGTCAATCTTTTCAGTTCTACCTAGAATGCTGGCAATAAAAACTTAAACAGTAAAAATTAGCGTGTATTATTGAAACAATATCATCGTTCGGTTTGAAGTTGAAATTAAATAAGTTCCTCGATTTCACTGCCAGTATTGTACTGAGCTATTTAGGTAACTCCCTATGTGCAGATTAATTAGTTAATTCGTTCAGATAAAGATTCAATATAACATCTAAAAATGATAACTACTTTATATAGTGCTGTACAATTTTAGATGTCTTAAACAGAAAATAGCATCTGGAGTTCATAATTCATATCCTGTGAAAGATAAATAATAACAATAACTTTTAAAATTTCCATACTTATTTGAAAGTTTGCAAGTAACCATAGCACCTCGTCAGTTAAAAAGTTTTCATCTACCTCATTTATTTATTTGTTGCATGCGATTAAGTAAAGAAAGACGTAGGAGTTTTTTTTTTTTTTTTATTTTGTAAGAAAATTTACGTATTTAAATCGATAATAATATTTTTTGTGATTGAGTGAAGAGTATACATCGTCAAACTATGAATTTACACTTGGGACATAAGAATCTAATACTAACTGAAATTAAAATGAATATTCTGTACCTTTTGATACTAATCACCATAGAGCTCAGTATGAAACTTTGAAATTGTTCTTTTGTATTCCGAAACCTGTAGCAGTTAGAAAGAGCACATGAAGTAACAGAAATTAAGTTAAGTGTAATGTAAGTATTATGCAAGTATTTACATGGCAAAACGCAACACGCCAATGATTGCTTTAACAAAATGATTTGGCAATGAGTTCCAAAAGAAGCATTCGGGTTTTTGAAAATAATTAAATTTCTATCTATGATGCAGTGAATCACTTTAATGATCGCTATGAAAACTGCACTTAAGTTTCAAAGATTGTAAGAAATAACGGAATTTCCATTGTAAAAGGAGACGAAAGTTGGGAGGAAAGTTGAATTAATCTTTAAAAGCGTCAAATAACACCTGTTTCCAATACGCGCAGAAAAAATTAATATGTGAGAAAGAAAAAAAAACGATTTTCAGTGATCTAGGAGACATTAAGAAATTAAGTGCCTTTCAATGCTTAATTTTTGCTGTTATGGGTACATTTCGTATTGTTTCTTGTTTTGTTTTTTGCTTTCCCTCAAAATCTAATTTTCAGTAATTTACGATTCCGCAATACACCATGCATCACAAAAAGTTATGGAAAGAATGACGTAACATTTTATAAAAATGCTTAAAAGTATTTTATACAAGAGATGAATCTTTTCTAGTATTGTAAATTGCCCACATTTGTATTGGTGATTTAATATGCAGATTGTCATAAATTTTGAAGATTTATTTTTTTTTCTGCTTCAAAAAAATCTATTGCTAAAATACTTTGAATGTAATGACAATTTTATTTAAATCTCAATTCTTAGTAGAGATATTAATCTTTATAATAAAATTTATAAAATAATAATATATTAAATTGAAGTTAAGTTCTCCTATATTCCATAATCGCCTTTTTTAACCCATTCTGTGTACAATTTTAGCAAAAGAAATTATAAATATATTTTTAATAGGTGTATAATTTACATATAATTTTAAATTTGTCGACGTATTTAACTTGACAGTGAAGTGCATTTAAAGTTATTTTTAAAATTTTTTTAATGAAATGCCTCAGTTGGTAAAATGGCACCTTAAGCATTAAATGCACGTATATCAATTTATTTAACAAAGGGAGTTATATTTCTATTTTTGAAAATGAAGCAAAAGTAATTAGTGTAGATTTATTAAAAACAGCTCAGTATCGCACTGATATCACTTTCATAAACTCACATCCATTCGTTGTTTCTAACCGCTAATATCTCTAAGAAAATGCGCCATTCTTAATCTCTGTAAAATTTCTCTTTCGCAATGCCCAAAGCAATACCCTCAATATCATATCTTTAGCAATAATCACCTCTGAAGTTTCATTACATGTCGTATTTAACGTCCTGTGAAGTAATCTGCAGCTTTTGTGGTAAATGTAATTACATGTTTCCACTGTAATAATGGGCGTTCTTCAGAAGTCACACATTTCGGAACTTCCTTCTTGCGAACAGAAAATAATTATTTATCGAATATGGCTTTCTCTTTCGGAGATTCCCTTCGAACGCATAATCCAAACTAAAATGCGACGTGCCTTTTAAGAACTTTTCCCATAAATTAAAGAGAATGAGAATTATAATCCTGCAATGCATGCATTACGTTTTCTAGGATACAATGTGTTTTAACTTAAACAAAGGAATTTCGAGACATTCTTATTTGTTTTAGCATTATATCGACCACCCAAAGCTTAGCTACTTATTCTAACAAGATTTGTAACCCTACTGAAGGTTAAATTAGAATTTTGGAACAAAAGCTATTAACTGACAAGGGCTCTAACACGCTTCAAATGAATATTGTACTTCGAAAAGTACTCTGGAACTAAAGTAGAACAAAAGTTTAATGACTTTGGTCTGGAGTTTTACAATTTGAAAAATTTGCATTTTGTAATGAATTCATTAATTGCTTATGGACGTACGTATCAATATTATCGATAATTATATAAAAGAGAGATAAGTAAATAATCAAAATAATCGGGGCAGAAAATGTATGTAAATAAGAATAATGAGCAAAAATCTCCAAACTATGATGCTACGTATCTAATAATTAAGAAATTTCTCTTTCATTAATCGCTTATAAAACTATACTATCTGCATTCACTACTTTAAGTAAAGTAGACAATTTAAATTATTCTAAATGTAATTTATACTCCGAAAATCGATATATGTGTACACAGGGTATAAATCCAATTGCAAATAAAAAGAAAAAAAAGCTTAACATTAAATTCTAAATTTTTGAAATTTTTATTGCATGTAGATTTACTTGAATTTGATTCCTTT
The DNA here is from genome assembly GCA_019973955.1 of Trichonephila inaurata madagascariensis. Lineage (NCBI taxonomy): Eukaryota > Metazoa > Arthropoda > Arachnida > Araneae > Nephilidae > Trichonephila > Trichonephila inaurata. Next base: position 27,067 of record BMAV01010014.1, read on the forward strand.
ACTATACTTCATAAAACATGAACATTTATATTTCCTTTTATGACAGAGAAATATTCTACAATGAACAAAGAACTTAAGCGTAAACTAATAAATCTTAATATTTTACATGAGCTACGAAACTGATCTCAAATTTTGAGGGAAAACTCTCTATAAGCGGGAGGCTTAAGAAATGAAACTAAATATAGTTTGAAAATACATTTTAAAAAAATAAAATGCCAAAACATCAAAATTTGGGATTTTTTAAAAAAATTTTTATTTTAGAGAATGACTACAACAAACTTTTTTACTTTACAAAGAAAATGCTGTGAAAAAGAAAATATTTGCTTATAAAAGATAGAATATTGAATAAATTATCCTTATACTGGGTTTCATTAAAAAAAATTTAGCTGAATGGTTTTAACAAAAAGTTTATTCGAAGAAAAATATATATTGATTAGTTATACTGAATAGTTTTTTTTTTAATTTCTTACTTCGAGTAATAAAGTTACAAAATTTTGATTTAATTTTATATTTGGTTTTATTTAAAAGACAAAAAATAAAATAAAATATTTATAAGGAATATTTGTAAAGATTTTTTTTTTTTGGTTTTTATTTAATAAACTTGGAAAAAAAATTGCTTGAATATTCCAAAAAACTTAATATAAAAAATTTATAAGGAATTGAGTTGCACCTTATCAGTTTAGAATTAAAAGAACACAATCGAGATACTTATTTTATGTTAAAACTATAAAAACATATTATGTGAAATGTAATGATAACATTTTGAATTTCATATTCTGTTAATCCTCAATATTGATGATATGTTATATGAGAAGACTTTTAGTATTTCTATGGATAGCAGAATTGTAAAATAATACATCGTAAGTTTAGAATGAAAAGTTCATATGCATAGAAATATTGAAGAAAAAGATATAAAAAATTTGGTAGAATTTATATAAAATTGAATATATTTTTCCACTCTCTCAATCCTTTATATATATATATATATATATATATGTATATATAAGTCTATGTATATGTGTGTCGAAAATGCAATACAATAAAATATATGAAGAAAAAAATAATAAACTGGTTTATTTTTTATTCCATTTTATATTTTCTATGAAATTAACGCTCAAAATTTATGAATGCATTTGATTTTGATCTATCAATATGTTGAATGATACAGAACAATGAGTCTGAGTGTAACAAATTATGATTTTTGACTAGTTAATTATATTTCCAACTATTTTAAAAGTGTTACATTTTAAGATTCTAGAATACCTAACACATTTATTAAAGCGATTTCGCAAACTCATTATAAGAAAAAGAATATATATATTATTCGAAACTATATAAGGACTGAACAAAATTAGGATGGAATAAAAATGTTATCTCAATTTTATTCAGTTTTATTGTTAAAATTGTTTCTTTATAAGTCTTGAAGAAAAAGATTTATATACTTAAAAAATAATTTCATTATCTGAATTAATTGCATTTATAAAAGCACTTAATACTAATCTCGGAGTAATTAATGATAATCAATTATTTAAGATAAATGTTAACTTATTTCATAGTTAGTAATTAAAACTTTTGGTAGTAGGGAATGCTTTTACAATAATTTCTAAAGCATTTTAAGGTAAGCAAATTTTAAATTTTATCTTAAAAAAATTACGGTCCAGGAGGAAATTTAAATAAATTTTCAGTATTAAGGAACCGTTTTATATATGTTTAGATAATATTAACTAATAACTGTGCACGAAATAATTTTTAAAATATATCTAATTACATATCAAAATTGTAACAGGTGAGACCCAAGAAACTAAAACATTCGTGTACCAAATCAAATGCAAATTTCCACGTTTAGAAACCACGTGATAATGTTTGTGCTATAACTAGAAGTTGCGTGATGGCTGTACAGTACGTTTATTTTCGGAGGCTTCATATTAAGAATTTAGAAAGTTCTGTGCGAAGAATTTTAGGAAGACGAAAACGGAGCTCTTAGCTTAATTGAAACTGGAGCTATTGTCAAATGCGGAAAAGGGAACTTGTTCTGTAAAAATGTTTATAAAACTATTGAAATTCTGGAGCGAGAAATATGTAGATTGCTCTACAAACATACTAAATAAAGAGGAGCCGTAAATATGCCACTTAATAAGGATAAAATATTTGAAAACTTGAGAAGAGATAGGCTTCTGAAACAAATCCATGAACAGTTTTCATGAAACACGTAATGCGAAAAGGTTTTCCCAAACATGCGTGCAAGAGTTTAATAATACAAATAGTCAAAATGAATAATAATTAAATACTCGTCTTTGATTCATTACTGTAACATTTACTGTAATCATCTAAATCTTGAATAATGCGTCAATCTTAGTTTCATTTTTGCAGGTATTTTCTCACGAAAGGAAAAAAATACTATTTTGGGGATTAAAATAAGTATAAATTATATATATATACATATATATATAAGCATAGATTTCAATATATAGCAAAATAAACGAAAATGAGAACAATTAATTTATTTTAAGATTTTGTTTGTGATCTTATAAAAATTACGTTATTTTTCGATGTATTCTATGTAGGTATTTCATTTATTAAAAATATACACAAAATATTGAATAAAATATAATTTTAAGTACAAATGCGATGTGTAAAGGTAATCTTTACATCTTAAAATGTTATTAAAGAAAAAAAAACGTAATTCAAGGATGTTGATTCAAAATATTGATTGAACAGTATTACATGCTGCTCTTGTAAATGTAATTATTTAAACAGGAAATATATATAGCTCCTGGTTGCTTATTTATATTACTCTAAGCTATCCGAACACGTTTAAAATGACCAAATTCAGTCAAGATAGATATTTTTGTTTTTCTTATTTTATTGAATAGAGCTATCTTTTGGCTTTACGAAAAGTTACGAAAAGTTGGCCAAGTTATAAAAATTTTTTTAAAGTTATGAAAACCGAAAGTGGGCCTTAGATCTACCAGAAGTGAACATTTTAGTTGCTCAAAATCTATCATAGCGTGTCTAAAAACTCAAAATGTTACAAATGTATTTCTATTAAACTTTTTGAACCTGTTATTTATGTTATTTTCTGGAGAATGAGCTAAAATATTTCTCATTGTATGAATATTTTTTGAGTTATGAGTTGTTATTTAAAAAAGGGTCTTATAAAGAATGTAACATTTCTTATAATGTTTATTCAATCAGCTCTAAGCTTTTCAAATTTTAATAAATCATTAAAATTTTAGTACATTTTCTAGATAAACGTATCTAATTTATATTAGTAATACTTTTTTTTAATAAATGTGCATTACTTTTTTCTCTAACTGCTTTGAAGTTTTTCAAAAATATTACTAAAATTTCACTTATAATTGTAATTTTTGTAAAATTCAAGTATTTTATTTTAAATAAAGTTAGTTAAATAGCAGTATTTATTGGCAATGAGTCTTAAAAGAGTATTTATAATGTTTAAATATGTTATTTTCTTAAAAAATACGAAGTGTTTGGATACCTTAAACCTAAACGAAAACTATTAGATACGTATATCAGATTTGAGAATCTCGGTCAAGTTATAAGGTTGAAACCCGTGCTGGTCCCCTACTTTCTACTAACTTCTCTACGAGTAGGTTTAGGTGGCTCCAGGAATCCAACCTATAACTCGAAAGAACGCTGATCACAACCTGTACAGCCTATAAAATTAAATAATATGTAAAGTACACCAAATTTTGTTACACTTTAGGTTAAACTTATTTTGGAAAGCCCTTTGGAGTAACATGTAGGATGATTTGGCGATTCATTTGAAATGTCGCAAAAAATTAAAAAAAATCGCTAACATGCATCCTTTACATCACCGATTCTTAATTTGTGGTCCGTGTACCCCTGGTCTTCTAAGGTGTCCGCCAGGCTTTGTTGAAAAATTGATAACAGTGCAATCCTAGATTAGATCACTAATTAATATATTTAAGGTATCCGACTACGTTCGGAACCGGGATTTTAAAAAGGCGCCTAAATGGATAATTTTCATGATATTTAGTGTCACTTAGATTAAAATACATGTATAAAATTGTTTTCAGGACATTTTGACAAAAAATTTTTATTTAAAAACAATATATTTTGGCGAAAAATTAACTTAGAATAACCTTTTTTCCAAATGTTCTCCTTTTGTGAAAAATACTTCTATTATAATAATATTTTGCCTGTATATAGCTCAGTCCTCTGTACAGAGGCTCAACTATGATTTTTGAAAAACTCACATTATTTTCAGAGTTACAACCATTTGAAATAATTATCGGCGTTTTTTTCTTAAAATTTCTCCCCTCTGTTGTCGTAAAACATGAATAAACCCACTTCTAAGTTATATATTTCAAAAATTCTAGTTGAGCCTCTGTACAGAGGTCTGAGCTATATACAGGCAAAATATTATTATAATAGAAGCATTTTTCGCAAAAGGAAAATATTTTGAAAATGGATGATTCTATGTTCATTTTTTGTCAAAATATTGTACTTAAATAATTTTTTATTGTAATACTATTCTTAAAGCAATTTTATATACATTTCCTAATCTAAGTGACACTAAATATCATAAATATTATCCATTTATACGCTTTTGCAAAATCACGGTTCCGAACGAAGTCGGATACATTAAGTACATTATTTATTTTAACTTAGTATTTTGTAATATATATGCATATTTAGTCCGATGTTTTTAATGTATTTTTCAGGATAAATACTGTGTTCTTTAGGGCTAAAAATTATTCATATGTCGAAGAAACAATCTCAGGATTATTGAGGAACCTTTGAATCTCTCAGCCATGCATTGGGAGTCAAGGAGGGGTGTTTAAAATTTAAGGGGGGGGGCACGATATCAGGTAGATATACATAAGGTGGAAGGGGGCGCATCGATCGAAAATTTAAGAGCCGTTGCTGTACATTATTTTAATCAACTTACCATATTATTTCAATTATTTATTTTTATCACTGTTTCTGTTTTTATTTGCATTAGTAATTAATTTTAATATGCATGTTAAGCTAAAAAAAATGCCTTTAAAAAGTTATACTGAACATGAAAACTGTATTTTTTTGTATAGGGCATTGCATGATAAATTTACAGGTATATCTTTTTCAGATCATGAGGTCAACATGCACAGTTTGACGTGTGAATTAGCGAATTGCCGTTACGGAGGTGTCTGTGACCATGATCCACGAGGATACGTTCATTGCGTATGCTCGTTTCACTGTTCTCCCCTCAGAGATTCAGTGTGCGGATCTGATGGCCGACTTTATGAAAATGAATGCAGGTTACGCGAAGAGTCTTGTCGACTACAGCAGAACATACAGATTGTAGCTTCTGAGAATTGTGGAGGTAAATATAAACATATTTTATATAATTGTTATCCAATTGAGCAATTTGTAATAATTATATAATTTAAATAATATTAAATTTCAAACCAGCAATTCATGCGTCTCTGAATGATAATATGACTCGATTTAGTTTATTAAATATAAAACATGAAATATTTAAACTAAGTAAAACATTTAATTGAAGTAAAGAGCATATAGCCTGTTTTTACTTGTAATGGCCTCCCGTCTGGTGAAACCATCTCTTCATCTACTCGACCTAAATCTGTAGGAGGCAAAGATTGATAACCCAAACTATCCATGAGAAAAATCCAATTTATTATTACCAAATATAATAATCAAAGACAATCCAACTATAGAGGGAAAATCTAGAGTGATATAACGTAGCTCAAAATCTTATGTGAATAAGCGCATGAAATCTTAATCGCTTAACTTTACTCAAAGCTATGCTAAGAATCCTAACTTCCTTAATATATTTCAATAACTAAAGCCCGTCCTATAATCACGCATCTAAATTCCGATCCTTACCGTGACAGCACTGCTTTCAGCAACTCAGCTTCCTTTCCTCCTTCTCGATTACTAAACATCCACTATATATATATATATATATATATATATATATATATATATATATATATATATATATATATATATATATATATATATATACTAGTTATTCTGCATATCAAGGTTTCTTCTTGAGAGGGATGGCTGTGAAATAACTCAATTGTTGGCCCCAAAGATTCCCCAAGAGGATTAATAGAAAAAAAGTAAAACCCCGTCACATACTTGCGTCCCCCCCTTAATTAACTTTTTGGGCTAACTTATTCCATTGCTTTATATAAGAACCTCATCTTGTAAGTGTGTTTAAGAACCATGCAGTGTTGAAATTAGCTTTGTCATTTAAGATAAAGTGTGATGAAAAAAAATAGACTAAGGAATTGCAAAGAGGAATTTATGATGCAGCTTAAAAGAATTTGGGAATGAGATTCTCAAAGGAAGAATGCACATTTTTGGAACGGAGAGTTCAACGTCTGTATTTGTAAAATTCTCAAAGAGTTCAAAGGGGCCTCACAGAGGAAGAGGTTCAGAAAGTGGAAAAAATCTTGCTGTTAGGAGATTACTGCTGCAGCATCGCCTAATTAGACAGACATTTTACTACCACTCTTGTCATTTTTGAACCCCAGGAGGGAGCAGAATAACCAGATGGATCATTGTATTCTTCAAAGGAGACCATGCATTATTTTCTCACGCCCTGGGTCGAAACAGATGTAAATCCGACTTTTGAACTGCTTTGATTTCACCACTTCTTTTTCTTCTCCGACACCCAGACAGCTTTTTACACAACGATTTATGGAAGGGACACATCGTTTGACAGTCATCTGTTCATTCGTTCCCTTGCACGTATTCGCGGGGATGCACTTGAAAAAAAAAATAGGTTAGGAAGAGATACCAAGGAAAGTTTTTCCAGTGTCAAAGTGACAGGTCAATCGATATACCCTCCATATGATTTACGAGGAACAATGGTAGAGACAATACCAGTCGCGATAGACATTTGTCCCGAAAGAGCCAATGCCAGTTGAAACAAAGACAGAGGGTCCTAGGAGCAGACCCGAGAAGCGTGCCATTAAGAACACATTGGAAGCGTGAAAGAGGCCCGCCCAGGGGGTTTAAATAGTTGGTTTGGAAGGTGACCGAGACTTTCGGTGATACAAGCGAAAGAGGTTGCGGGAGCAGCTGCACCCTTGAGACAATCATCGTGAGATCAGCGAACTGCACATGATATTTTCACCAGTGGATGCTGGACAGTCGGACTTTGTGAGGTGTCCCACTAGAATTTTAGCTTGACTGCTTCAATGGAGTGACAGCATTACGATCAGTTTTCTGTTCTTTGATTACAGAACTAAGCTATCTCTAAAATTTTTAACTCTTAAATGTGTACTCAGTGGGAAAAAAACCCAGCAAATATTTGACATTTTTAAAGTATTTTTGATAATAAGTACTGAATATACAAGATCTTTAAAAAAAATGCAGAATAGCATAATGATTTCTATAAAGATATCATTTATATGTATATTTTTTTTTAAAAAAAAATATCTAAAATCTTAAAATGTTTAAAAGTGTTAAGATTACTAATAAATAACGTCGTTAAAAAAAGTCGATTATTCATCAAAATTTTTGTTGAATGAGCTTGGATAAAAAAAATGAATGGCATTTGAAATTTAGTCAATACTTAATAATCTATGAGTTATACTGGAAATTAAAATTACGGAAAATTGCAATTTAATTGAAAATTTAATGAAGTAAGAAACAAATAATGAATTAACACAATGTAATAAAATCAGCCATTAAAATTCCATTTATCTTAGGGGGAATAACTTTATTAAATATAAAAGAAAACAATTTATGTCACGATAAATCTGAAAAATCTTGCTCCAGACATTTCAAATTAAAAAACCAGCACATTTTTTTTTAAAAAAATGATTAAATATACATGTTTATACTTCGTTTAAATCATTGTTTGAATATTCAGTATATATGGCTTCTTTGTCATTTTTATCATTTTTTTTCTCTCAATTTTTTCCCGTTCTTTCACAAAAATTCGAAGCTAATATATACATCTACATTAAGGTTTAACTTTATGTTAAGGGTTTCTTTTTCTTTCTCAATTTTAGTCGTTTCAACAAGTGTGTGTCTCCAATCCCCTTTTGGGTGCTGCCCGGACGGAAGAACACTTGCCTTAGGTCCAAATGCTGCTGGTTGCCCAAGTAAGTTTCAAAATTAAAATGAATATACTATGAATCAAATTTATTGAAATGTGAACTAGTATAATTTTGGAAATTAAATCGTTTGAAGTGTGGAGTAATGCTCGAAAATTTTTTTTGAAGGCTTGATTTGAAAGGGTGAAAGTTAGATTCTGGAATTTACCTGCTGCTTGATGTAAAATAGTACATTAAAAATTAATTAAGCACCATACAATATTGTCATGAAAAATCAATTATAAATCAATTTACGAGTTTCCAAGTGAATTTTAAATTGTTTATTGTTAGACAATCAAACGTCTTGATCTCAATGGCGTCCCTATATAAAACTCAAACATTTAAAAAAATATGAATGCAATGTATTTTAAGAAAAGCACTGTTCTAATGTAGTTACCATACTAAAAAGAATAGAGAAATTCTGGAAGCAAATTTTAGGAGACTCGAAAGCAAATAGCAATAAATATTCTCGCCAGGAACCTATAGTAGACTGATTATGTAAAAGTAAATCCCGGAGTGGAAATTTTAAAAAGATGAAGAGTTTATTTATAGAATATGTATTGTGAAATCATTACAGAAGTTTCAATATATATTTAATTTAGCAAACGCATTTTCAATACTTTTGTATTTTATTTTTAAAAAAGTTTGGAACGATTACAATGACCAAATTATAGATTGCGTGTAAACTATGTTCTTTGAAAACTTTCTCTGATTTAAAAGAATTTCCTGACATTAAAAACAATTTTTAATGTCCTTCAAATTATGTAGTGTTATATTTAATGCAAATTGAATGCAAGATTTAATTGGTTTGCGTATTTTTTATATAAGAAGTATTATATATTTTACGCCATTATTATAAAATTACATCTATTACCATTTGATGAATTTTTGCATACACACATATATATATGTGTGCTCGCATAGACTGTTCGATTCATCATAAAATGGCTTTTTTCATTTTGGTGGGAAACTTTTATGACGTCAAGCTAACTTTAATTCTTTATTATCCTCTTATCTGTATAATTAAATTAACTGTAATTTTAATTCTCTTAAAGCTCTAAATCTTCAAAATTCTATTGTAAATTGACGCAATATTGGGTTGAGACCAAATTAACTCCAGATTGCACAAGGAAGTCATTTCGACTGCATTTTAATTTCAATTATAAAAACTATTACATATATAATGCACAATTTCTTAGAACTTTTTAGAATATTTTTTTTTCCCTAACGAAGTAATTTTATTATTATTATTATTATTAAAATTTACCAATAACTTGTTACATGACTGTAAATAATACAAAAAAAAATATTAAAAGTTAATTTTTAACAAACTTTTTTACGCATTAATCTTTCTTTCACAATGCCTTCATTTCGACTGCTTTTGGGCAATATAGGTATATACTAAGTTTCAGTCTTTCTAGTGTTAATTATCTTGAAAGTATTAAATAATGTCATATCTTAGAATTTCATAGCTTTCAATCATCTCAGGTCGTTCAAATAAGAGAACGCATTTTCGGTCCTGAGTTTTGATGAATATTTTTTTGTGTTCTGCGCTGTTGCCTTTATGTTTTTTAAATGTCTCCTTGCTTGCGTGCAATGCCATTTCCAAACTTTTTTTTACCATCGTCAATAAAAGGAAATACGATGAACATGTGTTTTGGAATCCATTCGGAGTTAACTGATAAAACGTTTAAAACATAGGTTGAAGCCCTACATTTCTTAAGGTATCCGATTACGTTCGGAACCATGATTTTGCAAAAGCGTGTAAATGGATAATATTTATTATATTTAGTGTCACTTAGATTAAAAAAATGTACATAAAATTGTTTTAAGAGTAGTATTACTATAAAAAATTATTTAAGTACAATATTTTGACAAAAAATGAACATAGAATGAGCCATTTTCAAAATATTCTCCTTTTGTAAAAAATGCTTCTATTATAATAATATATTGCCTGTATATAGCTCAGATCTCTGTACAGAGGCTTAACTAGAATTTTTGAAATATATAACTTAGAAGTGGATTTATCCATGTTTTTCGACAACAGAAGGGAGAAATTTTAAGAAAAAAAAAACTCCGATAATTACTTCAAATGGTTGTAATAATGAAAATAATGTGAATTTTTCAAAAATCATAGTTGAGTACTGTACAGAGGTTAGAGATATATACAGGCAAAATATTATTATTATAGAAGTATTTTTCACAAAATTAGAACATTTTGAAAACAGGTTATTCTAAGTTAGCTTTTAGCCGAAATATTGTATTTAAATAATTTTGTTTGTCATAATGTCCTTAAAACAATTTTATACATGTATTCTAATCTAAGTGACGCTAAATATCATGAGCATTATCCATTTATGCGCTTTTTTAAAATCACGGTTCCGCGAACGTAGACGGATACCTTAAATGTAGCTTCAACCTATTTAAGCTTACTCTAAAAAGGAACATGGTATTGTTATGAATAAATAGGGTAACTGCTTAGAAGTAGTTAATTTTAGACAAAAATTAACACTAGAAGTGCCATTAGGGTCATTTTGACCCTCTTTTTTGGTTTTCCCATGTTTTATTTCGACATACAAGCGAGCACCACCACTTATATTTTTGTACTTTTTCTAATGTGCTTCCTAGTGTATTGTTGCGATTTTTTATGTTTAATCTAATTATTAAAATAAATAATCGTAAACATGCCTAAGACAACCAATTTGTAAATCAGGATGTTAACGTGGATGAGGTATGGCAATATCTTACCAAATATTTTTGCTAAAGTTAAATACACATTATCCCCACATCAAGTTGCAAGTGGAACATCATCTTTTGCTTTTCCCAACATTGGGTCTAATCCTGTTTCAGCCTAGTCTTTGACAGTAAATGAACCACACCGTTTTTATAAATGTGTACTGTTGCTGAAGTATGAATTCTTTGCGGAGTCGGCAGTGATTGATATGTTACCTTTTTCGTCGCATAACATGCCTGTGGAGCACAAGATCATTCAGATGTTTATGTATAACCGGGGTATGCATTACATCGATCGCGATCGACTGGTGGACCGCCATGACATTTTGGTGTGACCACCTGAAGATTTCATCAGTAAGTATTTGTAAATTGAAAATTCAAGATTGGCTGACAGTACGCAGATTATATAAGTCTTCTACTGACTATAACTACAAAAACTAAGTTTAGATATAAATGTTTTATTTTTTAATGTATTTTGAACTGTTTAATAATGCATGCATCATTTGATGTACTTATATTTGCGGCTATTATTATTAAGTTTGCATATTGATGTTTTGCTTTAAACGTGGTTTTAAAAGGTGTTGTTTTTTTTCGTTCTGTAGGATAATACACATTCCGTATTTATTATTAAGTCATAATAATAAGCGTTTCCTTACCTCACTACACCATTGGGCAGTGACACACACAAGAACTTTTCAAGGGGCGGGGGCGAAGGACGAAGGTCTACCATCCTCGTATAATACCCTAATGCGCAGCGAAACATATTTCTTCGATTACCGGGCACAAAAAAAAGCAAAAAAATAAATTATTGAATAAATAATTAACATTAATAAAAATTACTGTTAACAAATACTTAATTGCATTTTACATACTATATAGAAGGGGATATTATGAATCAGAAAAAAAAATCCAAGGTCTATGAGGGAGGGTCCAGACCTGTGGACCAATCCTCCGCTATTATGTACGCCACTATCACTGAGTGGACCGCAACACCTGTAAAAAATTAGAAGTAGCCCGTACCCTGACAAAGTCTGCCCACCCCTGATGTAGAACATTTGTGGTGCAAAAATTGTCACAAATTGTGTTCAAAGAGATAATGACACGCAATTGTTTTTGGAGGCATGCGATATGTCGCATTTGATGTGCAAAGAAGTTGAGCGGGTCAACTTGACACGAAAAATTTGCTCCAGATTTTGAAACCTGGCACAAGCTGATTGAAGATTCATTATTTGTGGTAAGATTCTGAAGAAGATATAACCATTGATGACCAATTGTTGTCATATAAATCATCACTAAGGTATATCAAATACATGGTAAATAAATCTGAAAAATTCAAAACTAGGTTTTGACTAGCAGTTAAAGCAAGATTAAACATTTTTCAATTACTTTAAGAGAGAAAGAGTAAAAAATAGTCAGAGAGTAAAAAGGGATAGTTGATTCATACAATTTAATTATTTAATAGCTTGTACATATTTTTTACAATGATCTTAACATTTCTATTCTGAGTTTTCGTATAATTTTCAAGAAATTCTCGCACACCTCCATTTCAAGTCGAGAATTTATTCTTGCGATCGTGGAAGAGCTACAAATTGGTGCTTTGCGCAGTATCAGCCCCTTACCCCTAAATCGAGTACAGGCTAAAATGAAAAATAAATGTAACTTTCAATGTTGCAAGGGACCAAACGAAACTTTTGAAAGCTGTGAGAGATTTCAGAAGCCAATTTGTGGTGAATGAGTAGTAATAACTGTCAAGCATGCATATTGATGTACTGCCGCTAATGTATAATTATGGAGCATATTGCGCACAATTTTGGGTTATTTGTATTTGTAATTTTTGTTTTCTTATCACTTATATCCTTCTGCCAAGAAATATTATGTAATAAAATATATTGCATTGTATATGTCATTTATATACCGTCATTTTAAACAAAAACAATAGAATTATCGGGAATAACGAACTTTAAAATAATAATAATGTATTGGTATTTAAAAACTCTAATATATTGCTATTTCAACACAATTTGTCAATAATAACAATAAAACATTTGCTTTGGTTAATGTTCAATTTGTTTTAGGGGTCAAATTGACCCCCTTCGACGGTTTTAGGTAATTTCAAAATCCAGCTGTTCTAGTGTTAAATTTTAAATTCCTTTTCCGAGTTATTTATTTTAAAAGGAGTTTTATGACTTTAAAAAAAATGAGGTTACTTATTCTTTTTCTAAAATGCTTCATATAACAAAAGAAAAGTAAGTAATACAGAAGTAATTCAAATGATCTATTAACCAGAAACAATTCAACAAAAAATAGTAATTTTCTTCAATCCTTTTCACTTTTCCTTATTAATGTTTAAACAAACTAAATTTAAAGGTATTGTGTGATCCGTCGAATTTGCTGTCTTAAATTACGTACAGTATTTAACATTAAACATTGTTAAATATAAATGTGTAATATTATATAAAAATTAAACTTCATTTATAATTTAATATTTATTATTGTATAAGAATTAAATTGTTATATTAAATTTATATACAAATCGTTTATTAACTTTAAAATGCTCTTTTAAGCTAAAATAGGTTTTTAAGCGTAATTTTTCAGCGATTTAACCACTACTTAAAGAGCTAATTACAGATTTTTCTACAAATTTAATGAATAGTTTGCATCCATTTTAGTGTTGGGTTTTATTATTTTAAAAAAGGTATCTTTTGTTATAAAATAACTAAATCCAACTATTTCTGTAGTAAATTTTCTTGTTAAATTTGAATTATTTTTCATGCAGCATTTCTAAAAAAACTTCTTAATACCTCACTAAATTTATATATTTTTATAAATATATAGAAAGTATTACCAGAAAGAAAAAATAAATTTTGTGTTAAAAAAAAATTGTAGAGGGCAAAAATATCCAAAAAATTATGAATATTTTAAGAGTAAAGTTTATTAATAATTGTCAACCTCTTTTTTACTGAACACAATGAATAATGATAAATTTATAAAAAAAAGATGTTTAATGTACATTGAAAGAAGAGTTAACTTGAGAATATGTGTCTTTATATGTTTGAAAACTAATTATGTCCCTTTTTAACACAAAGTAAATAAATAAATACTTAATAATTGTACAATGAAGAAGTAAACAAGCAAGAAAAAGAAAATTAAAGTACATAAGTGAAGTTCTTTTTTTTTTTTAAATTCTTAAATTGGCTACAAAATGACGTAAATTACGTATAGCTTTTCAACTGCAGTACGATAATTTTATTTATATCGCACCACATAGTTTTTAATGAATCTATAACCACCTTGACATCACTTAAGAAATTTAATAAATCTAACCCTGTGTGTCAGGTTTCTGATGAAATAATTGGGAAATGTACAGAATGTCAAAATAAATTATCTTGTCACTTTTTTAAATCTTTTACTTGTGGTCAAAGTTGGCTGTATGTGTTACAAAGTTGATTAAATAACGACAAATTCTTAAAAAGAAAATTTAAAAGTTAACAGAAATACTTAAGTGGGATTTTCTTAAGATTTTCTTAGACAAAAACATATTTCGATTTTTAGCTGAATCTAGACACTTTTTGTTTGTTAACACTTCCTTACTTTTGTTTGCTTTTCAACGTGGAATAAAAAAGAATGTGCACTAAGCTAACAGCGCATGTTTGTATATTGAATTTTCTCTCACAAGTTCGTAGAAATCCCTTGATGTGTAGAGACTGATTAATCGTTTTTCAATAAAACTTCTTGAACCACATTAAGTTTACTGAGGAAAGATTCAAAATAACGAAAAAAAAACCAAACTTAGAATTATTTAATTGAGATGTAGAAAAAATAGTTTATTCTATATATATTTCCGAAGATTTCTAATATTATCCATCAGTATTAAAAGACCTCTTTTGTTATAGTATCATCCTGGTTTATTACGAGGCTTTTTTCTCTTATGTTTAGAAATAAATTATAAAGATTTAAAAAGTCACAATACTAAGGAAAAAATCAGTCAGGAATTCAAATAATTTTCTTAGACAAAATATTTTTTTTTATAAATAATTTTTTATATTCTCACAAATTTCGAAAGTACTAAGTAAAAAAAAAATATAAGTTTATGATAACTTTTGTGTTTGTCTTTATTCATATCTCAGCGGTAAATAAAATGTTTAAACTGATTTATCTTAGAAAGAAAACATGACTAGTTTACATTTATTAAAATGTTAATACTTTTTTCTTCTATATAAAAGGCTTTGATATTTTTTTTTACCTATTGCCATTAATACATAAAGTAAAAAATGATGTACATTTTTGAGTCAAAGTAATGTTTATTTTTTAAATAGTTAACTTGAAATTTATACATTTTTCAAGGAATTTTCATTAGGCTTTCATAAAAAATGTATTTTACGAATATCAGTAAAGTTACCTTGAAAGCATAAACCTTATTAAGTTATACATGATTTGTGTGTGACGTATTTGTGAATCAGACTTCATGCGTGTATATCAATTATTGTAGGATGAGTAGCATTTTAAAATCCCTCGCCCCTCCCCCTTGTAGAGTTATCACGCCTCCCCTAGGTGGGCATGCCCCACAGTTTGAGAAACGCTGCCTTAAATTTTCATTAGTTTAACTTACAGAAAAAGATTTTCGTGTTAAATATTGTAATAAATAAAAAAAAAATCAGAAACGTGTGTTACATGTAGTTGTTTAGGTACAGTATAATAAAAAGAAATATCTCCCTATGTTCAAAATTTAGTTTACTGATATTATGAGGAGGATTTTAATTGAAGTCGCCATAGAGCTATCTACTGAAGCCTAATTAGTGAAGCACTTTCAACCGTTGAACCAGAATCGAGGAAAAAGAACAAAACCAACATTCAGTGGCGTACACAAGAGGATGGAGGGTCCCCGTGCCCAGACCCCTCCATAGCATTTGATTTTTTTTTGGATTGATTATAAACCTATGTATCGAGTACGCAAAATTTTATTAAGTATTTGTTATTAATAATCAATATTTTATTAATTAATACTATTCTTTATTCAATAATTAATTTTTTAAATATTTTTTGCTCCCGAAAATCGGCAAAATCAAAAAATATGTTAAGTGGCGTGTTGGAGCATGATACGAGAATGGTGGTCTTTCGACCCTGGTCCCTCTTCCCATACGGTATTCGACTACGTTCATAATTGTGATTTTAAAAAAGCGCATAAATGGATAATTTTCATGATACTTAGTATCATTTAGATTAGAATACATGTATAAAATTGTTTTCAGGAAATTTTGACAAAAAAATTATTTAAATGCAATATTTCGGCAAAAAATTAACTTAGAATAACCTTTTTTCAAAATGTTCTCTTTTTGTGAAAAGTGCTTTTATTATAGTAATATTTTGCCTGTATATAGCTCAGACTTCTGTACAGAGGCTCAACTATGAGTTTTGAAAAATTCTCAATATTTTCAGAGTTACAACCATTTGAAATAACTATCAGCGTTTTTTTCTTAAAATTTCTCTCCTCTGTTATCGTAAAACATGGATTAACCCACTTCTAAGTTATATATTTCAAAAATTCTGGTTGAGACTCTGTACAGAAGATTGAGCTATAAACAGGCAAAATATTATTAAAATCGAAGCATTTTTTACAAAAGAACATTTCGAAAAAAGATTATTCTAAGTTAATTCTTTGCCAAAATATTGTATTTAAATAATTTTTTTTTGTCAAAATGTCCTTAAAACAATTTTATGCATGTATTTTAATCTAAGTGACACTAAATATCATAAATATTATCCATTTATACGCTTTTGCGAAATTATGCTTCCGAACATTGTCGGATACCTTAAAAAATTCCTGTGCCCTAATACTAAATGAAAGTTATGCAATGTATATACACAGATAATAGATAAATACGAAAAGTATGTTTTTATGTTACTCCTATGGTAGCAGAGTTCTATGAATTTAAAAATCGTACTTATCATTCATTTTACTAATTGGATGTCTTTTAATTCCTTTCGACTTAATTTTTCTGTGTATTTAAGTTAAATTGTAGAAATATTCATATTACTTTTGTTTAAAATCATCTTTTCAAATCATTGTTCTTCCGAAGCAAATATTTTTTATATTTAACACAATACCATTTTCAAAACAAAGAATTCTTGTAGTTATGATCGTGCCAAAAATTAATCATTTAATTATGACTTCATTATTTTACTTAAAAAGAAAGAATATAACTTCACTAATTAATTCATTAATTAACCTTTATTAAAGAAACAGCAACAAGATGCAGGCGTGTAATATGTTGTATTAGATGTTCTTAATTTGTTTCTTTTCTGCCGTTTGTAATTAAGTTCACATTCTAGGTTTAAATATTTTGACTCTTAGTAATTATTTAATTTTATGATTAGGCTAGTTTGTATTAATGTCTTCGGAATTAAAAGACAAAAAAAAAATGCATGAAAAATGAACAAATTAGTTACTTAATTTGGCTAGACCAATTATTTTATGTTTTAGTTTTATTTGCATTATTAATTATTTGTATTATCTCAATTAATTATTTGGTTTTATAATTTATAATAATTATCTTTATTTGCTCAAGAGAAATTTCGACTTAACTCTTTCAATTTTTATAAATTCATAATTATTATTTATCGATTTTTTTATTTATCCCATACCTAAGGTGATATTCGAGGATTATAAATGTTGATTTCAATTATATGGATGATAATTGATGTTTACTTTTTGGCAGCATTTTTTTTTGTTTTGTTTTTTAATTCTTAATTGGCGTGTTTTTATTCTTAATAGTTACAATTATACTCAATAGTTGTAATCTTTCCTTAAAAATATTTTTTATTTTAACTATATTATTATTATAACAAAAAAATAAAGATATTATTTTTTATATTATTCAGATATTTTATTTGTATTATTTATGTACAATGATTACATTATTTTTATTAGTCGAGAATGTAATTTATCATATTATACATATTCTATAATTACGAGTTTCCTTATAATACTATTGCTATGCGTTAATTAGTGATATCACATTGGTTAATTGACTAAATTTCGCGCTGCCGAATGATATCACCCGCAATGATATCAGGAAACCATGATACCAAGTTGTTAAGTGATGGTACATTTCCACAAATGGGGCAGATTTAGATCTGTCACCACGTGTACCACGACTGCCGTACACAATGACTAGGAAATTTACAAACGGAAGTGTAATTAATTTGAGAGTCCGATTCTGGGCAATTTTTACACACATCCATGCAACCCTAGCCTGTTCAAGACCTCTTAGTACGGAGTTGCCTGTGCTATGACGTCAACGGTAGTCTTCTAACCAGAAGTCACTAGTGCAGACCTCTAGTAACCAATCAAACGGAAATGACTCTGGTTGACATAATATCATAAGGGGTGTCATTCACGTATTGTAAATGGTTTACATTGCTTCCACCACTTTTCCGTGGATACATGAACATGCTTGCTGACGTCACTCAGAACGCCCTTGCTCCCCTCAAGCTTGTGACATTTTTTTGTTTCAACCATCTTTGCCACAACTTGTGCTCCATTGACGCATATGGGTGGGTGTCTGCTGAGATTGGATGGTTGAACTAAATTTCCCTTCTCAACTCTACCATCAGGCTTCCAGTAAAATCGTCTGTCCAAGGTAACTGTGATACTTTTTGCTAATTTTACTTACTTGTTTTTTGAGGCCAGAACAAAATTTCCCCACTGAGTTCTCTGGCAAAATAACGGTATGGAGTTTGCCCATTCTGTAGGTTCGTTCTTTTCCTTATATATTGAAGAGCGCTAAAAAGCTGCTTATTTGAAATCATTTGCACTTGCTGAGGTGTTCTTACTCTGAAATTTGCATACTTTCCCAGGTAATCATTTCCGGTGTTGCATTTACATTACCACGTATAGTAAATGTTACTTAGCGGTTTGACCTACATCTTTCCATCCTAGCTATCATAATGACAGTGACGTTGTTCGTGAAACTAGTTTATACCTCTAAGTCCACTAGATGAATTCAATCGGTTTGAGAGTTTTCGTTGAACTGCTTAACCAAATTTCTAAAACTAAGTCCTATACCATATACATTACATGTTGTATATATTGAAAGAAGTACAATTCAGCTTTCTCACCTGATAAACATCTAGGACTAGAAAACAAAGTCTTTTGGAAGTGAATGACAAATTATCTGGTTTCCGGCATGGAATCTCGTTTTGAAAGCTACATAATTGTGAGAGGAGGTCATGTTCTCCATTAAAATGTATATTGTTTCATTTGTCTATTGTTCGTTAGATTTCTCTGTTCTGATGAGTCGTACACATAATCGTACAACTGTAATATACTTTTAAATGTATTATACCAATATATGTACATACCAAATTTTATTTTGTCCTTTATTTTCGGAGGTAGTAAAACAAAAGGGAAAATTAGCTTAATTTTGAATATTAGCATAAAAGAATTTCATTAAATAAATATATTTTATGCATAAAATCTTATAGATGATTT
Source organism: Trichonephila inaurata madagascariensis (assembly GCA_019973955.1). NCBI lineage: Eukaryota > Metazoa > Arthropoda > Arachnida > Araneae > Nephilidae > Trichonephila > Trichonephila inaurata. The sequence goes on from BMAV01010014.1 coordinate 46,396, forward strand.
TTAATATACTCTTATTATTTTCAATTAATTTCATTAGTTGCTAATCTTATAATAAAATGCTTCTAAAAAACAAAAATTTTTTAAAAAAATGTTTTTAATAAATGGCCATTATTTCTTAGTTTGCATGTATTTCGACTTCTTCAACGCTACTAATTATTTATGAATGTTCATGACTTTAATAGCACAGAGCAAAACTTTTTTTACTCGCGTTCCGTAATTATCTTTTATTACTCAGTTTTTTGTTATAAAGTTTTAGTGAATTCTTTTACATAAAGGGTGTTTCAAAACTCAACGTCAAGCGTACACGGGTGGTGGTAACACTTGTTCTGGGGGGAAAAATCGTTATCACTTCTTGATTACGAAAGGACAAGCATATCATCTAAAAAACTGATATCATTCATCACATTATAAGGTACTTTTACCACAAGCTTCATATCTGTAAAGTTATTATTTTTAACTAATAACGGTATCAGTTCAAAACCAGGAACATTTATATAGCACACTCCTGCAGCCCTCGCATCGCCCCATGTGGGTCGATTTTCGTAAAACCCTTTTTATAGCGGATTTCTACTTCATGGAAGGAACGTGTCTACCACATTGCAAGTCAGTAACATGAACAATTAAAAAAACAGGAATATTTATCTGCAACATCCCTTAAGCCTTTACGACGCCTCTTCCGGTTCGATTTTTGAAAAATTCTTTCTTCATGAAAAGAACATGCCTAGCAACTTTCAAGTCACTATTCTTTGAAGTCAACATATTTATGTGTAACTTCACTTAAGCCACTGCAACGCCCCTACAAGTCAGTTTTGGCAGAACCCTTTTGTAACAGTTCTGTTCTCCACAAAAGGAAAGTTCCTACCGAATTTCAAGTCTGTAAGCTCAGTAGTTCAAAAACAGAAATATTTATATGTATTACCTCTTCGCAACCCCTCTTGAGGATCTATATTTTCAAAACCTCTTCTGTAGTAGATCTCCACTTTATTAAAGAAACATACATGCCAAATAGCAAGCCTATAGGTCAAATAGTTCAAAAACGGAGATGTTTTTTTAATGGCACTTAACCCTTCGCAATTTCCCTTGGGAATCAAATTTCACAAAACCCATTCTTAGTGGATCTCTACTTCTTGATAGGAACACGTCTGACAGATTTCAAGTCTGTAGATCTGAGAGTTTTGGAAATATCATAATGAGTGAGTCGCTTTTCTCCTTAATATATATATAGATAAAATCTACACGTTGAAAACAAAAACCAAAAAGGCATATATAGTAAGACAACGCTTAACGCTGAATCGGTTTAACTCTCTTTGATATGAATTGCGGGATTCCCCGAAATTACACGCAGTGTTAGGCTTCCCGAAATCCGAAGCAAATGATCTGTATTTCTTCTTTCCTGCTGTGTTATACGAACGTATTTTTATCGTTTCAAACATTTGTTGGCATTATTGCAAGTATAAATTTATATAATATATCAATTGCTATGATGACAAATATTTTTATTTTTAGTTTTATCACGGGTGATAATAAAAAACACGAAAAAAAAAAAGAAAAAGCATTTCACTAGAAACTAAAAAATGCAAGTGGTTAGATACTAATGAAGGTCAATCTCAAATTGGTGGCAACTTCAACAATAAGGACCATTCCTAAGAATACTGTCAGATAAAATAATGCCTTCGACAACTACAACTACGACAAGCTCTGCAATTAGAATTACCCGTTCTAGAAAAAATATAATAGAAGGAATGGAAAAACGACTTTCTATATGGATGAACGACGAAATTGAACGCAATATGCCATTAAATTTAATGGTTAAAAAGTGACCAATATTCTACCCATCTTCCCCTAACCCCATTATTTACATAATGAGATAACCTCGTTTAACGCTGTTTCATATATTACGTTCTACTTGGATGGAACGTATACACCTGCGTTAAGCGGGGTCTTACTGTATATTGTTTCTTATTAGATTTCAGGATTAAAACCCAATTTTTTTTAAATCCTCGAATAAATCTTTAACAATAACTTGTTTAGATTTAATTTTTCCACGCAGTTTTCTAAAATAAACTATTCCATGGAGGTTAAAGAGTAATTTTTATGGGCATGTAAGTAACGTATATTTAAAGGATCTCACAGGCTTAGAAAGGACCAAAGAATGTACTGTAATTTGCTTTCTGTATTCTACAGAATCCTTATCATTCGTTTTCTCAAATTACATGACACTGGATGAACGGCAGCCTGATTCTTTGAGTAATGACCAAAGATATCCAATATCATTTTTAGTTACTACGATAGCAGTGGAGTTCAAAGGAGTCTTTTGTGAGAGGCGTTGGTTATATATGGAAATAATGTAATCTGTGGGTATGTTCCTCATTAATCACGAAGCCCGAATTAGATTTGAAGAGGACCGACTATTGGAATAGGAATCTGCTAAAATTATTGTGAAACATCCGTTGAGTCTATATGTGGCTTCCTTTTAAGGTAAAGAGACTTCTAGATAACAGATTAGGCTTCATGATAGGCATCTTAATTTAATTCAACAAAGTCTATGATCAAAAGTCTATGAAAACAAAGCCTGTTTAAAAGTTATATGATAACAAGTAATATAAAAAAAATTTCTTAAGTCAATTCCTATTTAGATCAAAAACGAAACATTTAACTTTATGTACTTTTTATTAATAGTTACAATTAATATAAATATGTATATACATACGACAGAATCACAACATTAAGTGATAATTAATTTTTATTAATTATCATTAAAGTATCGTATTGTCATCCAAAACAATCGTGTATATAAAATTTTAGTTCAAATAAATGCTTTAAAACGTGAGAAAAACACCTTTTCAAGTTTGACACAAGTCGCCAAAAATGATGCCAACGTGGCTGTGTATTTGTAATTCTTTAATTAATTAGTTTTAATAAATTAATTTTTATTAATTATAATTAAATTATTATATTGTCATCCAAAATAATCATGTATATAAAATTTCAGCTTAATTGAGTGCTTTAAAATTTTTTTTAACGATTGAAAATTCTACCAAAATAAATAAATAAATTAAAATAAAGAGAGTGTGAGCTAATAGTAGGAATTGAATAATTACTTTAAAAATCTCACACAGCTGCATAATTTCAGATAAGAATGAGAATTTTCTAATAAACAGACAAATTAGAATAAGTTCATCATTAATTATCCTTCATGTAAAACGTTTTTTAATTATGAACTATTTTACCATGTAATAAATATTTAATTAAATAAATACCAGGCAGAAAATTTCAATCAGTATCGAAGCAAAAGTTCCATTCAGTTCATTCTTAATCATACCTTTCATTTTTTAAGCAATAATAGCGTGTCACATAATTAAATTAAGCAAATAGTTTTGCTATTTATACATGAAACGTGAAATTTAATAAAAATTTAAGATTCTTTATACAAGATCCTATTAAAACAGCAACGGCATAAAATCAGTTATCCAATTTTTGTTCGCTGACTTTGCCATATAATAACTACTTCTCTGCACTAATAAATTTAACAAGAAAAGCTACACAGTGGGTATAGGGAGAAAGGTGAAATATAAAAGTTCTCCGTAGAATGTACAACTGATCATAAAAAGTAAAGGCAACTTAATTAAAGTCCCCAGCAATTTACGACTGCAGCAGATAATATTTTTCACAAATTCATGGATAATTTACTCTTATCAGAGTAATAAATCTAACAGAGAACTTTTTGCTTGTATATCTTCCGCTTTAATCTTATTAATTTATGTTGTAAGCGAAAATGTTAATAAATTGAATGTATAGTTATCTGAAGCCACGTTTGTTTGTAGCACATACGAAAGTGGTCTTATTGTTTAGTTTACCAACAATACGTAAATCAATTTGTTGTAAATCAATTCGTAAATCATTGCGCAGCTCTTTTTTTCTGTACATAGTTTCAAAACACGCACTTTTATTTTCAATAATGAAGAATATTAACTTCAATAAATGATTTTTCAATGACAGGATTTTACTTACTTTTTTCAATTCATACTATTAGTTCACTTTCCCCTTTTATCTGGTTCAAATTCTCAAACGTTTATAAAATACATTTTAAAGCGCTGAAATGAGCTGAAATTTTTGGTTGACAATGTGGTAATTTAATTATAATTAATAAAAAATGATTGATTAAAACTAATTATTCAAATAATTACAGATACAGCCACGTAGGCATCATTTTTAGCGACTTAGTAAACATTTTTGGAGCTTGTCTCAAAACTTTAAAAGGTTTTTTCTCACATTGTTAAGTGCTCATTTGAGCTGAAATTTTCTATACACGATTTTTTTGGGTAAAAATACGATAATTTAATTATAATTAATTAAAATTAATTGCCAGAAACTAATATTTTAAAGAATTACAGATACAATTAAGTTGGCTTTGGTTTTGAAGACTTGGTTCAAAACTAAAGATTTTTTTTTTCTCGTGTTTTAAAGTATTCAGCTGAACAAAAAATTTTATGTATAGAATTATTTTGGATGACGCATCTTTGAAAAACGCATTTAAAGTTTCTGAATTCATAAAAGAGAAACTTATAATGCCCGTAAAGCTCTAATTTTTTAATATGTTATTTTCCAATGTATGTGTGTGTGTGTGTGTGTGTGTGTTCTGCATTAAAACGCTATTTTTATTAAATATGACGGAAAATAATATTTTTAATTCAAAATATATTTTTGCATAATATTGATAAAATTTGTTAAGACGTCAGTTTATTCAGATTTATCTTAACCTAAATTTTCGCAAAAGTTTTGAAACACAAAGCATTTATATACAAAATAATGATGATACTAACTTAAGCTAAAAATAGTCAGATTTTAACTTAAAATTTAATTTTTTTTCAGTTTTAAATTGGGGAAGTTTAGTAAGTTTTAACTCTTGTGGCACGACTTCAAAATACTAAAATATAGTACTACAATATGTTTAGTATAATGTTGTTTGGTATATCAAGGAAATATTCAGTTATATCTGCAACATCTGAATTCAGAATACTTGTATTCGGAAGTCTAATTGCAAAATCATCAGAGGACAGATTTTTAGGTATATCGTTTTCAGTAGTATTACATTTCTTCGAAATATTGTTTCTCACAGCAACCTGAGAACGCATTAACCATGGCATTTTCTTTTCAGGAAAAAAATAATGAAGTCAAGCTTTTAATTTATACTGACTATTTTTAAAGTAAAAATTGGCCATGAAATTAATCTTAATTAATTAATTATGAGAACTCAAAAAAATCAAAACATAATCAATCAGAGATGATTTTAGTAATGAAAATTTGAATTAATAACCACATCAAACTAAAAACTCAAAAATATTTTTAATTAATTCAATTTAAGAGTGGAAAAATGCTTTAAAATGAAACCGAAACCAAAACCATAGCTCATAAGACTTCAAATATCTTAAAAACTAATTTGCTAACAGATCTGAAATTTCGTGGTAAGCTTCTCAATGATATGGGCTACTAGAAAATGCAAAAAAAAAAAAAAAAAAAAAAAAATCCGTAAAAATGAAATTTTTAGGGTATTGTGTAGCCCTAACCGAGAATCAAAATTACGACGTCTGTCACAAATAGCATTTTAGCTGTTGCTTTAAAGTGCAGTCTTAACAATAAATCAAGGCATTTCTCTTTAGATGACAACATGTTTCGTTATACTGCCAATTTACAGAGCAAATTCCATTTGTTATGGCATTAAATATGTTTTATAATTTGGCTTCAGCAACGTTTTTGAAATGAGTTTTTCACTTTACATCTAAAGGGAAAAATTGCTTTTTCTATGGGCTTTTTTACACTAAAATATATAGATGGACAAACACGTTGCAAATAATATTACAATTGAACAACTTTCTATCTGAAAAGGTGTTAAGATTTAACATCGGCTATTTTACATTTGATTAACCCGCGATCACTCGCGCGGGGTGTTCTGTACACCCCAGCAACAAGAAAAGCCTCCTACAATTCTAAAAAGAATGCGCAGAGCCACAATTTTTTCTGTAGCTGCCCATTTTAGGTCATTGAACCTTCAGGCCTGATGTAATCAATCTCGCTAGGACGGTTGGAATGTTATGACCTTCAAAAGTTTATTTGGGGTGCTGAGAACACCCCGCGAGTGATTGAGTTATGTTTTTGTACTCGAAGCATCTACGGAAGAATACGTTTTAACCTTTCCGTTTACATTTTTTTATCAAATATATTAATATACATGAATATTTTATTTAAAATTTCAATAAATGTGGTATAAAAATAATATAATTCTATAAAATAATTGTAAAATATAATTTTTTTTTTAAAATTTTTCAAAACATTTTCCAGAAATTTTGACAAAAACTCCATGGGAAAGGGAGAAATAGGGACATCGTAGTCTATTAGATACTGTATCAACAGATTGTCAAGATGAACTAAATGAATTCGATGACTGCGTAATTTCGTAACCAAAGTTGGAGGGATGAAACTTGAAATTGTAACTATTTATAATACCACTGATGGAATGTGCAGTATATATGATGTATCGCGAATATGTAACCTTTGGCCATTGCGAATATTTTATCATCTACTTAATACTGCAGGAATTAATGCTTCCTTTGCCTATCATTCGGTTCTTCCTGAAAATAAATGAGACATTCAATACTATTAAAGGGGATTAGAATGGATCTTGTTTAGCCACAGTGGGATATGAGATCGGATCTCCCAAACCTTAACAAAATACTCAAAAGAATCTTTACTGACACAGAATATAATAAAAAAGGCATTAATCCACCTAAAAAAGGGGCTTTGCACTGTTTGTCCACGGGTAAAAGATGTAAAAATTATTTTTTTGTCTTCAATGTAAGAAAAATATGTGCTTAAAGCATATGAATACAGTCTGCTCTGAATGTTTGAAAAATGATTAAAATAATATTTTTCTACTTTTTACTATCCTTATCATTAATTGTAAAGTATATTTAATACTGGTGTATATGTTTTATTTGTGGTTTATGAAAAAATATAAAATTGTGTATTTCAAAATGAAAATTTTGTAGGTTTAGTTTAAATTAATGCTAGTCTCATTTGAATGCAATAAATTTAACAATTTTGTTTGTATAATAAAAAAAACCTCTTATACTTCATAAATATATATCATAATTGGCTTAAAAAAATTTCCATATTTAAATACACGTGTTAAGAGTTTGGGGTGTTCTCTACACCCCGCGAGAGTAACGACGGTAGAAAAACAGGCGCGAGTGACCGCGGGTTAACACAAGAACATCATAAAATTCGATTAATCTTAAATGCCCACCGGTGTCATTTCGAAAACGAGATATAAAATAATTGTGATAACTAAATATAATTACAGGTATACAGTTCAGTAAGGTTTAATTTTAAGAATTTTTAATATTACTTCCCGTAATTATATCATTTATTAGGAAAATTATATCATAAAAAAGTGACGTTGATAATAAGTTTCGAGAAGTTTGTTTAACCATTGCTTTGTCGCAAGACATTACGAGTGCAAGTCTGCCAGGAAAATTGCTTTTATGCGGTATCCATTCTGTGCCCTAGCAACATATATATCAGGATTTACTGGAATATTATCATTTACATCTGCACTTTCTTCACAGATTCTTCGCTGTCACTTTCACCCAATCTTATGCCTTCATCGAAATCTAAATTAGAACAAGACAGCGCCCCCTCTCGACCATCCAATTCAATATCAAAAAGCTCTTGCAACAAATTAGCAATTTCATCAGGACTTAGACCTTTTCTTCGAATCATGGTGTCAGGGTTTCTGCTCTGCAGAAGTTTTGAAAATAGAATTGACCTTTTTGTTAAACAGATAAGCAAAGGGTTTGCAACGAAACTCCTAGACACAATGATTTTACTATAACTCACTCAATTACACAGCGAACAAGGGATGGCAAATCTTTCCGAAAAAGATCGATTTTTAAATCGATTCGAATCATAAACTAATGAATCGATTCACAAAAAAATCGAGATCTAAAAGATCGATTTCTAAGAAATCGATTTTTTTTTAAAGTCTTTACAATGTAAATATGAATCCATTTTATGAAAAACAAGAAATAAAATACGATTATAAACGATATCTTATCAGTATGATCAGAGAATTTTTTAGTTCAGGGAATTTGACAATTGCAATTATTTTTATTACCATATCAAAGTATCAGGTATAAAGAAGACATTTATTTTCTAAATGTATTTGTTAAATTAAAAAGTTTAGAGAATAGATAATATAGCTTACAGTCTCAAATGCTTAATATCTAAGTTTTTTTTAAAAAAAAAAATCTGTCAAGTCTAATGGGATCCAAATGGTTCCGCTCATCGCTTGGGATGTTGCCGGCAATCGAAAAAATGCGCTCACAAGGAACAGATGATCCCACAATACTCATAAGCACCATGGCTATTGATTAAACATGATGATAAATATAGTTTTTTTTTTGCTCTTGCAAGTAAATTAACCCTTTAACCACCAACACCGTAATATAACGGGTTTTAAAGGTAGTACATTCAACTAATTGTAAATATTTTTTATGGTTTTTATCAAAAACAGAAAAAAATAAAATGTCGATTTTCTGGGATGAAATATCGATTAACTGTATCGTTTCAGAGCGATGTATCGTTTTAAAAAATCGATTTTTCGATTAATCGATTTCACATCACCATCCCTACAGCGATCCCAATAACACTACATTCAAGGTCAAACAAATGTGCAATATTACTTCCGGAAGTTTCTTTTACTAATGATATCTGCATCTGAATTACCTTTTGCTAATAAATTGACTTTGTATCGAAATGACATCAGCAGACGTTCTAAGTATATTTAATTGTTCAATATATCCTAAATATTCTAGAACCGCAAAACTGTTTTTTTGTAGGCACCATGAAAAATTATTAAAAGTGATGAAAATTTTTCCAAATTCCCTGCAAAATTGCGGAAAAGAGAACAAACAAACAGTCCTTGGTGTCCAATCGTCACCGAAAGACGTTCTAGTGTTAAGACAGTTTAAATTTCACAAAGCATTTTTTGGATAGAATAACGAGGTAGTTGTAAGACAAATGGAACAAGAATTCAAAAAACTTTATGCAAAGTGTCGAGGACACAACGATACCCTTAAGGCACAAAAAAAGCCTTATTTTATAATTTTCTTATCTCCTTCTTATCACTGATCCTTTTGTAATGTAAGAAGACCCATTTAAAAAAATGATTTGGAGTTAAGATATACTGAAGAATACTGATGAATTTAATATTAACTAGATTATTTTCCATGAAATGTTCCGATATCTGACGCATATCCCAGCATACAAATATCACAAGAAGAAAAAAAAAAAGCTTTAACTCCATAATATATGTCAGCATAATAACTAAAATTACATTCAGCTTATTTTTATCTATGCCTTGCATTTTTTAAGCAATAATCGTGTCTTGCAGAATCCAATTAAGCAAATAGTAATGCAATTCATACGTGAAGTAAGAAATTTAATAAAGCTTGAAGATTTCCCATGAAAAAAAACAACTTTTATAGTAAAGTAGGAGAGGAATAAAAGCAATCCCGGAAATTATTTTCCAGCTTTTCCTGATGGTTACTATTTCTCTTCACTAATAAGTTTAACAACTTAAGTGACAGTGCGTATAAGGAGAAAGCGGTGAAATGTAAAAGTTCTTTTGAGATTGTGCGAATGATCATAAAAAGCAAGGCAACTTAATTAAAGGCCCCAGCAATTTACGACTGCAGGAGATAATATTTTTCACAAATTCATGGGCGATTTACGCTTATCAGAGCTATAACTCTAGGCGCGAACTTTTATTATTTTTTTTAAACATTCGCTTTAATCCCATTAATTTATGCACTGAACGAAACGCTAATGAACCAAGCGCCTGTTAGCCATAGCCATGGTTTTTATTAAAGTTCTGTACTCTTTTTTTTTTTTAAAGTCAAGTTAAGGTTTAAGTTGGAGTTACTCCATTTATAAACAAAACTGCTATGTAATTCATTCTAGCGAGGTACTAAATAAACGCTTTATTTTTTTAAAAAACTTAAAGAACTTTTTAAAGTACCCGGTAGGGATTTAAAAACTATGTTTGATATTAAGTACCCGCGCGATAAAAATGTTGATATTTTTTTTAAAGTTCAATACTTGTTTCGCATATGTTATTTTTCATTAAAAAAATCTAATGTTATTCATGACAGTTTTAATGCAAGGTAATTGAACTATGCTTTTATTTATTTGTGTTGCTATAGCAATTAAACTTTATATTCAAAGGATTATTTAAGCTATAAAAGAGTACCAGTAAATCTAAGATGATTCGCAAGTGTTTTTTTTTTTACTTTTGTAAGAATTTTTAAGTATGCAAATTAAATAAAATTTTTGATTTAACTTCAAATCTTTTAGATTATCTTAGGAAAGATCAAGTAAAATTCTCCTTTCATCTATTTTTTAATTAGAAGTATTGTTGAAAATTTTGTCTTTCGCACTTGAAATGACTTCTCTACTCGCCATTATAGGAAAATGTTTTTAGATTAACATTCTGAATATGAATAGTTTTTATTTTGTACTAGTAAACAAAATGTGTATTAATTAGCTGCTTTTAAAATAAAATTACTAGTCCAGAATCAAAGAATTTCATGACGGCGAATTTTTAACGGCATGGTTTTTCAAATATTTGTATGCATTATTTTTATTGGTACACTAGATGCTAATAATTAGATTTAAAATCATAATCTTGAGGTAATTAGACATACACAAATGACAAATTATAATTTTTTTACAGATTAAATTCAAATCTACATGAGACAACTTTTAGATAATTTCTGAACTGTATTATAGACACATTTTTATTCTTTATATCTATATGAGAATTTTAATATTTACTTTGTCTTCACACACACATATATTAGTGTAGTAATTGATATTTTTAAATATATCATAATCATTCCTCATTTCAATTGTTAATTTTTATAAATGAACTTTTAAGGCACTTTTAAAAATTTTATTTCTCTCTCTCTCTCTCTCTCTCTCTATATATATATATATATTATATATGTATATAAGGTTTTCATGATGATTTACATAATAAAATTATTTATTTATCTCACTAATGAGAAAAATAATAAAAGGCAATAATACCTGTGTTCAATATTATGGTTACAAATTAACAAAAAAGAGTAATTTTCAGTTCAGTCAACTAGTTATTACATTATAAATACGTATTGCATTATTTACGATCAAACCAAGCACAATTGAGAACAGAATATATGCAAGGATTAATAGACAATGTGTACAAAACTATATTCTTACCCTGCATATATATATATATATATATGCAAAAAAAGGTTTTCGTGAAGATGTAAGCAATGAATAGGAACAATTGTATAATTTGTACAATGGTGGTTGGTTCACCGTTAATCGAACATGGGGTGCGCCCCCTCCCCAACATAGTTAACGTAAGACAAATGAAATATGCATTTTCTCAAAGCACGATGTGTTCTTGTTCAATAAAACAGCTATTACATTTACATATCGTCATTTATGTATGATATTAGCTGTTTTTTATGCAAACGATTACAATATGTCCTACTTATACACTTTCTTAAAAATTTAAACCTTGAAAACTATATTTTTAACTACAACTTAAAATATCATTACGCAATATTTTCCTAATAGGATCATCCTAGAAATGACTTACTTGAGACATATTTGTAAGTATATGAAAAGAATATAGAATAGAACTAGAAGAATATAACAATAGAAGAATAGAGAAAGAGAACACTTAATATAGTCTCTAGAATTGTGCATTAAAATAATGGAAGCAGAGTGTCAAGATTTAAATTTTTTTTATTAAGTTCCTCTTTTAGATATTATTACGATACTAATACTTCGTGCTGACTTCTCTCCATCACTATTACGACTTATTTTTAAAAAATAAAAGAAGTAAGAAACTTTGAAATAACGCTTTCCTTCTGTAGAGTTCCCGTGATTACACTTAGATTTCCTAAGTGACCTTATTGAAGGATATGTGTTTTAATTATTTGTTTTATGTGATGTCATGTACTGAACTTCCAACATTAAATTTACTGCATTGACTAGATAATATGCATACAGTGCATATCTCAATTTTAATAAAAGAGGAGTTTCCGTCCCTTGTTTTGGTTTCACCTGATTGTACAATTTCATTAGCTGTGGATTTCGAATTTTCTGTCTACATATAGTGTTGTAAGTTCTTTCCAAACAAATTCATTGGTTTCAAAGGAGAATCATGTAAAGGTGGAAAACTCAATAAATACCCATCAACGTTCCACGTCGGAGCTAATACGCGAATGGATCCAAAAAGATATCTTCATTAAAGATCCTTCAGACTGTAATATTTTAAGAACGTTAGACCTAAACTTGTGACTTAGTACAAATGAAACCACTCATTTTGAACATCTGCCATATAACAAAAAATATAATTTTTTGAATCAATACTGCGTTAAGCGTATTAGTTCTATTTGGAAAATGGCAATTAGTATCTAAAGAAAATAACGTTTGTTACAAAGACCCCTTCTTTCTCTTACCAAAATTAGAAGAGAAATTTATAACTTTTTAAAAGCTTGTTTTGTAAATGCCAACGATGTCACTTTGGTTAGGTGATTTTATAAAACACTAAATTGGCAGATGACTCTTCAAGAGTTAACGAAACTCTAATTTCCAATTACTTGGAGATTATATAAAAGATAATATTAAACAGAAATAAGATTGCTCTCAATGAATTCAAAGAATGTGCTTTAGGAATTATTCAGTTGTATATATGTTTAAATAATAATATAGTTAACTGTATATAAGTTAAGAAGCCAAGTGTCTGAGTGGTAGTGCATCGCGCTTCCACTACATTTGTCCGAGGTTCAAACCCCGGGCTGGGAAAGTTCAACTAAGATTTTCGTCCCTAAAGCGGGTCAATAGTTGAATACCAAGTTTGCTTGATAACTGGGGTTTTTTGCGTTACGCTGACCGCCTGGCCAAAGCATTTGCTCATACACCTCAGGGCCCAAGGTCACGCATATTGAGATGGGCACAGTAGGCCTTGTTCCTCATAGGCTGTTGCACCACTGAGTTAAGTGAAGTATATAAGTTAAGGACACCAACAATGTATATATTTATATCTTACCAAGATTATATTGCATGTCTTACTCTTGGTCGCATAATTCTCAAAGTAGGTTACGGAAGTCAGAAGGAAGTACTTTAGTACACCTCTGGTGTTGTTATTGTATGGAAGTTTTCTCAAGAAGTACATAAGAAAGATATCAGAAGACTACTGTTGAGTTCAGTCCCTGTTTCAACAAGAATATGCCCATTGCCAAGAAAATCAAGTAATTGTTTTCCATTGGAACCGTCCAATTTCCTCTTGAACAACCAATATATATATATATATATATGTAGGATATTCCATTTGTAAGAAGTTAGATCATATCATTTACCGAGGTCGGCAATTCTAATCAAAACAGTATTCCACATCAACGCCATCTAGCGTCCTTTTTAAAAACGCCGACATGAACCTTTTTCGCCAGAGGCCCACTAACATTCGTCGAGAGAAGTCGTGTTTCGCGCGTCAGCGCACTTTCGTCCGCGCCAGGCGGTAAATCTTAATAGTACCATAACGAGTTCTATCATTCGTCCGCGCCAGGCGGTAAGTCTTAATAGCACCATAATGAATTCTATTTAATCTCAATTGCCTCCCTTAAAGTAATGTGATCTAACTTTCCTATTCTTCCGAAATATGCTTATCTAACTTTCCTATTCTTTTGAAATATTCCCCATGTAAATACTCCCCTATAATTCTTAATAAATTATTTAGTTTTCAACTAGTTTCTTTCTTGAACTATGTTGTCTATTTTATTTCGAAATTAACTAACACACCCTAAAAACCCCTAGACACCACGCCATAAAAACCCCGCCATCTGAAGAATCCAATCTTTTTGGAAGATTTTGGTTGGATTCCCACATATATATATATCAGTAGTCATACTATATACGCATTTTATGAAATTCTGTGTGTAAAATCTTTGGTCCTAGATTTTTTTTTATGATCTACCTCTTACATTTAAGAACGCTTATGTAATTAAAATTTTTAGTTAATAAAATGTTTTCTGATCCTTTTAGTTTCGAGTTATCCAAAGTTAATTTTTATATATTCAAATAAATCTCGAAAACCATCTTGAAAATTTCCCTTTTTCACGAAGACCAAATTTATACATAGCAATTGAATTTCGCTACGAGATATTTGTGTCTTCAAAATATTTACTTTACATTTTTTTCTTCAAAGAAAATCCAAACTAGTACTGGAGTTTATGTATCTTTCTTGGGGGATGATTATGATTTTAATGTGCCGGGGAAAAGCTAGACAAATATTTATTTTCAATCGCATCATGCAAGAAATATGAAATAACATTCTGCATTAAAAACTTTTTCTGAGTTTTGAAAAATAGTTTAGCAATATAACTGTTTAAAGTTAAATTTCTTTAGTCTACGAATAAAATTTATAACTTAGATTTCTAGTTCACCTCTGGATATTTAGCCTAAACGGATTTATTTGCTATATTTTGAAATTAATTTCAAATGGAACTGTATTTGCAATACACCTTATTTATTCTTATATATAAGAGGAGTAATACCTTCTTCTATAAAATATTTCACAATTTACATTTTACATAATGCTATAAGTCGCCTAGATAAAATTTCGAAATTTGATTTTAAACTCACTCTTATATTTTTATAGTATAATATTGTGTGGTTTGAAATAAATGCATAGTAGAGACGTGAATTGTTACTCACATCTATTATTGTCTTCTTGGGAAATATTTTGAAAATAATTTAAAATTTTAAACACATTATTGGGCACAAAAATATACATAAACATAACATGGAGGCATTTTTAATGCGGCAAAAAGGTGTGAAGGAAGATGTTGTGTAAGAAACACACACACACACACACAGAGAGAGAGAGACTTAAAAGGTTTATTCTATAGAAAGAACAATCTACTTTTACGGACTTGTATATAAGGTGGGTAATAGTAATACAGGATTAATTTTGCTTCTGAAAATGTCTCCCAAAACGTCCAATTACGAAGATGTTGGTTCCGAGCCCTTTTCAAGATGTTCTTTATATGTTATATCCATATTTGTTTCTATTTTGTTGCATTGGAAAAATAAGAAATTGGCATAATACATGATTTTAAGAGAACATTTAAGTGATTGGTACTTCTAAGGTACTTGCTAAAAATTTAAAATTTAAACATTCAGTATCAAAGAATAAATTATAACCTTATGCGTAGTGTTTTCTTTTCAATTTAATTTAAATTAAATGTTTAAAAAGAGTGCATTATCAAGAAAGATTGTAATTGCGTATCTCTCACATAATTTAATCAATCTTATTAATAATCCAAATTTTAAAGAGACAAAAATTCTCTGTTTTGCAGGAAATCTTTCTCACAAAGGTTATGCAATTATGAAACATTTACGGATGCTATAAGTGCCATGATATTTACAATAATTAGCTAGAAAACTGGTTACTATAGTTTTATTTAACTGGTTTATTACTGATGACATTGAAAGAAGCTAAAAGAATCATCCAAAATAAATAAATAAATGTATGGCCGAAACAGTTCTTCCTATACATTTTCAATTTTCTAATTGCGTGGCAGTTCTGTAAGTAATTCAGTGTATTATTAATTTCAGTGAAACAAATTTCACTTAACAAAAATTGTACATACGACTTTGAAGTTATTAATTTTGAAATATGAAAAACACTCACATTTGAGAGTTGCACTTATTTTGCTTCAATAAAAACTGATGCTGCAGAAGCGAATTTTTGTGATTTGTATATGTTATCCAATGTTATGCCCGATATCTAGAAACAACAATATTATCATAGATATTATTACTGTGAAAATTAAATAGAAAAATATTTAGCTATAAATATCTCAAGAATTAGGAAAAATATATGCATTGTTTCTAAATGAATCCTACAAAAATTTCATACCTGTAATAATCCCTTTTTCTTCAAAGGAAAAATGTTACAAATAATTCATAGGAATTACCTCCCATAGTTTTAATATGTTTTAAAAATTTACCAACTTTACGAATACATGTTAAAATTATCAAGCATTCTTGTAAATTGGCATATTAATTTCCACCTTTTGTGACTGAGAAAATGGAATGGTATCAAATTGCAACCAGAGGTCGATTTTTCTTTTTAAAAATACTTTTATTCAATAGGACGTCATTATTTTTTGTTATTTTAGCAATAAATAACGATGTACACTGAAATAGTCCCAACGATTGTTCGTTCACGTCATTTTACGCAATAGATTCTTAAATTGGAATTTACGCATTACTGGGATTACGCATGGTTATAAATGTCGGCCTTCAAATCTATTTTGATATTACACCACATTACCCTACTTTTCGCTTTTATTTCACACAAAAACATGTTTAATAAAAAACTTACACAATCAAGATTTATATATTGATTGTTACTGATCTGCTATTAACATAAATAAGTAATGATTATATTTTTTCGGCTACAAATACAGAAAAATAAATGAAACGTATTTTTTTTTACATTGTTTTGGCTATTGTGAGACTCGGGAACTCGTAGTTATAAATAGAATACTAGTATAAACTTTAATAGACTAAGCCCAATTCTCAAATGTGCTTTACTTACATTACACTTATTCTTGTGCACTACGCACGTACTTTCTGCCGAACATGGATTTGGTGCAGGTTACTCTATTCTACTTCCAGCTACATCGTACACAATAATCCTAGCTGCATTTGCTACAATCCGATCTCGTGTCAGGATTTCGCCGCTCCTAAACAAAAACGCCAATAAACCCACTTAAAAAGTATTTTACCAATTCTTATTGTATGTCATATGTTTTGTACTAATAGTTCGTTTTTTTATATTAACACGATAATAATTATTGAAGTCGTACCATTGTAGTTCTACCTTGGCAGAATTCTGCAAACATTTGTAAGTTCTGAAATGCAGTGTAAGGAATTATTTTTCCAGTCCTTATCTTGACAACAACGGGATTAGACATTCCTTTCAGCATGAAAATTGTCGATACTAAATATTTATGTATATTTCTGATAGACCTTAGAATTATCATGTGACACGTCTTCGAAACTACAATTCGACGAAACTGAATTCACAAACTTTTGATTATTTCTCAGATCTGATAAAAAAAGCTCTCAAACATTTAATTCATCACTGTGCTGCATATTTATGTGCATTTTGGTACCGTTATACTTCAAAGCAAAGTATAGAAATAAATACAATGCAGAAGCGGATTTCAGAATAAAACTTTTCAACATAGGGCCTGGAATGCACAGCTTTGGTTTTCAAAAAGCAATTCAACCATCCATTTCAGTAAAACGTTATAATAAGTTCAATATTTGACCATTAAGGATGAGTTTAGTGTATTATTATTTGTAACTCTTTTAAATTCGCCTTACTACTATTTCCAGCCGTTTTATGGTTTTTATTCTACATCTTAGTAAAATTGTTCATTTCTACAAAGTCACAAGTTAATTTATAAAATAGCCAGCAATACATTTTTAATAATTTTTATTACAGCATAGTGCTTGTGAGATTAAGTATCAAGAAAGGTATAAAGCTACTTAGGGTTGAGATAGAAAGCGAAAAAGAAACGTTTGTTAAAAAGCGATAAAATGTGTGGATGGTGTTCATACTATATAGGGCTGTGTTACTATATACCTGTGCTATACCATACTATATACCCGTGTTTTAAATAAATATTAAAATTTAACACAGGTACACAGTTTCCATTTTGCTGTAAAAAATATTTCATCATTAAAAAATCAATTTTTGCAATGTAGATTTTTGTGAAACATATACTAATAATTTTTCAATTCTTTCTGTGTGTTTAAATTGTAATTTAAATAATATTTACTTAAAATATTATATTCTTAATGCATAGCGCGATCTTAATTGAATTAATTCAAATGTTCATTTCTTTTGTTTGCACCAGCTTCATTTGAATGAAACGGAATTTAAGTGACCCAAATGAATGCATACGATTTTTTTTATTTATTATCTTTCAAGATTTCCATTTTATTGCCCCTTTGAATTAGTCAATACGTTATGCAAGTGAAAGGAGAAATATTTTTCTTTCAGCAGTTTCTAATTAAATACAACTCCTAGTGGATTCGTTAGATTAGATAATCAATAGCTTCACTTAATTCTTTACGATAAATTCATTTGGTCGCTATCCTTGTGTTTGCATAACTCAAATTAATAATTGAACAACATTTGCGAAAATTATATTGCTTGTAATTGGTGATGACAGAAGTATTTTCGATATTTTAAGTATTTTATAGAAGATTGAAATAATTAAATAAATAATTAAATATGATATTTATCAATGTGTACATAACCTCTTTAATTGAAAATTCAAATCTGTCCTAGTAGCGAATTTAATGATCAAATTAGCTTATACTTATCTTTCCAAGAACTGTCTGGTTAGATATTTTTATAGCTCATACTTGCTTTCAATTTGAGTACGAAATAACGAAAAATAAAGTTTATATTACCTAATCTGCACAACGGAAATAATCATTTAGCTACTTAACTGTCATCGGCGTATATATACGTCACGCTCTACCAGACGTATATATACGTCTTGAACGTATATATACGTATTTTCAAAATACGATTATTTTCTTAACGCTATTATCAGTAAAACTATTCCTAAGGCTTTGGTATGCAATAAAATGACCTTAAAGGTGTCTGTGTATGGTTTACTTATTTCAAAGTAAAAATTGCTTACTTATGCATTTTTTTTTTCTTGTCCAATACACCGCATATTCATGCTTATTTGAGAAACGCTGGCACTGGCGAGAGAAGGCGTAACCTTTAATCGGCAGTTAAGAGTTAGTGTATGTAACTTTCACGAAAACTAATTTGTTCATTATTAGCAATAAAATCTCTAGGGAGAATATTAATCCTTGTAAAAATTCTTTCTAGTCCAATGTTTTTATTAATTAATTCGTATTAAATGAAATTTTTATTAGTTTATGACAATTCAAAAATACAGATGTTTGTAATCTATAATGGTTACCCAAATGAAAAGGGGCCATATGTGATTGTGTCAGAATGAGTGCACCTATTGCATATCCACCAAACAGGGAGGCAGAGGACAGTAAGAAGTGCACATCGCATACGACATCCAACAGTGACACCTGATCGTGGTAGAGGAAATAAATCAAAAGTAAAATCACTCCAATCATGGATGCGCCAGATCGGAATAACGTGTGGTAGTACGGTTTCTGATTTCATGTGGTGAGTTTAATATCAACATTTATCGACAAAGAGTGGCATTCTATAGCGAGCACTGTTTAGGTCGAGAGTCCGGGAACAGATGATATAAAAGTTTTCGAGCTAACTATATCGGATCTCAATAGCAATGTCAACCCACACGTCTTCCGTGAAACCGAGGCAAATTTAAAAAATTCCGTTTGGAATTATTAGAACTCCCATCACACAGTCCGGATATATCCCCCTGTCACTTCTAGGAATTTAGAGCACTTAAGAGAGTATTATGCTTCTATTTGATGAGAAGGTGAAGAAAATTGCGCAGGACTTCTTCGAGAATCAACCACGTTCTTTCCTGAGTGAAGGCATAGATCTGTTGCTCAAACTATAGTACTTGTGTCACAAAACTATTGCCAGTTGATTTTGGTTTTTAATAAAAGTATTATTTTTATTCAAGTTGCACACTTTTTATTTGGGAGACTTATTAATTATTTAAATTCAATAACGTTAGATTATTATGAATTCTGAAGGATTTACTGGAATAAGATTTCTATGTCATCTAAAAATAAATTTTTATTAAGCTATTGTGAGGCTTGTAAATTTTCTGATGTACAAAGTAATGTGCAGGTTACAAAATTAAAAGGACACTTCACATTTCAATTTTTATTTAATTAAGGAAATATTAATGCAAGTTTCAAATAAGTTATGTAAAATGGAACATTTTTGTAGTTTGAAAAATTAAATTAGAATGAATATACACTGCTGTTTGTAAAAAAATTCAGCATCATGAAGGAATCATTGGAATTAAATGAACTTAAGCAGGAAATATCAATTATAGGTTGTTAGGTAAAATAGTACAGTTTCAGAGCCTCCGCGCAAGCGTGGCGTGCGCAGCGTACTCTGAACTGATGCTGAAAGCGTATAAATCGAGGTTTGTAGAGGGACGTTGAAAAAAGTTAATGCTTATTTGTTAGTAGCGAACGTTTAATGAGACCTAAGTATGCCTCCACGACGATATAATGAGAAATTCCAACAACTTACGGAGTTTTAACGGGGGAGGATTATCGGCTTCAAAAAGGAGGATTTTCCTGTCGCAAAATAGGAGCTCGAGTACAGCAAAACAGTTCCACAGTGATGCCAGTATGGAAGCAGTGGACCGACGAGCACCGAACATCTCGAAAAATTGGCAGTGGATGACGGCAGGTGACGTGAGCTCGCGACGATCGACACCTGCTTCGCATGGAGATGAATGACCGTACAGCTTTCTCCAAGCAGTTTGCAGCCCTTTGGTGTTCTGCTACAGGTATACTAATTTCGGCTTCTTTCAATTCGTCGACGTCTGCTGCCCCGTGGATAGCGTGCAAAGGTGCCTTTATACAGGATCCCCTCACGGCAAACCTTTGACGGGGCTCATGAGCATAGACCCTGGCATGATGATTGGCACCAAGTTGCCTTTTCAGATGAATCACGCTTCAATTTGTGAGACCATGATGGCCACATTCGGGATTAGACGCTATGCAGTTGAACGATGTCTTCCAGAGTGTGTTATCGAACGACATAGTAGCCTAATATCCGGAGTTATGATTTGGGGTGAGATTTTATATCATGGATGATGCAATTTGCTACGAGTTGAGAGTAATCTCAATATCAACAGATACGTCCGTGAGTGCTACAACCTGAAGTTGTTCCCTTCCTACAAAGCATCCCTAGAGTTACCTTTCTGAGGTATAATGCACATCCACATGTTGCAAAGACTGTTCGAGACTTCTGTTCAGCCCAACACATGCAGCTTCTTCCTTGGGCTGCTTATTCATCGGACATGTCGCCTATTGAGAAAGTGTGGGATTTGGTTGGTCGGCGTCTCGCTCGTGATCCGCGTCCTGCTGCTTCAAAAGACTTACAAGCAATATGGAATTCCCTTCCACAAGCAGACATTCAAAATCTGTTTGACTCCATGCCCCGTCGTATAGCAGCACTTATTGTTGCGCGTTGTGGCTACACCAAATACTGATTTTGGACACTTAATATTATTTTTTTGCTTTGAAAATTTCGTCATTTATTTGTAGTATTGTATTTATTGATTTAAATTTCATTTAATTCTGTGTATTCCTTCATGGTGTTGCAATTTTTTACCAACTGCAGCTTATGTCTTAGGCTCAAATGAACTTTAGGAAACCTTTTTAATAAAAAAATATTGGCAATTTCTAAGATTGCAAGAATTTCTTTCAAAAATTCATAATATAGCTGTAACCTGTTCTAACTGGAAATGTAAGGAAGAAAGGAAAATTTACATTATGATATTTGCATTTAAGTTTCTGGATTATTAGGGAAAAGTCTTGTAGCACAATATAAATTTCTTGAAACATTCTATGTAAAATATGTGGATCTCAGAACGTATTTAGAGATCAAAGAAAGCAAAAGATAGTTTTGTTGTTACAAGTTGTGTCCATAATGAATATATTTTTGAAAAGAAAGCAAAATTTTGAAACGATTATTCACTATGGTAAAAAAAAGAACAATATGAGAAAATAATTGTCTCACATCTGAATTTTGCTTACGGATCTATACAGTTATAAAACATACATTGGCCTTTACTAAGTCAGCAAATTGTGCGTTTGATTTAACCCTTTCAAGGAGCATTTATATCTCTTTTGATTTTCTTGCAGTATTTTATGTTTTATTAACAATTAAACAATAGCATTTAAGGAAATATATTTTATTTTGTGCAATGTTATGTTTACATTTAAATTTTAGAGGTGGGAAGATTACTTCTTAAGAAATCACTCACCATCATAATTAAAACGAAATTTAATGGTGATTATTTACCATGGAAAGATGAGAAGCATGTTGCAATGCACAAAGGGATATCACATTCTGTACACATGTAGACGGTTCTCTTTTCTTGTCCCTTTCTGCTACATTTCCTACATAGTCTACAGTTGGAAACCATCTTTGGCATTTGATTTTACTCACTGGCTAAAGGCATATCAACCAAAACTACACATTTCTTTGCTTGGAAGCTAGTAGGACGTCCTTTTCTTTTACATGAGAATCATCCGTCTATTCGCTGACGAGCTAATTTTATGGGGATTGTTAGCTGGTCTATATTTCTGTTTCTTTTGTTCACTTGCCACAGTATGAAACTGTTTATGATGACAAGGTCAATACGAAAATAAGAGATTTTTTTGGGAATTAGTCTTCTTATCGTTATAACAGCAAGGTCAATATATTATATAACGGGTTTTTCACTTTCCATAGGTGTATTTTGCTTAGATCATGTAGATGGGAAGTAATCTTTTCAAGACCCACGAAAGAGTTAAAGCTAAGAACAAAACGTGCTTCGAATATGATTATCAGTATATTTAATTTAACACTCTTCAGTGTAAGCCTATCATATAGAAGTATTATCTTCAATTATAAACTTATAAACTCAGTGACGCAACAGCCCATGAGGGCCAAGGCCTACTGTACCCATTTCAGTACTCGTCACATTGGGCCCTGAGGTGCATGAGCAGATGTTCTGGTTAGGTGGGCAGTCTGACGCTAAACCTCTAGTGTTAAGTTCCCAAGCAAGCTTGGTACTCATTTATCGACCCACTGAAGCGATGAAGGCTTATTTGACCTTGCCCAGCCCAAGGTTTGAACTTTGGACTAATGGTGTAGAAGCGTGATGCACTACCACTAAGCCGTTGAGCTTTCTTTTAAATTATACTATACATAAATTGACAGAACGCTTTCGCGGTTTTATTGAAATTAATGCAAGTTCCTACATAATAGTTCAAGAATAAAAAATATATAGCACGTTGCAATAAGAGAGAGAGAGAATTCACATTCACAAACTTATAACTTATGAGTTGTATTGGAAAAAAAACCCATTGAAATTAATTATGTTTAAATCAAAGTTTGTGACATGTAATAGAGAGCAGAGCAACACCAAAAAGTGTTATCTAACATTCTGATACTAACTCCTTAAAGATTTATATAAATAAGCAGATATTTTTCACAGGAAAGGAAAATTAAGTAGGTGGGTGTCAAAAAATACCGTATCAAAGAAAATGCATATTTTTTTTTTATTTGAAATTCACTTATATGCAATTTATATATAATTTTTCATTTATTAATATTCAGCTATTTTTCAGTTATAATTTTTCTTACGAAGGATGTCGAAGAGGAAGTGTTTAACGATATGATTTATTTTTAGGTACATGTAACTGCAACCGTTTGGGTTCATATGGTGAAAGTTGTGATGTCATTTCCGGACAATGTGAATGCAAAACTGGTGTTGGTGGCTTACGTTGCGATCGCTGTGAACCAGGCTACTGGGGATTGCACAAGATTGTTGCAGATGGCAATGTTGGATGTCTCCGTAAGTTTCTCATTTTGTGGTAAATTTATTTATGGTGCATCTGTGAAACGCTATTAAAAATTTAATGTGTTAAAATAATTTCGTATTGCAAAAGAATTTTCATTTAGAAGTTAAATAGTAATTTTAGAATGATTTTTCGAAAATTGTGATTAAGTATATATAATGTTTTAACTACTTCTCCAATTTAACTTTTAGCTCAAAAAATCTAATTGAAAATTTATAATAGAACAGAAAGTTCTCAGGAAAATTCTGTCAGTATTTTTTTTTTCTGATTTTTCATCCTATATATATTTTAACATTTAATTTCATTACCATGCTATTTATATTTTTTTAGATTAATCACGTTATAGAATACCCACGCTTGCACTTACTACGGTTGAGTACAAGTTAATTTACACATACTAACCAGTTGTTGAATGAGTTATGATAAAATTAAAAATAAGTTTAAGCACAAAATATATATTTCATAACCAAATTTAAAACTAAATATCTTTAAAGTTTTTTACATATGTATTTATTTTTTGAGATTTTGGGTAAAGACTCCTGGCGTGCCGACAAAAATATAACACAAGATTTACAAACGTAAGTCACTACTCAAATAATAGTGGCAGGAAGTTTCAAGTAGAAGAATACAGGCGCAAATGGGAATCAAGAAGGGAAAGAAATAAGAATGGATGCAAATACAATAAATACAGAACAAAATACAAAATTGCTCTATCTTTTCACTTTACATGGGCTTTAAGTCTCTTCGGTATTTATTAAGTTTTTTTGACCAATCATATAACGAGGAACGCACAAACTCCATACATATTTCTATTTTTTTTAATAAAAAAGCCCTCAGGATTGTTTAAAATGCAATGCCGTCTTTGGAAAACCTTTGCTTCCAGCACTGACCACAATTTATTCTTGATTAAATTTAAAATAAAAATGATGGAAGGCAAATCATTAAGTTCTATGAAATCCGGCACATGCTTTTCAACCACCATTAGGTCATTTTCACTTAATGTGCAGAAGCAGAATCCCGTTGAAAAGTGTAACCCGCGATCACTCGCGCGGGGTGTTCTGTACACCCCAGCAACAAGAAAATCTCTTCCAGGATTCTAAAAAGAATGCGCAAAACCACAATTTTTTCTGTAGCTGCACATTTTAGGTCATTGAACCCTCAGGCCTGATGCAATCCCTCTTTCTCAAACGATTGGAACGTAATGACCTACAAAAGTTTATCTGGGGGGCTGAAAACTCCCGCAAAAAGTTGAGCATATGTATACAGTCTGCTCTGAATGTTTGGAAAATGATTAAAATATTATTTTTATACTTTCTACAATCATTATCTCATTAATTATAAAGTATATTTATTACTGGTATATACGTTTTATATATACTGGTTTATGAAAAAATATAAAATTATGTGTTTTAAAATGAAAATTTTGTATGTTTAGTTTAAATTAATGTGTTAGTCTCATTTGTATGCAATAAATTTAATAATTTTATTTGTATAATACAAAAAACATCTTGTACTTTAAAAATATGTATCATAATGACTTAATTTTATTTTCATAATTAAATACACGTATTAAAAGTTTGGGGTGTTCTCTACACTCCGCGAGTAACGGCGGTAGCAAAAACAGGCGCGAGTGACCGCGGGTTAATCGTGTCCATTGAGCAGCTTACGTTTAGGATGTTTCAGTGGCGTAAAAGAAAATGTTAGGGACCCTTTACAAGATTCGGTTTCGATACTCATAGCATAGTTATGCTATCGATACTCATAGCGTAGTTATGCTATCGATACTCATAGCATACATGTACTCTCACACGCATTTCAACGATTTTTATAAACGGATTATCTTTTGAAGTTATTATAATTCAAAATTGTTTTAATATTAATCATACATTTAAAATAAATAGTTACAAAAAATACTTTTGATCCTGATATTAAAAAAAATGTTTTACTTTTTTTCGAATGGTTTTAAATAACCAAATTTTGATTAACTTTCCAAAGTTTTAATCATAGAAAATTTTCTTCATTTGGAATTACTTAATTATCCACTGAAAAGTAATTTTTATTGCATTTTTATTACACTTATTTTGAAGGCTTTAATTGTTGAGTGAAACCAGTTCGTCGTTTCTCTCAAAAAGTCTAACTCTTTTGTTAAACTATTTTCATTTAGAGACAAGAACATTTTTTTTTCTTAATCTAGAACCAAATCAAAAATAAACATTTCTTTTTCTAGGAAGCGAATAATTTACATGTTAATTAAAACTCTCGTTATATATACCCCTTTTGTTTAGAAATGCCAAATTTCAGCATTAATTATGTTTCCCATTTGTAAGAAAAAAAAGTATAATTCATTCAGAAAAGTAATTGCACTGCATATTTTATGAAGAAAAAAAGCATTTTCTAAATTGCATATAAAAGTTTATGAATACGATATCAGATATATTTTTTTTTACTTTTGTTTTGAATAGTTTTAGGGAAATAACTTACTGTTTTTTTTTTGTTTTTGTTTTTTTTATACTTGCGTCCAATCGTTTTAATGTAAGTTTCTACAAGAAATATATATATATATATATATATATATATATATATATATATATATTTCAGTTTGTATTGATCAAAACATGATATAAATAAAACTCATAAATATTTCAAGTATAGGAAAAAACACATTCCACACAAGTCAAAATCTTTAATAATACTTTACTATCTATTTTTAATTCATGTTTCGACTAAAAATGTTTTAAAAATGACTCATAAAATGGATACACTAAAAAGTTTGCACAAATAAATTAGTTGTTTCCGCAATTAAAGTAAGAGAAAACTAAAATAAATAAATAAACGCACAAGAGAAGAACAGATATTGTAAGAAAAAAAAATGAAGTAGATAAAAAATGAGTTCAATCGAAACCATAGTAAAAAAATGATAAATAGTTATCAAATAATTAAAATAAAGTAAAAGTGTAAAAAATTATATCGAAAAAAAAAAAAGATTTGCATGCAAATGATTTAACAAACATTTAATACAGAATGCATTTCTTGTAAATAAATAAAAGGAAAGAAAATAAAGTACAGAAATAGAGGATAAATGAAAAATAATATTTGCAATAAATAATATCGTACATTTAAGAAAAAATAATCTTAGCAACTTTTAAATAATTAAAAATTTCAACTACGAAAGAATGTCGTAGTCTGAATCACATTTTAAATGTATCAACAAAAAAAATAGTTTTCTTTCTTTTTTACTTAAATTTTACTGAATATTTTTTTTAAAAAAGCATTTCACACATTTTTAGTTACTTTTCGATATAATATTTATTCTGTATAATCAGCTTCCAGTTATTTTTTGTAGTTTCGGTGTTTGATGATGCTAACAGTAATCTAAAATTTGAAAGAACAATAAATACTCGTCATTTTTTTAATATGTAAGACTTCTAAATCATTGCGAGGCATGATCTGAAAATTAAGAGAAGCATGTACTTGAAAAGTTTCCATTCGAATTGAATTCTCTGTAAACCAGCGCTTCTCAAACTGTGGGGCACGCCCCCTGGGGGGGCGTGATAACACTAGAAATGGGGTGCGAGCATATTGAAAAGTCGAAAACAAAAGATTATCTCTAAGAATAATAATTTTTTTTAAAAAATAAAAAAAAACAAAAAAACATTCTGTCATAATGAAAAAAAATACATTTAAAAATGTATCAGTACTGCACAATGAACTTTATAATTATCTTTACAATACTAAGTTAAGAACAAGTTTAATAATTACCAGTGACCGCACTGTGGTTCGTCATATATAAAATTATATGCAAAAATTAACACTTCTCTGGATTATTTGTACGGCTTATTATTAATCCCTTAATTGCAGATTAAAAGTTACGCGATTCACTCCCCAATGCCACCGTTTTGCACGTATGCACGCATATGTTGTGTATTTGGCGGGGGAGGGGGAGAAAGGGGATATATGTAAGAAAATTCTCTGTGAAGTAATCCTTCTCAAACAATGTTAAAGTTATTTTATTGCATTTCAAAGTCTTCGGAATAATTTTATGGATAGTAGTGCACATATTTTGGAAAAACGTATATATACGCCCGACGCAATCTACACAATGCCTGAGTTAGACGTTTATATACGCCGGTGGCGAAGATGTTAAAGTCGTACTGTAGCTTCAGCGTCAAAGTATTATATTATCGAATTTAATACATCGTTAATATATGGAGGAGGGCACGATGAAAATTGTGATTGAATATTGGGTCGCAATTATTGAAAGTTTGAGAAGCACTGCTGTATACTACTGTAATTTCTAAACCACAACAAAATGAAAAGGACCATATAAAATGTACTTCCAAATAAAGCGGAACAAGAATTCATAATATATATATATAACTTACTTTTCATCAATTTAAAATTGAATGAGGATTTAAAAAGAGGAATTATGCTTCCATTATGAAGAAATGCATTTTGCAATTAATATAGAACCAGCAGCAAAATGATTTTTTCCCGCGAATTTATAACAACAAATTCTAACATGTCACTGTGTTTTTATTTTTTATTTACTAATACAAGAATACTTCCGAAATTTATCCACACAATAGTAGCGTTCCTTCATGAAACACTTGCAGATGAGTAAGGCCACCGAGATCATGATTCTTATTTCTTCTGAAACTGTCTTTCAACAATGGTAGGATTGGTTATATCCGGCGCGTTTCTCTCACCAAATGAGCAGAAACCCTAAACCACTCTGTGAAATTGAACCTTTTTATGAAGAGTGAACATGACGATTGTTGTCAAGCAATTTGTTCTATTACACAACATAAAAAGTATATCGCTGTCTTCGGTTCCGGTAAATGCAAACAACTCGTCATTGCTCATAGAGGCATGCATTGTGAAGGAATCTTCTCACCATTATAGCATAGGTTAGCGTTTCTCAAACAGTGGGACTTGCCCCTCTTGGGGAGATTGGCAACTCTACCGGGAGGGGCGAGCCCATTGAAAAGTCTTAAATTATTAATTTGCTGAAAGTAAATAAATAAAATACATTCTGACATAATAAGAAACAAAACACATATTTACACTGATATATTACACTTATAAATGTATCAGTGCTACTCAATGTATTTTATAGTTAATTTAACAATACTAAGTGAAGAACAAGTTTAATAAATACCAGTGACCCCATGAGATTGTCATATATAAAATTATATACAAAAATAAACACTTATCTTGATAATTTTTGTACAGCTTATATTTATTCTCTTAACTACCTATTAAAAGTTACTCGATTCAATTCCCAATTTCAACCGTTTTCCACGTCGGCACGCGTATGTGATGTATTAGTGTGGGACCGGAGGAACAAAGAAGCAAAAAATCTGAAATAAGTCAACTCTTTGCAAACATTGTCGATGGCCTTTTTAGCATTCTAAAGCCTTTGGAATAATTTTACGGATAGCAGTGCACAAAAAAAATCTTATTTAGGAAATACGTATATATTCGACCTGGACAATTAACGCTTTGCCTGAGCTAGACGTTTATATATGACGGTGGCACTTAAGTTGTTAAAGTTGTATTGTCTAGCTTTAGCTTCAAAGTACAGTATTATTGAATTCAATATGTTGTTATTGTATGATGGGGGCGTGATGAAAATTATGATTGAATATTGGGTCGCGAATATTGAAACTTTAAGAAGCACTGGTGTAGGTTCTTGATTCTAATTCGAATAAATGATCTGCATCGTGATAAGGCACAGTAGTGGTTCTTCTTTTTCATGCAAAAAGAGCTAAAAATTTTTCACCCACAATTGTTGTAAATCGTGTACGACCAGAAATATGCATTCTAGATACAGAATATGTAGATTGAAAATCTAACAGCTGTGGGGCATATTGAGAGACACATTAAAACTTCAATCATCATCAGCTACCCCATCTGCAATCATCCGACAACCCTCCATCTTTATGAAACGGGTAAATAAGTTGCTTACCTTCTTCTTTATATTGTCAATGAAATAACCAACAGCTGTGGAAGTTCAGCAATAATGCACAAACCGCATACACGAAATTGTGAAGAAGTTTGATTTTTGCACAATTTCTCCTATTCCTATAAAAAATAAATTTTAATGATAAGAGTTATATTTAAATGGGTTTTTTAACGTTCGTTGCTATTATTAGTATAAACTAAGGATTTGTAGGTTTACTGCCATTTTTTATTTCCAGCTACGTAAAGTATATTGCACCTTATATTTTGAAGCCTTGTGTATATTATTATTAAATTGATTGATTAAAATACTTAAAATAATAAGGCTCGAATTAGAACAAGAAAAAGGGCTTCCAAAATTTATGATAAAAAACTTTAAAATAATTTATGTTGAGTAAGTTAATTAATAATTAATTTTAATCAAAGCAACTGCAAAAAAAAAATATGACCGTATCATTCAGTAGCGCACACAAGAATTTTTCAAGGGGGGGTTCGGGGTCGAAAGTTCACCACTTTTGTATCATGCTCCTTTTGATTTTGTCGATTTTTGGGAACAATAAACAGTAAAAAACTAATTATTGAATAAATAATTAGCATTAATTAATTAAATTAATCATTAATAATAACTACATAATTAAATTTTACGTTCTATATACTTAGAATTATGATAAATCGGTAAAAAAATCAAGGGCTTTCGGGGGAATCTGGACCCCCCCCTCCCTTGTGTGCGCCACTGGTATCATTTAATTCAAGTAAAATTTGTCATACCTCCTGAAACATTTCCTGCTGATGTTTGTCAAAATCCGAAAACCTTCATATTATGTGTTACTAAGTTAAATTCCTTTTTACAATGTTAGATGAATAAATAACGAAATTTTCAATGTTTCAATAATCATATTTAGATTAAAGTATTCATTATTACTGTTTATTAAGCGGTCTTTCGAGCTACATATATATTTTTGCCTGCATGCCGTTCAATGCACTGATGACTAATAGAATTTCTTGTTATTTGAAGAAACTTAAATTGCAGGAGGTATACTATATTGTAGTCTGGAACGAAATAAATAATTTGCACAAACATTTCCAAAAACATAGTATGTTAAATATGATATTACTAAAAATCTGTTTTTCCTTCATTTACATTTTAAATAATGTTTTTAAAAACGTTTACCATTTCATTTCATGTAAGCCTTAAAGAAAACGTATTGTTTGATTTAAAACAAATTCAAAGAAAGATTGCGATTATATATATATATATGTAGGATATTCCATTTGTAAGAAGTTAGATCATATCATTTACCAAGGTCGGCAATTCTAATCAAAACAGTATTCCACATCAACGCCATCTAGCGTCCTTTTTAAAAACGCCGACATGGACCTTTTTTGCCAGAGGCCCACTAACATTCGTCGAGAGAAGTCGTGTTTCGCGCGTCAGCGCACTTTCGTCCGCGCCAGGCGGTAAATCTTAATAGTACCATAACGAGTTCTATCATTCGTCCGCGCCAGGCGGTAAGTCTTAATAGCACCATAATGAATTCTATTTAATCTCAATTACCTCCCTTAAAGTAATGTGATCTAACTTTCCTATTCTTCCGAAATATGCTTATCTAACTTTCCTATTCTTTTGAAATATTCCCCATGTAAATACTCCCCTATAATTCTTAATAAATTATTTAGTTTTCAACTAGTTTCTTTCTTGAACTATGTTGTCTATTTTATTTCGAAATTAACTAACACACCCTAAAAACCCCTAGACACCACGCCATAAAAACCCTGCCATCTGAAGAATCCAATCTTTTTGGAAGATTTCGGTTGGATTCCCACATATATTACACATATATATATATATATTACACACACACAAACACACACACACACACATATATATATATATATATATATAATATGATTAAACTAATTTAATACACATTTAAATAAATTTATATACACAAATATCAGGGCAGTCTATGGAATATAATGATTTCCGGTTGATATGGTGATTTGATCTGATTACCTTCGAATCCAAAGACATGCGTTCGTTGCCAAGCAATGACAAGTCTAAAGGGAATTCCCATTAGGGCTATTTATATGATTTTACTCCAAACTTTTACTAGTTGCTATTTGCCGGTAACAGAGATCATACTCAGGGATTTATAAAAATGGTTCAGGAGAAACCAATTAATAATTAAATAAAATAAATAACCTTCATACCGTAAGATTCACTGCAAATTTAAGTCGGTTTTTGTAAGGAAAAGATAAAGTTCTCCTTCCGAAAACTGTACGGTGTGTTATGATTTTTATATTTTTTAGCAAATTTATCTTAACTACTCATAAATTCGTCTGAATTTTTGCATTCAGTATTATCCTATAATTTATCAATAAACACAAGTTGTATTATTTAGTTAATTTTTACAAATCTTTAAGGTTTTGTAAAATTGAATAAATAAATAAAAATGAAATGATAAATTAATACAAAAATCTAATATAAAAAGAAACACAATGTTACTCTACAAATATAGTAAAATCAATTTACATTAATAAGATTTAGTTAAGAATTAAGTAATAGGTTGAATAACTAAAGGACATATTTTATTTTCATAGAAAAGGGGAAAAGTTTTCCAGAATAATGATAAAAATATATAACTGTTCAGTTGAAAAACAGAGTAATTAAACCTAAGAATATTATGGTACAGTTCAGTTATTAAATTATTTGATATCTCCACAAACTTTTTTTGCAAGATCTTCGAAATAAAACAGGTAGCCGAGTGGTATAGGTATCGGACAGTGGCTTGCCTTGTCACGAGTTCGAGCCCAGTACCACTAAAGACCCGCCGTGTAGGGCAGTGATGCACGTTAAATCTGTCGAGAGCTGAAACGCCCTCCCGTTCGTGTGGTGTGGTAGTTAGGAGAGGGGGGTGCCAGCTCAGGTGTCGTCCACGTCACTTGACCATGGTTCAAAATTACGTGGTCCGTCGCCAAAAGCCCTCGTGTAGCTGAACAGTGCGACGTTAATATTCAATCAATCAATCAATCAATCAATCGAAATAAAACAGTTATACTGAAAACAAAAAATACCATTTGATGTAATTTTAGCCTAGTCACATAGCTTAGCTTAATGGAAATACCGAGTATATATAAAAGTGGAAAGGTTAATTACAGGGTTAACACTTTATAAATTAAAGGGAAAACCAGAAATTAAGTTATATCAAAATAAGATTTTATTTTCGTTTATGAATTCTGTGTCAGTCACAAGAAACAGTGTTTTTTACTTATCCATTAATCCGTTGTTTCCTAATCAACAAAAAACGTATTGACAAATTAATGTTCTTCAACTAATTTCTATCGATATACCTTTCATTGATTGCAATTAAAAGAAAAATTAGAGAATAAGTTTGAGAGATTAGTTCTTGATCAATTACAAGGACAATTATGAGTTCAGAAATAATACAATTTGTACGTAATATTTGGGCAAAAATTCATGTATCCTAAAAAGTTTTGTCTTGTTTACACAATGATCAAAATTCACTTCCACAATTCAAGAAAACATAGTTTAGGTGCAATACAATTCATTCTCAATACTTAATCGAACAAATCGAAGTACTCTAAGATTGATTTTCTATAACGACTATCCTTTTCTTTTTCAGCTTGTGATTGTAACCTTCGTGGATCGGCCCGAGACGATTGTGAACAGATGACTGGAAGATGTGTTTGCAAGCATGGGATATTAGGAATGAAGTGCGATATTTGCCCTGAGGGTACTGTATTAGGAGAGGATGGATGTATGGATGGTAAGTTTCAAAGAATATTTTATTGAAAGTATTATTTTAAAATCAGACAGTTATGGTGAAGAAAACTATTGCATGTGATCTATGTCAGTATTCTTACGTGATTATTCGTTAGTAAAGGTAACATGTACGATAACATGCAGATCAAAAAAAATATTTTCGATGTTTTCTAGTAGTTCCGATGATAGTCTAATGTCTTCGATGTTTGGATGATCAGACATTTTCGAAAATCCCAAATATATCTCGGCTTCCATAAGCTGCTACAGCAATACAAGCAACGAGATCTTTGTCATTGTCAACTGGTATTCCATGTACAAGTAACTTGATTTGCCCCTAAAATATGTTGTAAGGTCTTGATTGGTAAAGCGATCGAGGAGCTCAATTCACCAGACATTTACACCTAATTTGATTGGTTGAATAAACGTGGTGAATAAATGGTTACGAATGAAGTGGCTAAAATTAGGAGGCTACCATAAAAAGTATCAGCATTGGGAACACTCATCCATGACATTTATATCCGCCTGCTTTCTGTTCTTATAAACAATCAGCCATCCTAAATCTACTGTTTTCGTATGCAAAATGAAGAGTCTTTACAAAAGGTTTTCTGCAAAGCTACTCTTCTTTCTGGTAGACATCTTGACTATTCTGAGGTTATGGGTTGAGGCCTTAGAGACCTGTCCGAGAGACATTTGGCCCCCAGTTTATTTGTATGGACGCAAACGCTTATCCACACTGGGCTAAGTTAGTCAACGACTGACTCTTGACTAAGAATATCCAGAATATAGAGACCCAGATCTCCAAATCTGGGTCCCATAAGGCATGTCTTAGATTCAGACAACTGCTGGTACTGCTTTTAGAACAATTACTACTCAATCACCTCTTTCTAGAATTAAGAAGTACCTTGGTGAAGAAGTGGGATTTAATGGAGAAAAACCTAATGAACAGCGTAAAAATTTGTTGGGAGATATGAACAGTATAAGTGCCGTTTTGTTGAAGTTTTGAACTATAATCTTTTCATGAGCATAAATCATGATAATGAATAAGTGCCGTTAATTTTTAATATTATTTTTTTAGTAATAAAAATATTTGCACATCCAAATTCCACTTGAATTGGATCAGTAGTTTTTGAAAATCCTTGATAGCAAGCCTTTAATTTTTTCAAACCAGTGTATTCAATATTTTTATTGTTGTTTTTTTAAGTTATTAATTATTTTTTTTTCTCGATCAAGTTAAATTGTACATTTTTTTTTCACTTTTCTTAAATGTTTTGTACTGAATTTCTTAAAAATAAATTTTTAAATTTCCCCACTCTTAACATTTTTTTCAGAAGAAAACAAAAAAACTAACAAATGTATTTTAAGAACTTAAGTGTTTAACATTTAATGATGTAATAAAAATAGAAATTACTATATTTTCTGAAAGGGGCACTTTCTTTATTTTTCTCTTAATTATTATTTTTATAATATTGAATATTCTTTTTTTATAAGATGGGTATAATACGAAGCAAACTTAATTATGCTTGATTATATAGAAAAAAAAGACAACAATAAAATGTCTGGAATTTAGCTTCAATGATAATTAAAAAAAAAAAAAAAAACTAAGGAAAAAGTATAGACTCTGAAGTTACGCATTTCATTCTTCCATTCAAAGTACCTTTTTTATATTATATTATAAAAATAAAATAATGAAAGAGTGAATATTCCAGTGAATTAAATATTTTTTTTTATATCCGTATCACTTTTATTAACTATAACAATGTTTTCAATTGGAACATACGCACAAAAATATTCCATCATGATATTTATTATTGATATTTTTTTTAAATTATGATTTTTCATTTTATAACTTTGATTTATATTACATGATGGAAAAAGTGTTTATGTAAGAATTAACTTTTATTTAATCAATAATCTTTTACAATCCTTTCATTTTTGCTATTTATTAAGTCTACACCCTTCAATTAAATTTAATCATTCAAAAGAAAGAAAAAAAGGTGTAAAAGACATTTTGTAAAAACGGTTAATGTAACTTTACAGAAAAATAAAAGTTAAACGTACCAGACATACATGCAATTACGGGAAAATTCGTTGATCAATTTCAATTCTATTTTATAAAGAAGTCAATAAAAATCTATTAGCTTATTGATAAAATTTATTATAGTTAATCTGAAAAAAATAAAGCTTCCCAAGTTGTAAAGAGAGTAATTAAGTGAATTAGAAAGTTAAAAAAAAGTTGAGGGGACAACCATTTCACACACGTCTTGAAGTTGATGTTAATATAGTCCTACATTGAAATAAGGAATATAGAAAGGTTATTTGGGACTTTGGCAACCAGCTATTGCACTTGCAAGATTCTTTATATGAACCACCATATGATTTGTTGGTCAGCAGCCTGTGCCGTTCACGCTATAAACGATAGGGATGAAAAGGAATCCCTATTCCGGACAGTCATTAAGCACTTTTATTCCTGTCCTTTGTTGCCTTACAGCTTGGGAAGAAGGAGCTATTGCATAACCCATTTCTAGAGAAGAAAGCATTTTTGCTGTGTATGTCGAGTTGTTTTGTTGAATTTGAGTTGTTTGTATGGCCATTGTTGCAAGTGATATACATGTCGAGTAACTTGAACGAGTAACGTTTTTCCGTTGACGTTTTGGGCATTCTCATGTGGGAATGGAAGGTCTGGTTGACTTTTGCGCCGATATCGTTTGAATCCCTAGTCTTAGTTTATTAGGAATCTCTTAGTTAGACTCCCCATGGAAATGCATAATCAATCAGTTGTATTAGGATGTACAATGTTCTAGTAATCAATTCATGGGTCACCAATTTGATAGAAATCTGTTAACCTTGGTATAATTGTTTATTTGAGCCACCAGCCTACCGGTCCCCTATTACAAAGGTTACACTTTAGACAACTGGGGCGAAAATGAGTTCCTTTTCGGGATAGTTGATAATCGTTTTTATGTCTGTTTTTTGTTGTATGTCGCGGTGGAAGGGATTACTGTAAGTTAATGAAAGAATAAATAGAAATCTTCTGAGAGTGTGAAGATGAGATATCAGTAACATTTGGAACTTAACGATATGCAAGTTTGCTTATATAGGCATATACATAAACTGAGAGAAATCTGATATATTGTTTATTAAAAGACCTGAAATATAACACTACATGTATATTTTAACAATATTCAGGGTTATTCATAATTCTCCTCAAGGCTTCGGAGCAATGTAGTAAAAAAACTAAGACGAATACAACTTAAAAGAACATATGAAAGAACACAGAAAAAAATCGAGTTTTATTTACATATTTTACATGGTGTTTATTATGAGAACCCTAAGTCACATGACGTACATCAATGCGATATCCAGTTCTTGCACACTTTACTCAACATGGTACTAGCAACGTTATTGACATCTCTTGTTATCCGAAAACTTGGTCTTTTACATAATACTCAAGTTTTAATGCCCTTTTTTGCCACGTGATGTAGCAGAACTGCATGAAAAGATGAATGTGACTAAAGTTTCACATATTGAGTAACTGTAAAATATCCAAACGAAACTTGAATTATATATTGTTGTATTTGTCTTAGTACTTTTACTACAGTGTTTTAAAACCTCCGTGGGAATTATGAATACTCCAGTACATAGAGTACTGCTGTTAGTGAAATTGGTAACTCTTTCTATTTGTGTGTTTTTTGTTGATTAACGTTTCCAACAACAAAAACTGTTATAGCATAACAAAAGGCAATTTGAATGAACAGGTATTTTTCTCGGTAGATAAAAATAAAATAGCTAGCCTGATTTCGACAGTCATTCATATTTTAAGAATTCAAGAAATATTAATAAAATTTTAGAGAGAACAAAAGTTAAATCAATAAATGTCTTGAAAGACCAAGGAAACGAGACAAGCTTTTACGTACTGAAAAATATTTTACATTTAATAAACCTCATTCATATGTCATGCATGTAAATTAATTGTCGCATTAAAAAAAAAGAAGTAATCTCGTGCAATGTAAGAGCTTCATTGAAAGTTACTTTAATGCTATGTCCCATACCACAAAATTTTTTCATTTGGAACAAACTCCTATACTGCATATACTAGTTTCTTAAGAAATTGGACATGGTGGGGACACAAAGAATATTGAATAAAATTCAAAATTAATTAATCATTTTATATTGCTAGAAAATAATCCTAAGATTATTCTTTATTCGTAATGATTCAATAAATTCTAATTTTTCAAGAATATTACGATGATTGATTAAAATAACCTATATTCGTGAATACGAAGACTTAAAAAAAATATATCATTTATAATAATTCTAATAAAGGCATTATGAAATTTGTAAAGCAGTATTTCAAATTATGTTTTCTTCTCTGCTTGAGAAAATTCTGGTATTTTCGTCATCCACAAAATTATTCTCCAAAAGAAGATGATATGCTAACAAATACTGCCCCACATCAGTTTCAAAACGACCATGGAAGAAATTTTTTTAAGTTCCAAACATAAAATCAAAGTAAATAATGTTTACAAAAAATACTAATCAGCATTTCTAGATGACAACCGATGTAAATTATTCTACAAAAACACGAGGAGTTTGCAAAATTTATTGCTCGCATATATCACAAATATCCAATTATCTTTCTCACACATACTTCCATCATCTTCTTCCATCTATTTTAAGGTTCACAAACATATTCATGTATAGCTGACAGCACATAAGGAATGTTAATGTTCAAGAAAACTCACCTCAAAAGCTATCAATTGTTTAAAATGCAATAACCTTCCATTGTGAGGTTTTAATATATTGCAAAAACACTAATTACAGCTATGCATTCATATTACATTATTTGTACATTATACATATTGAGATTCGTTATTATGTCTTGCACATGCGATTGCATCCGAAATGGCATGTATAATACCTGCTTCTAAGTAAAACAATAATAATACTATTTACATTATTCAAGAGGCATTCATGTAAGTGTGGCGGTGGATATCTATATGAACTAGTACCAACATCACGCGTTGACGATCGTTTTGGCGTGATTGGTTACGTACTTGCGTTCGGAACGGAAGGTACCCAAAACGAACCTTCCTTCATTGGTGACCCTGGCCGTGCAAAGGAACCGCACCCTTCACGCGCCGCAGTCGTGGCGCCATCTATCCACCGCAAAAGCAACTAAACCGTCAAACAATGACGCAATTCTCAAGTCGTCTCACACAAATGACGCAATCAAACCGTCACACAAATGACGCAATTCTCAAAAGTCGTCTCACACAAATGACGCAATCAAAGTAGTCTCACACAAATGACGCAATTCTCAAAGCCCTCGCATGAATGACGCAACCCACCAAGTGAAGCAACTGCTTACATACTCGCCACGAATATGGTATCGTTGTTCGCCTATTCGCCGAAACACTGGCGGGGAATATGTGGCGGTGGATATCTATATGAACTAGTACCAACATCACGCGTTGACGATCGTTTTGGCGTGATTGGTTACGTACTTGCGTTCGGAACGGAAGGTACCCAGAACGAACCTTCTTCCTTCATAACTTTTCCCGAACATTTTGGATTGAAATAATGATGACAGCCGCAGTCGTATTGAAATGTACCTCATAACTAGTATATGACGTAGAGCATTGATTAGAGCCAGTGCTCGAAGAATCGAGGTCAGTGGTAATTGTAAATTTCTTGGTTTGCAATGTTTCTATTCTACATTCTATATTATGATAACTCATCAGAACATATGAAAGCTTTTATATATATATATATATAAACAAATTGTATTCTGACATAATAAAAAAATACACATTTGCTCTGATATAATATACTTATAGATGTATCACACTACGGCACAATATATTTGATACTAAGTATCAATACTAAGTTAAGAACAAGTTTAATAATTACTAGTGATTTTTCAATGGGCTTATCATACACAAAATTTAATACTTATCTTAATCTTTTGTACGATTTAAAATTAGGGTCGTATTGTAGTTTTAGCGTCAAAGTACTACACATTATTACTACATTCAACACATTGTTATTGTATGGGGTAGGGGGGCGAGATGAAAATTCTGATTGAAAATTGGGTCGCGAATGTAGAAAGTTTGAGAAACACTGGCTTAACATAGTAGTGTATACCTTTTACATAAAAAAAAGTATGATTAAATTGAATTGTATAAAAAAAATTCGATATTAATAACACACTAAAGAAAAAAAGAGTAAAAAAAAACCACTCAAAAGATTAACTATGTGAGTCATTTATTTTTCTAGCTAGATGTATAATTGAGAATTTATTTGACAGAATTATATCACATTACTTTCAAAACTTTACAAATTCAACACTTTATACCACCAATCTAACTAAAATTAATTTGTTTTGTTCAATCTCTACACTTGACCAAAATCTTATCATAAGAATTACTGAATATTTTCTTTCTTATTTAGTCATTTTCCTTAAATAACTATGTATTTTGCATCTATAAATAACTTTAACGCAAATAATTGCATTCAAAATTCTAATAACAGCAATTTAATGCTTTGATTCGTTCTTTTTTGTGTTGATAAAAAAAAAGAATTGATTATTTAAAAAAAATCTTAAATGTTTTTAATGGATCTTTTACTCTAA
This sequence comes from Trichonephila inaurata madagascariensis, assembly GCA_019973955.1. Taxonomy (NCBI): domain Eukaryota; kingdom Metazoa; phylum Arthropoda; class Arachnida; order Araneae; family Nephilidae; genus Trichonephila; species Trichonephila inaurata. The sequence goes on from BMAV01010014.1 coordinate 86,475, forward strand.
ATTAATTTTTTTATTAAAAAGAAAACATAAGTAATTTAAAACCCTGATATATTTATTTCGAAATGGAAAAATAAATGGATTCATAAAAATATGTATTTTCTTATGTTCATTCAGAAAAAAACAAAAAATTCAATTTACTCGTACTTTTACTTCTATAAAAATAATTGAGTTAAATGTACCTCGTTTAATGAATTTATTCCACTTAATACTTTCTACTAGAAATGAGAAATTTTGAAGCATTATTTTTTCACTTGTTTTCGAAACAGAGTAATGCTTTTATAATTGATTTAATAGAACAAAACAAAACATATTAAATAAAAAAATAAATTTTCTCTTTACCGAAAAATATAAATACAATAAGGTTTTCAATTATTGTCATGGAACATCTGTTCAGATGTCTAGTAATGGCGACAAAACATTTGCCGACTTTCTCTAATTGCTAAAGAAACCAAACAGGAAAACTATCGCCTTCAAGGCATAAGTGAAGTTTAAGTAGATAAGCGGTGAGTTCGACAACGTTCTCTTGTATCACAATTCGGGGCGGCACTAATATATTTTAATTTAATCACTTAGCGACTAAATTTTCACTAAGATGCCTTAAAATTCTCGTATCCATTAGGCTTATCATTATTTGATAAGTGAATTAATTAATTCTGGCATATCCTCTTAAGTGTTATATATGTAAAGTGGCTTGCGAAATATAATCAAATATCAACATTGCTAATCTTTCTAAAGAGTTAGTAACAAAGCTGTGTGTATATGTGTGTGATGGTAGTTACGGGTAGTGTAAGATGGTGGATAATCTAAAATTAATTATTTTTGAAAATGGTTAAGGTATTTCTTCTTTTTATTCTAAAAAATGAAATGCGATTTATGTTTTAAGAATTAGAACTCAAAAATTAATTTCGTGCATTGACTGGTACTTTTCTTTATTTTCACAATACATTAAACAAAAAGAAAAATAATAAATATAGGCAAATAATTTGTAAATGTTACTAGTTTTAATTTTGAAATCCAATTAAAAATAAGGATATTAGTCTATTGAATTGATTTCTTAAGTTTGGTGTTTAGTAATATATAAATGTTTATAATCGTACAATAAGTAATCCTTTCAGACAAACAAAGATTTTCCATTAAATAAAATAGAACAATATATTTACCAATAAAGTTATTATTGTCTTTCTTGAAAAGATTATCGATTCTACATTGTCTTTAAAAATTACATTAAGCTTAAATTTCTTAAGAATAACTAGCCGCTCATATCTCCTCATTCCGGGAAGTTTTAAACCAAGATGAATTAAACTTTTCAAAATTGCAATATGAGATATAGAAGGTATACTTGAACTTTGCTTTTAATAATAAGTTAATGTGTTTAGATACTATTAAAAATTAAATTAACATCAATAGTCTTTAAGGGTTTTTTTGTTTTGTTTTACTTAAAATCAAGCTTTTTTTTTGCTATAATTGTGAATTTTCCTTTTAATCAATTACAATCAGTCATTTGTTTTTATTTTGGACACTTCCATTGTTAAATGATTTATTAAAACAATTATAATGCAATAACTTGTTGTTTAATATTTGGTACTAATGTACGTGGATACTAAAATTATATTACTCTTTGTAACACACAAAACCATATTGATGCATTTCGTAATTGAAAGTAGAAAAATTATCATGCATTTTAAAATAAGATATTTTCAAAGTATCATTGTTTCTACTTAATTGATTTAATTTCTAAATGTCTAACTTTGTCCTCACATTTTTTTGAATAATTGTATACTGATTGTCCAAAAAACACAGAAGCGACCACCCAATTTCAGTATGGGTCAAAAGATTAATGAATGTGGTCGACACAAGGAACCATCCGACTTCTTTTTTCTTGAATTTGTTATGATATTTGTTCATAAAATAATAAAAAAATTTACTCTAAAAACAGACTTAAATGAATCAAACCCCAAATTTACAATATTTCCAGTGCACTATAAACATTTTTACGCTGAAATAGTACCCAAAAACAAAGAAAGATTTATAAATTATTGGGGGTGCCAAAAACATTAATTATATTTCACAGCAAATAACTAACTTATATTTTCATACAAAGCAGAAACCATAAAATTATTTACAATTATTTATTATTATTGATACAACTGTTCATACTCATTGCTTAATTTGTAAAACTGTAATTTACATGAATTATATACTTCTATTGTTTTTCCAATATACTGTAGGCAGGGGAAACAAAAATTCTAAATAAATGTATTACATCATCACGAAAAATGTTGTATATATATATATATATATATATATATATATAAATATATATATATATATTCTACAGATTAATTTTGTGATTTTTTTTAAAACTCTTAATAATATTTGTTACAAAAACAGAATAGTTTGATAACTTAACACAAAGACAGTAGTATATATATGTTTTGTAAACCTCTCTCTCTCTCTTGATATCATTATATGGTTATTGCCAATGTCCTCCAAATCAAATATATATGAGATTATAATGATGGTTAGCTTAACACTTCTTTGCATGATTTTTTTTAAAAAATAAACTGGGGTGATATAATTCATACTGTAGAACATAGGTTCTCAACGTGGGCGATAACACCCCCTGGTTGGCGTTTGAGGCTTTCAGGGGGGGGGGGTTAAATAACCCAAAGGAAATTAGGGGGGGGCGGGATGGTATGGCCCCCCCCCCGGCGCATAAACCAAATATAGTCTAAAAAAGACTAAAAAACACGCTGATTAGGTACTAACAAAAGTAAACTTTAATACTGGTCTCCTTATGTTAATTGTATGTATTTAAAATTTAAAAATACATGCAATTAACATAAAGTAGGTACATCCCAGTTCGAAAACTACTGACTGACATAGATCTGACGACAAATGAGGAATTAAAAATTAAATTGAAGGCTGGTTACCAAGAAGTTTGGCTGCAGAAGTTGATTTCGCAACTGTATCCAGGATTGATTGATTGTTCAACATTTCTGATAGCATTCCCATCTTCATATTTAGCAGGATGTGGATTTAGTGCTGTAGCAACATTAGTAACCAAAAAGCGAAATCGGCTCCATGTTACTGAACGCAGCAACTTAGGATTGTTTTTAAGTAAAATCCAGCCTGATATTATTAAACTCCTTAAAATGCACCAAATTCAACCTTCTCATTAATTAAGTTAAAAATGTTTTGTCTTTAAATGTTAACAAAAATATTTTTCAAACAGTCTGTGAGAAATAGGAAAAATGTTTCGTCCACTGCATTACATTTCATATATATCAAAGAAATATAATTAAAAATATTAGCCAGTAATTAACGTGCGATTTTCTAAAGGCTGAAACTGTCAGTTTATTTGGAAAGCAATAGTTTATTATAGATTACATCATATCATCAAAATCCCTATCAGTCTTTATAACAGGTATATAAGCTAAAACTTTTATTCCTCTCTTTTAAATAATGAAGAAATTCAGTAGCGTTTCAATTCCAACAATACTCTATCTTCGACTAAAATATACAATATTAAACATTTAAATATATTCTTGGAAATATAGACAATTCAGATTTGCAAGAAAAAATAACTGAGGGCATTAGGAAAAAAACTAAATTAAAAAAAAAATATTCTATTAGTTATAGAATATTTTTTTAAAAGTTTAATTCTTGTTTTCACCGTGTATTATGTACTCTCTTATTTCTCTCGAGTGGGAGGGAGAAATCACTTTTCTAGTGAATCGAAATATTCACTACAAAATGAGGCGAAAGTTCGAAAAAGGCTGGGAACCTATGATCTAGATTAAATGAAAATGTTTTTAAAAAATTCCGAGTACACATATATAACATAAAATAATGTAAAAAAAAAAACAGTTTGATAGAAATATCAATCATTATACAAATTGACTTGTAAATCTCAGTACAAAATATATAGAAAAATAGTACCTTTATTTCATTTTTATTTCTGATGATAATTAAAATACATTAAATTTATTATTATAATTTTAATTTCATATGCATTAAGTACTCTTCGTCAGAATTTTCATCATTGAAGCCACCTTCTGATAGCAAACCGCCTTCTAACTGGTCCCAGTAAAGTTCAATTTCTCACCCTCGCTCCTAAATTTATCTAGAAAAACAACATAACATTAGCATATAGCAAAACACATTTTCGACATACATTAGAGGGGAAAGAACTGCATAATGATGTAAATTGCTGTCCCATGGTTTTGGGAAGATTATTTGGGGTATTCGATGTAAATACCGCAGGGAAACGATGAAATTTGGAATTTGATCAAATCCCTAAGGGATATGATCAATTGACGGGACATGGTAAAATATTCTCTCTACAAGGTCATTTCCCTGATGAAAGTAACGGATTTGAACAAATCCCTGATCTGTTTCAGTGAAATGCGGAAATAATATTGTCAAGAGTTTAAAAGTGTTTATTTAACAAATATGGTGCATTATTAAACGTAGAAGTAAGTAATACAACATTGGTCAATGAAATACAAATTATTTATTCGAAGCTAATTAACAAATAATTAGAAAATTAGGCTGGTATTTTTTAATATGTAACATCTTTCCTCTCGGTTACTGGATATTTGTGGGAGTGATTTCATGAAAAGTGACGGAAATGTGTAACAGAAAACATGGGAAGAGCGCGCGGTGGCGTCGATTGAATTGGCCTGTCCTCGCACCTTCATAGTTCCTTTACTAATGATGACTTGCCATGGGCAGAGGAAGGCTTACACACTAAGATATCAATCCCCACGTTTATCTTACGGTGCATTTCTTTAACGATATGGGGTTGATATTTGGGAGATCGATAGTACATCATGTTTGGTTAGAAAGTGCAAGGACTCGACCCCCCAGGTGCCTCCCCCCGGACAGAATTTTCTCAATGCAAATCCTGAATAGTTCATTTCACTGAAACAGCTCAGGGATTTGATAAAATCCCTTACTTTCATCAGGGAAATTACCTTGAAGAGATGTTATTTTAACATCTCCCATAAATTGATCATATCCCTTAGAGATTTGATCAAATTCCTAATTAAGCCTTTTCTCTGCAACAGAAATAGCACAGAAAGTAACGGAAACACACTCATAAAGTACTAAAAACTTTTGTCTCACTCAGTATCGCTTTTATTAGCAAAAAAATCTCAGATCAATCATAAAAAATATTCAAGAAACCGCACTCTTCTTCCAACTACAACACATACCGGAATGACAAGTTCAAAACAACTATAATGATTGTGACATTTGATTTTTTTACAGCTACATTCCTTATTACTCAATAAAAATTTAAAAAGTTGCCAGAAACAATAGCATCATCCCATCATTATAATGAATGCTCAATTTAAACGTTCGAACGATAAATGTTCTTTTTATTTTTTTCTTCCAGAATCATTAGCAAAATCAGTACCTGGACCTTGTAATCAACTTCATTGCAAGTATGGAGCCATTTGCAAGGAATCCAACGGTCGATCGCAGTGTTTCTGTGAAATCAGATGTCCAGCAGTAAGCACTCCTTCACCTGTATGTGGTTCAGATGGAAACACGTATGCTACCAAATGCCAAATGAGTGTATTTAGTTGTCGATACCAAAAATCGATAACCTTAAGGCAACAAGGACCGTGCAAACCTGGTAAGTTACATTTTCAAAGAAATAGCAATTAAAGGTACTTACGTATTACTGCAACAATCGCCATCTCTCATAATAACTCGCCAAATTGGCAACCCCGATTTATTATATGTCATACGCGCTGAATCGGCAACCAGGTGCTTTGTTTTATAAATGTCACCAATAGATTGCGATAATACTTAAGTACCCAGTTAAATTATTCATGTATATATTGTTGCGTATTGAGTGGGAATATAGAAATTTAAGAAGAAAGACAATGTGCAAGTATTACTCTAAAGAATGTAATTGTTTCAAAAGATATGAGAAAACTTCGGAAAACGAATTGTGATGGAATAACGGGGTTAATACTGACGTATTATACAATCGATGAAATGAAAAAAAATGTCTCCAAATGCTGTCATTGCGAATTATAGTTGCCGAAGTGTATTCAAAAGACAAATTCTTTTCTCTCTAAAATCAGTCAAATAATCAAAAAAAGATAATAATCAAAATATCTCGAAAGCATACGAAGAACAATTACATATTAAATTCAACTAGCATCGATTACGCGTTAAAATCCTTTTCTCTGATTGAGAAAACATGTTTAGAATAATTACAAAAGATGCGAACTTCAGCAACGTAAATTTCACTTAAATTTAATCAGATTATTATAATATTAATCTTTTAACTGACAAGTTACTTTGATAATTTAGGTACACAAATTGTAATTGTTTTTTTTATTTTAAAAATCAAATGTTTAGTACAAAATAAAATATACTCAGAAGCTAAAAAATGATATTCTGAACACTACATGGTTAAACATTTTTAAAATTTTATAGCAATGCATATTCACTTGAGATGGCCATCACGACAGCGGGACAATGATAAAGTTCACTTCTAGTAGAACATTATTTTCTAAAGAAACTAAACAAAAATAAAAATAAATGCATATTAGTAAGTTAGTAATTCAGTTTTATATGGTATAAATAGAAACACTTTTTCAAACACATATCAATTTCGCCATCATTGTTCCAAAATCGGGTTAATTTCTTTGTATTTTTTCTCCATTTGCATCCTTTTTTAAACAACAAACTTTGCACTGTCTTGAAGGCTCACTTTTCGCAGGAGTAGCTAAAATGTTGGTTATAAAATGTCGTTCACTAAGACGGGAAGGGCTATCTAGTATAGGTGGTCTGCCAGGATTATGTTTTTCAGAAGCTTATATCATTATATTTATGAAAAAAAACTCTTCAACATATTGGATTCAAAATTTCAAAAACGTAATAAGTTTTCCAACTATATTTTTACTGAACAAAATTAGTTCTAGAGTACCATATCTAGTAATTGCAAATATATCTTTTTTATAATATTATTTCTGGTATTTTAGGATTGTCGGATGAAAGGATATTTCCTGATCAGAGCGATATACACCAACCATAGTTAAATAAATTGTAGTCCAAAACAAACTTTGTTTAAGTATATCATCATTTCCTTATTTTTTTTAGGTTGATCATGGAAGTAGTATAATACTGCTCATCAAATGTCATCTATTGAATTGAGCCTAAATTAACATTTTCCGATATAGATCGAGATTTGAGAAAGGGATGAAGTCTACTTAAACTTTTTCCGATATATATTCGGGTATAACAATAAGATGCACTCTCAAAAATTACTGTACATAATACACGGATGTGACCATTTTGAGCACTAATTTCGGGCATGACAGTGAAAACGTTCAAGATAATTTTTAATTAAAACAATATCTATAACTACTGCATAATTTTAATAGTAATTAAAATTGATTTAAATAAAGAAGGATAGTTAAATAGAACTAAATATTTTACAATACAAGACAATTATGTTTGCTCGAACAAGATTTATACATTCGTGTGAACAATTTTCCTGTATTCGCTGCATAACGGAGCATTTGGCGACATCTTTTCATCTGACAAACTAATCATTAGTATAATACGTAAATATCTAATTTTCAGGAGCTTATTAATTCAATTATTGTTAAAATTATAATATATAAAAGCAAATGCGAGAAAAACATATTTATTCATTTAAATTACATTTAAACATATTTATACATTTTAATTACATTTAAACATATTTATACATTTAAATTGCATTTATATATATATAAACATATTTATACATTTAAATTGCATTTATATATATATATAAACATATTTATACTTTTAAATTAATTTAACTTACACAATAAATTTAATTAATAAGAAATTTAACTTAAAATTACTTTGAATACAACAATATATATATATTACTTTAAAAATTTGATTTTGCTTGGATAAAATTGTTTTGAATCGATATAATGGACAATGTCGTTTTAAAGATTTAACTTTAAGAAATGTGTTTACATAAATTTAAAAAAAAGAAACTCAATTTAAATTTAAAAGCTACTTCGATGTATTAATAAGAAATAAATAGTTTATATTTCAAATAAAGAAAATTTTTATATTAAATGTATCTCCTAAAATACAAGATATATCATTGAACATTATTTTCAGGTGGTGTCATAATTGGAGCTGAAGATATATC
>BMAV01010015.1:0-13153 GCA_019973955.1 Trichonephila inaurata madagascariensis
TACAGTGATTGCACACCATGTTGTATGAGTGATATTTCTAGTTTTTTGACATTTGTTAGAAGGTTATTCGATTCTCTTAGCCTTTCCAGTTCATCTCACTTATTTTTGATTACACTAATATCATTACTTTCTGATGGCCATTTCAATGCTTAAACAAGGTATGAACAGTTTTGACGTGATGGGAAGTAGCATTGTCGTCCTGATACATATTCCGTCACCATCTGGAAACCAATCTTCCAATAATAGTTTAAGGTGGTCCAGTACGTCCATTGAAGCCCATGTTACACTCATAGACAAAAAAATTAGCTCACCAAAAAGCACAAAAAAAAAATTTTATACGTAAGGGTACTTTAATATAAGTAAATGATTAGAAAATAAATAAAAAGGTAATATTTCAGGAAAAAAGAAAAAGAACGGAGAATTTAAAACCTTTTCCCTCTCGCGCAATGCACGATGGGATACGATCGGGCATTGAGGCATTAAAAACGTATGATGTCTTGAGACATTTGTTCCATATTTCGAAACCCTTTGCCCTAGTTCTTTCAAACTCTGGATGCCCAAACTCGGCCCCCCAAATATCCCAGATATGCTCTACGGAGAAAATCTAGGGATCGGGCGGTGGGAAAGGGGTAGAAACAGGGGGAAGACGTCTTGTGACACCTTTGCCTTTAAGGCCGAGCATTGTCTTTTAAAAAATGGCTCCTGGGAGCCGGAAACCTTTGGGGAAAAATGCGTTTGCAGGATGTCGGACATACCATGGGGTTATGGTGCCAGGGATCAATACAATGGGGGTAAACCCTGTATTGTACGCAATGGCACCCCCTACCATCACACTAGCTGGGGGCGGGTTTTGTCGCTGTAAAGAAAAAGGGAGGATTGGGGTTCCAGGGTTCCCACACACGAACCCGATTGTCATCACCCGAGATTGAATTGATTTTCCTGGGCGACCTGGGTTTCCCTTCCCCTTCAGTCCCGTTTCCCCGTGCGGGACCACTTTAAATGGAGGCGTCGATGGTTGGGGGGTCAGAGGGCAGCAACTTAGGCGTCGCGATCCCAAATGTCCTTCAGCCAGGCGCCTTCGTATGGTTCGAGAAGACACAGGGCCCCTATTGAAGGTGCTACCTGTGCCTGGAGGGCGGCCGATGAAGCAGTTGGCTGTATGCGTGCATTTCTTACGATATGGCGTTCTTTTCGACGACTTTATTGTCGAGGGCGTCCTGAGCCTGGTCTTCATGTAAATGACGTCTTTCGGATCCACTGGTCCCAACACCTCCTCACTCCACAATCAGAGTGACCTAATTGACGAGCTACTCGCCTAGCTGACCACCCAGATTCCATCATGCCGATGATTCTCCCTATATCAAACTGCGACAGCTGCTCATATTGTCTTCGAAAACGGCGTAATGGCATGTCTACCTCAGCTCTTGCTTTGTAAACTATTTAGCACACTCAAACAAGCTTTGGATACCTGTTTCATACTCCACGGAGAGCGACGTTAAACGCCCTCTACAGGCTCTATGTAATGCGCAATCACGCTGCATTTCTAATCATTTGCATAGGTCCTCGACATGTACCTTCATGCCAAGTTTCGTTATGATCCCACAATTAGTTCTTGGTGCGCTAATTTTTTGTCCATGAGTATAAATTGCGTAAGGTAATGTACCCTTTTCTAAGAAACTACTTACTTTTCATGGATAAATTTTTACAGTTGGTTATGAGAACTATCAACAAAACTTTAACGAAGGGTTTTGTCTTTTTGTTTAAAATTAAAGTAATTATGAATTTTTTAAATACTGTCCAATTTTTCCCATAAAATTTAGGTTAAAAAAGCCTTATTTTAAAAAGTGTGCCAGATATATCTAACTCCCTCCATTAAAATGTGTAAACATATTAAAAGTATGCTCACTGAAAATTTGAAGATTATATAATAAGTAGTTTTTGAGAAAAAAGTACATAAAGTGAAAAATATTACATTTTGAGAAAACAGGCTTTAAAATAAAAATTTGTAATTTATTGAGCTCTTACTTTTTTTAGTTCTTTCCAGAAGCATACGAAGCATTTTCTTGACCCTCTAAGCCTATAAAAGCCCTTCTAGTGTTCTTTTTTTTTTTTTTTAACAATTTTGCCTTTTTTAGAATCTCAAGATGCTTTCGTTGGCTACACGAATCCTACGTACATCTAATTTTTTGAAGCATGACATATAGTTATAACTTGGTTCAATATCACAATGTTTTAAGATCATTAATTTTGCTATTTGACTTACACTGAACTGAGCAATAGCCATATTTATGCCTAGTTTTAGAATTTTTATTCCACAAATTTTGATCTTGGAATCACTGACCATATAGTGTTATTAATACCATACCATGTGTACTCATACACGTTTGGATAAACCCAGTACACTCTAATATGAATATCATATGGATTCGCGCTCATCAGAAAATTATACAAAGAGAAACACAGGTGCTCCTAACAAAGCTCATTTAATGTGCGTCAAGGAATAGCTTCATTTAAAAAATATATAAAAATACTTATAACCATTGTATTTCCTCATGCCATATATCATTTAAAACAGAAATATTTGAACTTTTAGAAAACATAAAAAAGTGAAAATTGATAATTTTAAAAATTTCATGTGCCGGACCCCCTTAACAACATTTTCTAGATGAAATAAGCACTCATTCCTACTTCTGTAACCATTTATAGCAGCATTTCTCAAACTGTGGGGTGCGCCCCCCTTGGGGGTCATGAAAACTCTACGAGGAAGGCGCGAGCATATTAAAAGTCGAAAACAAAAAAATTAAAAAATTTGTTCATTTACTACAAAAATTCAAACAAAATACATTGTGACGTAATAAAAAATAAAATGCACATTTACACTGATATGTTAAATGTATAAATGTACCAGTGCTACACAATGTACTTGATAATTAGTTTAACAATTTTAAGATAAGAACAAGTTTAATAATTACCAGTGACCCCATGAGATTGTCATATATAAAATTATATACAAAAATAAATACTTATCTTGATAATTTTTTTGTATGGCTTATAATTAATCCCTTAACTGCCGATTAAAAGTTTTGCGATTTGCTTCCCAATGCCAACCGTTTTCTTCGTAGGCGATGTATTAGGGCGGGAAGGAATAAAGAAGCAAATAATCTGAAATACGTAAATCCTTCGCAAACATTGTCCAGGTTCTTTTATTGCATTCCAAAGCCTTCGGAATAATTTTATGGATAACACTGCACCGGAAAGATCGCGTACTTCGGTACGACGTATATATACGTCCGGAGAAATTAACGTTTTGAGTGAGCGAGACGTTTATATACGCCGGTGGCAATTAAGAGGTTAAAGTAGTTTTGTAGTTCTAGCATCAAAGCATAGTATTATTGAATTCAATACATTGTTATTGTATGAGGGGCGCGATAAAAATTACGATTAAATATTGGGTCGCGAATATTGAAACTTTGAGAACTAATTTATAGTGATAACGGGACCAGTCACATTTCAACCAAATGCTCCCCAGATCATTAATCCTTTACCTCCAGCTTCCACAACTGGTTGTATGCAATCTTGAAGAAGAGCTTCGTGTTGTTCGAGACGAATTCTTTGCCTACCATCATTTGTAAAATGTGTAAAACGGCTATCACATCGGTTCATACAACTTTTTTCCACATTTCTACGTCCTAGGCTTTTTATTCTTTAGCCCAAGAATAACGATATCATTGATTTAAAGCTGACAGATAGGATTTTCTTGTTGGTTGTCGAGACTTGCCAGCCCAAAAAATTTAAGTTATCTTCGTGTTGTTCCGTGAGATATCTTTGTTTTCCAGTTTAAATAGAACTACTTTGTAATTTGTAGAGTTGTTAATCGTCTACTTTCCCTATTTTTATTCACGATCTGCTTTAATTTCCTCTCATCACGTTTTGCTATTTTCTCGAGTCTAAGTCGCTTAGATGAAGAAGTTTTTGTGCTAACTTTAGTTAAATATGCTTTATGTATTCTTATTACGCTTCTGTTTGATATTCTAAGTTGTTTGAAATTTCAGATACTTTTACACCATTTTGTCGCATAGAAACAATCTGCTCTCTTTTAAACTCACTAGTAGCTTTTCTTGATTCATCATAAAAAAACAGTCAGTTTTATAAACTTAAAACAATATTAACTTTTAAATAATAGAGTCGATTACTTTGACAAAAGTACACACATTTTCTAAGACATTAATAAATATTTTCTATAGTTTAAATTTAAGAAAGAACAAAAATATAAAAATAAGTAGAAGGAGGTAAGTCATTTGGCCACTACATTTAATCTCTCACAATGCCGAGATAGTATTTCTCAAAATAATTCAATCCTATTTCGAATAAATATTGGGTTGTTCGGAAAGTAATTTCTTGTATTCCATGCAGATGATTTAATTGTATTTTTTCACGCCAACTTCACACTTAAGCCACATAATAGTTATACGTTAAAAGAGCTGATATAGCAAGGTTTTGTATGAAAAAGTCCAATTAATTCTACACAATGTTTTTAGTTGATGCTCTTTCAAATGTGGAGAGGGAAAAGCAACATTTTCGTCATATTTTACTCTTATACTAGCGAAATGGTAAAAATGCCGTTCAAACAAGAAAAAAATTAGCCGATCTGCACTGAGAGGATGTATTGATAGTACCCCTGTGACAAAACTGGTTTGCAAAATTTAGATCCGGCAGTTTTGTTGTTAAAGATGCATCACGTTCTGGAAGGCCAGTGGAAACTGATAAAGACACAATAAATTCATAAACTGATGCAACCCTGTGAATAACAACTCATGAGATCACTGAGAGGTTAAATTTATCGAATTCATTTATTCATGACCATTTGAAAGGCCTAGGTTTAACCTCCAAGCTCGACAAATGGGTTCCACATGTTCTCACGGAAAGCAGTTTGTTTCGCATTGACGCCTGATTTGCTACTCAAACGTCAAGAAAATTATCAATTTTTGAAGTGCATCGTCACTGGGGAAGAAAAATACTTTGTTTTTAACAATGTCAAACTCAAAAGATCATGGAGTACTAAAGATGAACGAGCTCAAATCATTTCGAAAGCCAATATTCATAAAAAAAGATGAAATTGTCTGTTAGGTGAGATTTGAAAGGAATCGGGTTTTTTTAAGCTTTTACCTGGCAACACAGTGATTATTGTCATCAACTGGACAAATTAAATGATTCACTTAAACAAAAAAGGCCACAACTGATCAGGAGAAAAGGTATAGTTGCCCACTAAGTTAATGCCAGATATCATAGAATTTTGGTAAATCGCCAAAAGCTTTTACAGCTTGAATGGAATATACTGCCACATCCGTCATATTCTCTAGATATGGAACCTTCTGATTATTATTTGTTCCGGTATATAACAATTTTTTGGGGTGGTTAAAACTTTACTTCAAACGAGGAAGTCAAAAATCACCTTGATCAGTTTTTTACCAGCCAATAACAAAAATTTTATGAGCCTGGAATCGTGCTACTGTCAGAAAGATTGCAAAAGATATTGGACCAGAACGGACGATATATAATTTAATAAAATATTTATTCTCTATATAAAAATTTTCTTTCATTTTAACACAAAAAAACCGAAATTACTTTCTTAACAACCCATTATTTAATGATTTAGTGTTCTATGCAAGTGTTAGATTTCTGTTATAAATTTTATTGTTGAAGGTTTTTTTTTTCGTATATATATTAAAAAGCGATTAGTTTCTTTCTTAAATATGTAATAAAAATATGAATTTACAATCTACGAGTAAAACATAATGATACTATAAACAGTGGCATACCCAGACTACTTTTATGAGAGTAGTTTACAATTTAAAAAGCTTGCACTAAAAGCGCCGAGGCGTAATCTTTATGCTAAAAACTAAAATTGTCTTAGTGTTTGGAAGAGATTTGAATCACCAATTGTGTCTACTTCTCCACAGAATTAAATTTATTACATTATATTTATATATATATATTAGATTATTAGATGAAGATGCTGATCGTTATTAGAGGGAAACCATATTTTGATTGAGACAATGGTAGTATAATTTATGTACAAGTAATATACAGATTTGTATATACTTCATGACCTTCCATTCAATATTTTTAGACTTCATGCAATATTCGTAAGTTTTTTAATATATTTGATTAAATATCTTCACTCGAGCTTCCACTGAACTGCTACATAATGGCATTTATGACCTTCTTTCCAATATTTGATGTATTAACATCATTATGTATCAGCTCTATAAGGTCTGTAGATTTAACTGTTTACCATTGATTATCCATCTAAATAAAGTAAATAGTTTATTGTCTTTCTGTTGATATTGCTTTTTCGTGGTGTATCGTTCCTCCTTGCTTCCCTCTCTCTACCTCTTTTTGAAAAAGTATGCATTTTTATTACATTTTTTTCAGTGTCAGTTCATAAGAATTTATGTTTTGGGAAAATTTGTGATTGTGCATTCAGTGTAAATGTATTTAAAATTAAAATGAATGAGATCACACGTACAGAACAGAAGTTATTTAGAGTTCATTTCTGTTATTCAAATACAACAAATTAAAAAAAAGTGTGTGTGTACTTATGTACGCACGTAAGATGTTATACTTCTTTGGCGTAACAAGATTAAAATCTTTCTAACAATCTTTAGCAGGGCAAGCTGGGTCAAGGACGAAAGGCGGTCACGAGCAGAGTTGAACGATACTAACCTTCAGCAGTCAATCGGAACAGCCAAAGCTGAGATAATCACGATTTAAATAAATTTAAACACCCCCACACAGGGACAATAGGACCAATAATATGGGGAGGGGGTCGAAGGCGGGAATGATCTGTCCCGTTCTGCATATTTCTAGACAAAGCATTTTCGTATCCGTTCTTACGGAATGCAAAGCAAAGGTTCGCTGAAGCGAAGGGATAGCTCAGTGGTGGAGCGTTCGGATGCAGATCGAGAGGTACCCGATCCAAACCCGGATGCTCCCTTCTTCAGGGAAGTGAAGAGAAATATTTTTGAGAATTCGAAGGCGGGAATGATCTGTCCCACTCTGCATATTTCTAATGAAAGCATTTTCGTATCCGTTCCTACGGAACGCAAAGAAAAGGGTCGCTGACGCGAAGGGATAGCTCAGTGGTGGAGCGTTCGGATGCAGATCGAGTGGTCCCCGGTTCAAACCCGGGAGTCTTCTTCAGGGAAGTGAAGAGAAAATTTGGGGGGGGATTTTGAAGGCGGAAATGATCTATTCCATTCTGTATATTTCTAGACAAAGCATTTTCGTATCCGTTCCTACGGAACGCAAAGCAAAGGCTCTCTGACACGGGGTGTATAGCTCAGTGGTAGAGCATTCGGCTGCAGATCGAGAGGTCTCCGGTTCAAACCCGGGTGTCCCTTCTTCAGGTAAGTGAAGAGAAATATTTTTCTGAGAATTTCGAAGGCGGGAATGATTTGTCCCGTTCTGTATATTTCTAGACAAAGGATTTTCGCATCCGTGACGGGGTGCGAGCGCATTGTAAAAATTTACCCTCATCCTATTTCTCTAACGCCCCAAAAGAAGTATAACTTCAAAAATAAATTAGTCTCAAAATATATATATATATATGTATAAACTGTGCTCGCGTTATATACACTGAAGTACCACTGAATTAGAGATTCCTACATAGTAACGAGTTGGGCCTCTTCTGGCCTTGATAACGGCTGCCACCCGAAGGAACATAGATTCAACAAGTTTCATGAAGCGTTCCACACGGGAATGGCTTGCAAAATATTGGCTAAAGCTGTCCATAATTCAGATTCAGTAAGGTTCGTTGGTGCTGTGTGATGGCCTTTCACAATTAATTTCCAAAACATCTCAAAGATACTCAATAGGATTTAAGTCTGGGCTTCTAGGTGGCCAATTTATGACAGAAAAGTCACAGAAGAATGCTCATCCAACCAACCAGTAGCCAACCGAGACTTGTGAGAGGTACAGTTGTCTTGCTAGAAAACTCCATTACCGTGAGAATAACAGAACAGCATGAACGGATGAAGGTGATCACCCAGATACTCTACGTACCGAATTGCATTGAGGGAGGTTGGTACACGCACCAAAGATCCCAAACAGTGCCACGAAAAAACACGTCAGACCATGATTGAGCCACCGTACCCTTGTAACCTGGCATAGGATTCATGGTTTCATGAGCCCTGACGCCATATTCTCAGCCTTCCGTCAGCGTTAAGCAGTCGAAATCGAGGCTCATCTCTCCATGTTACTCGTTTCATATCATCTACACTCAAGTCTTTGTGCTGTCTTGCCCAGGCAAGACGTGCAACCCGATGCAAGCATTAAGCAATAGTACTCTCGTAGGTCGACGACTTCCGAAACCCATACGGTGAAACGAACGTTGCACAGTCCGTTTACTGACTGTATGACTGACACCGTCATACAACTGAGGGGTAATTCGAGCTAACTTTTGGCTTCGCTGGCTACGTACAATACACCTGAGCCGTCTCTCACCGCGCACTGTCAAGGCGAATTGTCCTTTGCAATTTGCCCGATCAATAGTTTTTTGTTCACCATCCATGTATTCTTGGTATACTCTAGTCACTGTTGACCTTGAAAATCCTAGCTGTCTAACGATTTCGGAAATTGAATGGTCCATGCGTCGCGCAACTACGATTTGTCCGCGATCGAAAGCGTCTCAATTAGGCAGTTTACTCATGCTGGCAATTCCAGCAACTAATTCAGAACAACCACAGCACGCGCTATATATGCAGTTACCACATCACCCTCACTTGAGCATAAATGGTGCGCAGCGCTACACAATTTGCATAGCCCTTGCTATCCCTAATTCAGTGTCACTTCAGTATATAAAAAATTACAATATAGCATATAAATCCCTAATTGTTTTAATCTAGTTAATTAACGGGTGAAAATTTTAAAAAAGAAACAACCCTCTATAATGCGTTTACTATTACACTGTTCTAATGTTTAAATCAGTATTTTTCAATGCATAACGGTTTATTTATAAGATATTTATGTGCAGATGTTAAGCAAAAATTCAGCAAAATTAAAAAGTCATTATATTTAATCCTTAAGCAGCAAAGAATCAAAATCCAGCCATTGGTTTCGTAATAAATTTGAAAGGTAATAACTATTAATATTTTTTCAACTTATTCTTTCTTTTTTTATAATTGTTTTTTGACATTTAGATTTAATAGGAAAGGGAAAGTTCTCCTACTTAAAATTAAAAACTGGATTGATTCATTTTTTCCCGATAAACTTAATTCATTTCAGAATTTATGCAATTAAAAACTCTGAGGATAAATCGAGTCATTAACTTTTTCCAAGAGGGAAAACACTGAGGAATTAGATCTTCATAAATGGCAACGCAGCATCTCTGTAATGATCTTTCCTCAATGAATAGCTGCAATGTTTCTACTCAGATTAAATCTGAAAGCTATGGAGAGAACACATTCTGGACACCAGATTTGTTTTGCACGCCCTATTAAACGTTAAAGTATATAAAGTATTCTTTTTAATCTTTTAAGCAGCAGAGAGATCGAAATTTATTTCCTCTGTATTTCCTTTTTGTATCTCTGCGTTATGCCTAAAATTTGTTTTTAGTATTCCTCCATGTAACGGGGGAATCAGCACCGAAACAGAACATAAAAAGAAAAAATAAATTAGTAACTATAAAGAAATAATGGTTATATTTGTTTTTTTCTTATAATAGAAACACACGTTACAGATTATAAGGCAATTTTCTTTTAATTTTAAAAGGCTTTTAAAAATAAATCTATATCAGCGGCACACACAAGGGGCGGAGCCAGGTCCGACCCCCAGCCATTGATTTTTTTCCCAATTGATTATAATTGTATGTATATTGTACGTAAAATTTAATTAAGAATTTGTTATTAATAATTAATTCTATTAATTAATGCTAATTATTCATTCAATAATTATTTTTTTTACTGTTTTTTGTTCCCGAAAATGGACACAATCAAAAGAATATGTTGGGCGGCGTATTGGAGCATGATACGAAATAGTGGACTTTCCACCCTGAACCCCCTCCCCCTTGAATAATTCCTGTGTGCACTACTGATCTATACACATGAAGTACGTTTTAAAAATAGAATGCAAACAATTGTGATAAATCTGTATATTAAACGAATTAATAGAGGAGTTTAAATGGCGCAGTTTTCATTGAACCAAAGGGAAAATATACATTAGAAACTTTACAGAAAACCAAGATTTCAAGATACTAAAATCAGTTTATACGCATATAATTCTATGATATACTTAAAAACACTGTCTATTTTGTTTATATTGTGCCTTTTTTTAGTTTACATTTATGAGGGGTTTTTTTTGTTGTTGTTTTGTTTTTTTAATTCAGCTTTTAATTTTTATTTGCTGTAATAAAATATTTTTTTAATGTTTTCAAACCATTAAGGACTCATTTAAAAACATCATTATCATATTTTATTGCCAACATTATTATTGCAACATCAGAATTTGTTGTCCTCTTGAACATTAAAACCATGAAACTGTCTTTATTTCTGTGTATAGTTTCTACCTTTTCTCTTAAACAGCAAAATAATCCATTTTATATTTATTCATTGGATGTAGCAAAAATATCAAAATCGAACAAATGACAACTAAACCTGCTGCATGTATATTATGTAAGAATAAGTTGTTAAAATATGTTTCAAAAATAATCTTAACATTGAAAAAGAGAAGAAATTGAAAGAGTATAAAGGAGAGAGAAAACCATTTCCACTTGCTAGAGACTAAACGGTAAATTCAAGACTTTTGTAATCCTCTTTACTAAAAGAAATTCCTATCTTTACAGAAAACACGACAAAGAGAAAATCTTGATAATGGATGATGTAATATTAAAGTATTTGGAACACATAAAAAAATGATTCGTATAAAGTAAAAATGAAAGACCGAGATTATATTTACTGACATGATTGTGAGTATATTTAGATACATAATGCACTTTGATAACAGGAGAAAAGGAAAAAGTGTATAAAATTGAGTTACTAAAATTTATGATTATAAATTATTTTAAAGAATCGTATATTTGATAAAGTTTTTAGACATTTATTATGTTCTTCAAGATTAATTTTAGGTTTAAGATAGAATAAATACCAAAGAAGTAAAATAAGAAAATGCTGTCTTATAAAAGCGAGTATCTATTCTACAGGAAATGAAACGCGCGTGAAAAAAATTCATTACTGAACATCTTTTTCACACTCACAAATAAAGAAAAAAGATTTCAAAAGTTCTGGGTTAAAATATTAATTCTGAATTAACTCTTAACGTGGTGGCGGGACCATGAAAAATCCTGACGTCAGCAAGTACTTTTGGTCAGTGACCCGTTAAGAATGGTTTATAAAGCAAGTTTTAGTTACATATTTGTTTATATTATTTCTGTGTAAAATATGTCCTCAAATACCAATGTAGTATAAATCATACAATATGTCCCAATTCATTATTTTATCCCAGAAAACTGTTTATTGCATAGATTAATATATATATATATATATATATATATGAAAATGTAACATCACACACACACATCTTAATCATTACAGTAATGACTGAATACTTATGTATGGCTTAAGCAAAGACACACAGTAGAAAGATTTCTTACAATACTACGTCGACTTAATGTATTTGCACTCAAAGTCGTGGACACTTTTTTAAAGGGGGGGATGGAGGGTCTGTGTGTTTGATTATTTTTTTTTTTTTTGGAGTTTTGTACTTAACTAATTCTTGTACTAATAGCAACGTTTCCTTCACCAAATATCTTTTAGTTGCTCGAATCATTAACCCTTCGTCGGGGGCCCCTCTGAACGAAACATAATCAGGCGCACCCGACCTGAGAGGCCACCGACTTATTTTAACTTTCCCTCTCCCCCTAATCAATTTTAATTCCAAACACTGGTAAAGGAAAGAAAATACATCAAATTGTACGGAAAAGTGCCGTTTAATGAACAAATGGAGCTTAAACTAAAACCAAAATTGCTAATTTGACACAAAATGCTTTTAGCTGGCCTCTCATGCCAGCTGCGCCGTATATGGAGGGTTAAATTATCTTAATATGTATACCAAATCTGTACTACGTATACTATATACGACATGTATGAACTATATACCCTATATATTACAGGATGGGATTTTTTTTCAATCTCTGTGTGCCCTGAAAAGCTTCATCTCTCTCTTAACTAAATATAAGTAAATAGGCAAAAAAAATGTCAGACGTATTCCACTTGCTCGTTGAGCTTAAAATTTTGAGAAATGAAAAAATTTTACTATTTTTTTTTTTTATAATTATTTAACCTAAAATGTCGAAACGCTATTGTTGCAAATGGAAAGTTTGGGATATATGAGGAACCAAAAGAAATCAACTCAACCCCCTTTTTTTTATTTAAAATTAGCAGTGTTGTGTAATTTGTATTAGATTTTATTTTTTCACCATTAGTAAACAAGGCTTAATGCATGGTATAAATATATTTTACATTTAAAATATTTTTACATTATATATGGCTCTATTATTAAGCACAGTTTAAAAATGTATTCATGATTTTAGCTCAAATAATGTACTTAAAATCAGATTTCTGAAAAAAAAGCATTGGCCTTCCTAAAAAGAATCATTTTGATGATGCTTTTTCTCTCTTGATTTAACCCTACATACTTTTTGAAAATCTTCTCTTAACCCTTTAACTGGCTTGCTCTTACACTGTGTGAGCTACTTGCAATGTAAGACATAATGTTACACTATCCTTCAAATTGTGTGTGCAATATATATATATATAATAATTCCCTCTAACATACTTTTAATTAACTCTCTTTAAAGATCATAAATAATCTTTCATTCTTAGGTTTGAAATAAAACATTGTAAACTTTTTAAACGTAATCGGTTAAACAAAAAAATGATGTAATCGCGCTCTTTTTTTTTCTGCTGGCCGCCATCACGTAAGATTGAAAATTTTGCTTTTTGTCTTTTTTGTTGTGTCCTCCAAAATGCCGCTGTTAAAAAAAATAGAACTAATTGTTCTTTAATCTGCTGATGTGTGCTCATAATAAAAGGGGGTAAATATTTGAAGATGTCATTACTAAATCAAAATTCATAATCTTCCCCTTCGCCAACACTAC
>BMAV01010018.1:0-90000 GCA_019973955.1 Trichonephila inaurata madagascariensis
TAACCCAAAAGTAAAGGGGAAAGTTCTTGTGCAACACTCTGACGAAATGTCTCGAATTCCCAAGCCCCCATCATTCGATATGCCCCAAAATTTCATGCGATCATTCACTCCTGGCACAGGTGTCGGTGGCCGAGAAGGTATGGATCTATTTAATCTTCTAATACATTATTAAAAGGCTCGTCTTCACTCGCTAAGTTTTTATGCATTGTTCCGGTCAGTAACTTCTCGGTGAATCAAAAGTTAGTCTTCGATTTAAAACTCAGAAGCAAAGAATTTAGCAAAAGGGAATCGTTCTTGCGATAGTTCTAGAATTATTTCGAAAATTGGTTAGAGAACGAAGAAAGAGAATTTGTTGAGAAATGAAAGGTCAATTTTCATGAGGAAAATGTATGCTGAAGCTTAAATTATTTGAATACGTACCAAAATATATGAACACTGCATGTACTAATTTCTTTAAAATTTTTCATTGTTTATATGCCATTTTCTGAATCGAAAGCTATTAAACTCGGCTATCAATGCAAATTCATTAATTTACAGATAAACAATGATATCAGTGTCATTACCAATTACACCTTCAAATTTTCTATGTGGCCGCGGTAGTCTAGTGTTAAGTCGGGAACTCATGGCTGGAGAGTCGCGGGTTCGAGTCCTGGTGCCTTTGAAGACTCGTTGTGTATGGAGGGGAAGCGGCTGATGCACGTTTAATATGTAGAGGTACATTGTCCTCCCGTTAAGGTGTGGCACTTTGAAGAAGGAAGTTCCATCTCGGGTGTTGTCCTTGTCACTTGACAGGAGCTCAATTACGAGGTCCATCGTCGACAGCCCTCTTGTTGCTCTACAGGGCGACGCTATTATAACTAGCGCTCTTTCTCGCTCAGCCTTGTTAATCTTAAATTTGATATTCCAAGTATCATGTTCTGCAACTATTTTAACTATATAAAAGGCCGAAATTACTTGTGTATTTTGAAAAGATCTGTATTCATAATATATAATCTATTACGAAACGGGAAAAAAAAAAAATAATTATGAAAAGATCACAATCCCCAAATTTAAAAATTAAAAAAAAAATATAAAATTTTTGGGATCATCTTTTATAAAAAAAATTATCAAAAGCCCCTTATTTAAAAAAATTTGGATTTTAAAATTTAAAAATACGGGTTTATAGAGTTTCAATAGTAGTGATGTATAACAGTTTTTTTTTTTTTAGAACTTATGATCAATAGCATCAAACAGATCTCTGCATCTGAAAATATCGAGTACGCCAAATGGTATTACAAGAGATTCAACAACACGGACTACGTCTTGGCAATTGGACAACATAATGTGGTTGTCAATAAGTTGACCAGAACACTGGACTCTTTTTACTTTTCTCGTGTATATTAGCACCCAAAACATGGAGTAAGGTTCTTTTTAATACAAGTAAAAAGAAATTACGAAGTATATAAGATTTTGTAAATATTCTTAAAAGCAAGGGTATAAGACGCATAAAAGTCGTAGCATTTTATGAGTTTTTAATTTTGCTAGTAATGAACTATTTTGCATTGTAAGGTATATATGTCGGGGGAAAATTGGATTGAAAAGTAATAATTCGAATATTTCTGGCTTACGAGTTGTTATCCCAGAGGAAGTCGGGTAGCCTTTGACCATCTGAACTCAACCACCTTGTTGATCACGGGGCCCAGGCCACTGAAGCCCCCTTTTAGAGGTTGATGCACGTTAAATCTGTCGTGGCTCAACCCTCCCCGTTGGCATGTGGCCGTGGTATAAGGGTCAAAAATACGGACTTCGGCAGGCGTAAGAGTTGGGCCGACCCCCTTGGACCCCCTTTAGAAAGGGACAGTTGCACGTTAAATATGTTGAGACTCAAACGTCCTCCCATTGGTGTGGAAGTTGAAGGGAGTGCCAGCTCGGTTTTCGAACTTTCAATTGACCATGGCTTAAAAAATTCGGATCTGTCGCCAATGCCTCAATCTTATAGCGTGACGTTAAGGAACACTCGCTCACTCCCCGTTGGAATGGCGAGGAAGCTTTTAGAGAGGTGCCAGCTCGGTTGTCATCCTTGTCCCTTGACCAGTAATCAAAATTACGAGGTCCGTCATCAGCAGGCCTCGTGTCGTTTCACACGCAGGGTGCGTAAATTTAAATTTTAAAAAAATCTCAGTTTTACTTTAATTATACGAAACTTAATGCGAGAAAGTTCAAAAACATTGCATAAATGCTTATTCAATTTCTACTATTAGTTTACTGTCTCTATATATTTATTTATCTTGGTGAAATTTACAATCGTTAATAAAATACATTTTACAGCGCTCAATTGAGCTGAAATTTTATATACAGGATTATTTTGGATGACAATACAATAATATAATAAAAATTAATTGTGATTAAAACTAATTATTTAAAGAATTACAAATACAACCACGTTGGCATTTTCGGTGACTTAGCAACCCTTTTGGGCGACTTGTGTCACAACTTGAAAAGGTTTTATCACATGTTAAAGTATTCAGTTAAACTGAAATTTATATACACGACTGTTTCGGATAATTAACAAAAATTAATGACCACTTATAACGTTGCAATTCTACCATATATATATACATATTTATATTAAATGTAACTATTCAATAAAAAGTAGCTATAAAACAAAAATTTTGATTGTTGATCTAAGTAGGAATTGATTAAAAAATTTTTTTATATTACTTGTTTTATTGCTATACTAGCTGTTAGATTTTATATGAAACCTCTTAAAGTAGCTGAAACTTCTATATTATGCGGTACGAAAGGTGTTTAGTAAATCGAATACTCTTTATAGTAATCATTAAGCTTGCAAAATTTTTCTCGCTAAGGAAGAGACTTTTTAACATAAAAATGACATTGATTCAAATTAAGCTCTGTCATTGTTTTGGAACATTTGAAAATATTTTAATTTCGTATACCATGCACTGCATCACTAACTTTAATTCTGAATAATCTTAATTGGATACTAGATTCTCTTGGCTTTTTTTTTTAATGCATACGTTTGGAACTATTTCGCAAAAGCGTATAAATGGATAATTTTTATATTTAATGTCATTTAGATTAGAATAAATGTATAAAATTGTCTCTTAAGAATATTATTATAGTAAACGATTATTTAAATGCAATTTTTTTGGCAAAACTGAACATAGAATTACCTATTTTCAAAACATTCTCCTTTTATGGGAAAATGCTTCTATAATATTTTGCTTGTATATAGCTCGGATCTCTGTACAGAGTCTGAACCAAGATTGTTGCAATATATAACTAAGAAGTGGATTTATCCATATTTTAATACAACAGAGTGGAAAAATTAAGAAAAAATATCGATAATTATTTCAATTGGTAGTAAATCTGGAAATAATGCGAATTTTTCAAAAATCCTAGTAATAATAATAAGTGTTATATAATCACAAAATATTATCGAAGCATTTTTTATCAAAGGAGAATGCTTTGGAAATGGGTAATTCTAAGTTCATTTTTTGCCAAAATATTGCATTTAGATAATTTTTCATTCTAATAATCATAAAACAGTTTTATACATATATTCTAATCCAAATGACACTAAATATCAAAAAATTATCCATTGATACGCTGTTTTAAATCGGTTCCGAATGTTTTCGGATACCTTAAAATCCATATGGAATAAGGTCTTTTGGTTGGGTATCACCGAACTTAAATTATATAACTTTGTTGAATATTATTGGTGCTTAAGTATATTCACTTCCTCGTTGTGAAAAATAAGTTATTGGGGGGCCAGGATCTAATATGACTAATTACAGAGAGAACTAACAAGATTATACTTCCAATGAGATTAAAACAATTTCCTTTTCCAGGTACTGTAAAAGACGCGGCAATTTTTACCCGTGGTGTTAAGGGATCAGTGGCACTTTACATAGCTATTCTTACTCAAGAGACTCGAACAAGTTTGGTTAATATTTACGAAATCGTTGGAGGAAGAGGAATACTAGTGAGTCATTCTGTATATTCATATTTTTCTAACGATTAGCTTTGAATATATTGCATTTATAAAAATCAGTCTGCTGTTTTTAAGTTGTGGTTATCTACTGTATTATGCATGCAAGAATTTTAATATATATTCAGGTATCGTTGATTGATTTGGGAATAAGTCCTTCGACTGGTCCATTTGAAGCAAGAAAAATAGCCTTCGTTGAATCGCAGTTTGGTTCATCTCTCGTTGTGTTGATAAACTCGCCATATGGTGCAAAAGTAATTCCTCAACAAAAAGGTAAGAACATAATGCTTTTAACGGGGCAAATAATTCTGGGTTGTGCATAAGGAAAGAATCGAAATATTCCAGAAATTCAAATGGTCTACCTCTCGAGGGCCTGCTTTTTCTTTCTAACAGTGTAGCTTCGCTTTGCTAGATGGACGAGTTACTACCCGTCTTGTTCTTTTTGAAGTCCAGGGGAGCATAATAGTCAATAGAGGGTTATTGTATTCTTCAAAGGTTCTTCTCTCGCGCCCTGGGGCAAAACAAATGTTGATCACTCTTGGGCTCTTTAATGTTAATCTTCTACAACACCTAGCGGCGAATAGATTCACCGATGGTTTTCTTCACAACGATCTCGAGGAGGGACACACCCTTTTGATAACCATCCATTCTCGTTCCCTCTCGCATGTTGGCCGTGATGCACTTGTATGAAAAGAGTGTCGACCTTTCGTCGGAGAGAAATCGCAAAGTGTTAAGTCGGTTCTTCTAGGTGGTCATAGGGTAAGAAACGCGATGTAATCCGTTGCAAACTTTATCAGCGACTGTTTGAGATACTAGAATCGTTTAGAACTTTTACTTTAGCACAAATAGCCCGTAGTTTAAAATTTTTCACGCCACTGATGAATTTCTAGTTGGATTTTTTTTCCCGTAACGTGATCTAAAATGCCGTAGCACATCAGTTGCGGATTTCGCTTTGCTAAATACAGGAAAGCGAAAAGCCTTCTCCACTGAAGTTGCCATTTCGACTGAATAGTTGCATGACACGCGCGCTATTGCCTACGTCACTCCCGTCAGGGGGGAGACTAACTTTAAGAGGATCTACTTTATGATTCGCTGAGGTGGTGCGTGTCTTTGACTGTTAGTTTTTACAGGATTTGGAAAATGTATACGTTGTGAATCGCCCTGTATATCCAATCTTTGGCTTTTAATTCCTTCATTGATAATTTATTTCTGGTTCAAATGGATTTAACATTTTGGTGCTTGTTTGCTATCAAGGGGCATGGCACCAAGCAGTGCTTATTGTCGTTGCGGAATCCAAGAGGGCGGCCTGGCGGTATCAAATCGTCAGAAAGATAAATTATTTCAAAACAATTTTTTAAAATTTAATTTAAAAGAATATAGAAAGAGATTGATAATAAAACAAAGATCATTCAATAAATAATGAATAACTATATAATCTAATAAAGTTACATGTACTAATATTATACAGAGTATATAATCTTGTATAATCCAATAGTAATTATATATATTCATATATAGTATGATTTAATAATTACATATATAACATAATTTAATAGTAATTATAAAAGAATAATCATCGTATTGTAACATAAAAATCATACATAAGAATACTCATAACGTAATATTATAAATAACATGTTAATTATAAATGAATAACAAAAAATAAAGAACACAATTATAAATAACATATGCCATTTATAAATATAATAAAAAACAATTATAAATAGCAAATATTAAGATTATATATAATTTATTTTTATATTAATAAAATTACATATATATTAACAATGAATATCGATTAAAAAGTACTGGAAACTTGCAATATTCCGAAAACTGCAAAAATATCAAGGTAACCATATTGTAATGTTATCGCCCATCTTGGCGAACATAAACAACTTGGCGCGTGCCCCGTGATATCAAACTAGTTCCCTCGTTTTGGAATCAAAATTTTAAGGAACAATTTGGATGGTTTTCCTACTTCGGAAATTGCTAAGAATCTTTTCTCGTATTTAAAAAAGCTTGAACTTTTTTAGATTGTAAAGGTAATAAATTAGTTCAAAAATTCATAACTTTAAGTTATTTAATCTCATTATATATTTAAAATCTCATTTGTCTTGTTGAATCTATAAATGGAAGTAAAGAAATGCCCCCAAACTTACGTGATAGGTGGAACTGAGTGAAAAGTCGGCATACGATTTCGTGTATAATTGCATATAAGTTTTTAGAAGGGGTCAGAAAAAGAAAATATTGTAGAAAAGGCTTATAAAATCTTGGATAACACAAATACAAGATTGATAAACTGGAGTTATTTTGATCTAGATTTCTTAATCTAACAAAATAGTCTGGCGGCTCGAGGATCTTTTACCTCGCATAAAATTCTTGTTTGCGTAAAGCATGCAATAATTTTTTTCCCCTTTTTTGTAAAAAAATAAGCAAAGTCACAAATCGAACTTGTTTTGTTGTAGAAGGTTTCATAAAATCTAACAAAGTAGTCTGCCGTATCAAGGACTTTTCTCCCGGAAAACTTACTGGCCGGGGAATGGGTATGACAAGGGACGTTCGACCCCGTCCTGACGGTTCGAGTCATACCACAAAAGCCCACCGTGGGGGGCACCGTCATTTTAAAACTGTCAAGAAAACGTCCTCCCGTTGGTGCGGTGTGGTAGTTAGGAGAGGAGCGCCAGCTTGGGTGTTGTCCAAGTCACTTGACCATGGTTCAAAATTACGTGGTCCTTCGCCAAAAGCCCTCGTGTAATTGTACAGTGCGACGTTAATATTCACTCACTCTTTGAGCTCATTCATTGTCGGCTCCTGATTGCGAAAACAAGGTAGTTCTATCCACTTCTAAATTTATTTGTGTGGCAAATTCGACACTTCAACTACATTCTCGAACAAACTAATATACGGGATATAAAAATCGCCGGGTTTACGAGGTATTACTGTATTCATAAATTCTCAAGTTCATTTAATATTGCGAATAAAATTAATTTCACAATTAATAAGATTTTTAAAGACAATTTTTAATACGCAGTTTTAAAGTCTTGAGAAAGTAGTGTACTTGGCAATTACGGAAATGTAATGCTAAACGTTAAGACATAATTTTAAATGTGATCCATTTTATTCTACCCAAATTTTTCCCCCGAGGGGTTTACTTCATTTACATTTCAAAACTAGCATTTCTTAATCTGAAAAGTCCTTTATAGTTTTAAATCTGGAGTTTCCAGCATAAATGCTAAGTTAGTTTATATTCGACTTTTAATTGTTCTTTTTGTTACAGGAAGTAGTGAATTGAATCACTATATTGAAGTCCAATATCCCGAAGCGGTAGATCTCGTAACTTTCACAGTTCTGGGACATGGTTACATAGCCGTAGCGAATAGCACATTATGCAGCGTCTACAAATTTGATAAGCATGCTCACAGTCAAATCTGGTTTGATGGGTAAAATTATATTTTAACTCGTTTAAACGTCGTTTAATATTACAAGCATAATATCAGTAACTACTGAAATATAACAGTAGGTTGGGTAAGAAGAAATCAATTATTTTTGCATCAAATTCAAGACTTTATTTAAAACGTTTCGGATTGTCCGATTTGGGTCAAATATGCAGTTTTGTCGTATAATTTGTTGCCATTTTAAAGGTAGCTTCATAATTTTTCTCTCATAGAAGTCTTGGTCCTTATTGGCGAAAAAATTGGATCGTTTTTTCACAATCTTCTTTACCCCAAATTTTATCACTCAAAAAATTTTTGCAATGCGAGAAAAAGATAATCATTTGGTGCCAGGTCCGGACTATATGGTGGATGCATTAAAACTTCCTAACCAAGCTCCCAGAGTTTCTAGTGAGTCACTACAGATGTGTGTGGCCTGGCGTTATCCTGATGGAACACAACACCTTCTGTTGGTCGTTTCTGGTCAATCGTTAGCTTCATACGATCCGGGTTGTTGAAGGGAGAATCTGAATTTTGGTTTGGGCCCCAAAGGAAGCAACTCATAATAAATGACCCTTTCCCGTCTCGCCGAATGCAATGGGGAACCTTCCCGGCCGTTAGTCCTGGTTTGGGCCCCCGTATGAGCGTTTTACCCCGCCTTTTACCGCGATCGTTTTCGCACAATTTTTGTCGTATGCGACGCTTCCCATCCCCAGTCACCATCCATTTTTAAAAAATGGATCGATTTCATTCTATTTTCCAACTTGCATAGAAATTCGATCCATCATGATTTTTGATGTTAATTGGTGGGGCACCCAAGCATCGAGCTTCTTTTTGAATCCAACTTCGTGCAAATGGTTTAAAAATTTATTTTATGGTCGATCTTTAGCTCCTGAGCGATGCTACGACTTCTAACATGGCAGTCAAAGTCGAATATATCTGATTTTATCGACATTTTCGATGATGGGCCTGCCTGTGCGAGATGTACGTTTAACATCAAAATGCCTGAATGGAATCGACGAGATCAAAATTGCACGTAATTAGCTGCATTTCGGCCCAAAAAACACCACTCAAAATTTTCAGCCTCCTGACTTGTTTTTTTCCCCTTGAAAAAAACCAAAATTGAATTTTTTGGTTATTCCATTTTAACACCCTGTAACTCACAACGAAGCCAAAAAAAAGAAAATTTTTTTTAGTGTAAAATTCCCTTGAAACACGCATAAACTTGAAATTGTTTGATCGATACTTCACGAGATATCGACACTACAGCCATCTACCAAAAAAATAACTGATTTCTTTTTCCCCAACCTAATATAATTTTTATTTTTGTTGTCGTTGATTGCCCCAAGTATGAAGTAAAATGGATCTGTAATTTAAAAGGAATAGGGAAGTACTTTTTATGTTTCTCTAACTCTATTTTATTATATAGAAATCTAATGCCTCATAAAAAAAAAATTTGAAATAATATCTATACATGTGTATAACAGAAATTTACAGGATATAAAAAGGCTTTGATTAGCATCACAGTATATAGAATATCATTATGTAATTAGAGCTCCCTCTCTGATAACCATTGGATAAATTTCAAGAACTCGTTAAACTTCCATTTTTTACGAAAATTTTAATTATGCGCGTAGCTTTTCTTTGCAACTATAATATATATTTAGCCTTGTTCGAATTTTCAATCGTTAATAAAATGCTTTTTACTCATCCACTCGGGCTCAAACGCTTTTTTTAAACTTGTGGTGGCTGACACATGATGTTAATGCAGTTTTTAGTTTTCAAATATTAAATTTTTAATTATAGTTTAACAGGTATATTTCATTCGATATTATTCCTGTAGATGGCAGCACCATTGGATGAAACGGCTTTTGTTAAATATGTGATGAAGATTTAACGCAACCTGAATAACCTTCTGCTAGTTAGATGTCAGCATTCCTTTTACATTGATTTTCAGATAAATTCTTACCTATTCTATTCAACTTTTATTAAATGTAAAAAATTTAATGTGGTTAAAAGGTCTTTAGTGTCAACTTAAAGTGTTTTGGCACTTAATATTGTGATTCTGTCATATTATATTCTTATTTATATTAATTGTAGTTTTTAATAAAAAGTAACTAAAGTAAAACTTTTCTTAGTTGACCCAAGTATGAATTGACTTAAGAAAAAATTTGTTTGCTTAATAATCATTTGGCCCTTTCGAAGACGTTTATGCCACGCAGTGAGCACACTAGTCTGGTGGTCATGGTCACAGACTGGTAGCTGGCTGTCATGAGTTCGAGTTCTTGTGCCATTGAAGATTCGTCGCGTAGAGAGGAAAATGCACGTTTTAAATATGTAGCAGCTCAAAGTCCTCCCGTTAGCGTGGTGTAGTGATTTGTAGAGAGGTGACAACGGGGGTCATCCTCGTTACCTGATCGAGGTTCAAAATTATTAGGTCCGCGTCGACATTGCCTTCGTGTTGTTTTAATGCGCCGTAAAAAAATTCGTTCGCTATGCCATTCCAATTTTTGACCTTGTTTATTTCTATAATTAGCTAATCAGATTGACCTTTTCCCAGTTTCATCCAATTTCATACAAAGGTTATTTGTTTTTATATCATTTCATAGAAAGATTTCCAAAAATATCTTGCGTGTGCTTTATTAATGTATTTGAAGCATTGTATTAATAAAGTTTATATGGATATCAATTGTGGAAAGAAATTAAACCTTAAAATTTTCTCTTGCACCTTGTAGTTATAAAGAATTTTGCCTTTGATCGGGAGGTAGTTTTGTCTTTAAGAATAAAATCAAAATATCACGTACCATCAGCGACTTTTAATGCAAAATTTGCTTAGAATATCAATGGAGTTGCACGCAAATCTTAAATTTATTAACGCGCGATAAATTTTCTAGACCCTTAATTCGGCATTCTCTGGAAATAAAATCTACCCATTGTGGTAGACCTTTTATACCGGTTGATTCATAAATAGTATGACCAATTTCAGAGGATCATAAATTGTTATTGAAAATTTCATGTAAATAACTTTATTCAATGTGGTTTCCTCTAGCACAGTACACTTTCATAAGCGGTTTAGCTAAGCTAAAAGGTTTTTCGATCATTTTTGAGGTATTTTGTCAACTCCCTTTTGAATTGCTTTTTGAAATGCTCTTACTTTACGTCTATTTAAGTATCCCCATAAAAAAATTAATTGTAAGGAACATACAGGGAATAGTGATATTCATTTATCAGGAGGCAGAAAACTTATTTTTTTTATCTTTTAGCCATTTTATGGTTAATTTTAAAGTATGACTTAGTACAGAACCTTGGTGGGAAAAACAAAGCTTCTTGAGAGTAAAGACGTTTACTTTTTAATTGAGTGTTTCAAAACTTTATTCTGATAGTATTTAGCATAGTAGTTTGTTTCTACAAAAATATGGTTTGTGAGAAGCCTTGAGAGAACATTTCCGTCCATACCATAACACCTGACGGCCAATTTGCATTTTTCAAAACGGCTGCTTTGCAACGTTTTTTGCTTGAATTTACATTGAATCTTCGTTTTGTCATTTATGAATGACGTATGAAACTGAGCTTCATCACAGAAGCTATCCATGCTTTGTATCTACCTTTGCGTAAAATTAAATACAAAGGCCATGAACGTTTTCTATGGTCTTTACAGACATTTGATGACAGACTGGAAAATTTACCTTTTATAGCCAATTTTCTTTATCTGACGATAAATTGTCGTTTGTTATATCTAGTTTCTTTGCCATAGTTTTGAGGCAAAGAATTTTCTACAGCAATAATTCAACTTTTTCTCTTTCATTAAGGAATTCCTTTCGTTCTGTTTTTTCCTGGAGCTTTGATTGCGAGGCAAATTCTATTTCTTTTGAAGTTTAGATAGTAATACAATGGTAAAATGTCTTTAGATTTTTTTAATGCTCTATTTAAAGAATTTGAACAACCATCCTTCAAAAGCTGTAAAATTTCATACCGGTTTTGATGATCCAATTTCAGTACTGTGGTTTATTCCCACTAATAAAAATGATTAGATTGGTAATTTAAAAGTTTCATTTTTCAAATAAAACCAGTAGTAAAAAGATATTCAGCATAAATTGTTACATGCATTTAAAATTGGTCACCTATTTTAATTCAACCAGTACTAGTATATTTGTTTATAAACCTTGACTTTTCGATAACTTTTCAAATTCAAACTTTTCAATGTAATTGAATTACTTCATGACTGGAATATTTTTTTCTTTTCAGCATTGCTTCACGTGTTCATCTGACTGACCTTGAATATTTTAGACTGGGCTTTAATCATTATTTGGCCGTTTCTGGTAGAACTCAGCAATATCTTTATATTTGGAAGAGTGGAGAATTTACCTTAAAGCAGACTTTTAATGGATTCAACATTAGTCAGATACATTCATCAATGCTTCCTACATGTAGAGATGATGTGATATTGTTTCTTATCGGGGATAAAAAAACGGAAATATATGTATATGGTGGCAGGAATGATAAATTTATACTCTTCAATGGAGGTAAGTTTTCACTT
This sequence comes from Trichonephila inaurata madagascariensis, assembly GCA_019973955.1. Classification (NCBI taxonomy): domain Eukaryota; kingdom Metazoa; phylum Arthropoda; class Arachnida; order Araneae; family Nephilidae; genus Trichonephila; species Trichonephila inaurata. The sequence goes on from BMAV01010018.1 coordinate 11,960, forward strand.
GCTTTCTAATTTTGGAAATTTATTTGGAGAATTGTTTCAGATTAAGGGAGAAATTGTAAAAATAACTTGCACGAATTTCATTAACTTTTGTTTTATTCTCGGATTGGAATAATTATTATTAAATAACATTTGTTTCCAAAATATTCACTTAAAAAGCTTTCAACGTAAATCCTAATTTAACTGAAAAGAATGGTTCTGTTTTGGAACTGATAGTTTTGGTTAAATATCTGCAAGTAAAGAACTTGACTCTCTGATAAATTCTTTAAACTAAATTCAAACAAGTTTCATTAACACTGTCTGCTCAAAAACGTCAAGCTCTTGACGTTTCCTTTTCTGTTTTTGATAAAACTATTGGAAAAAATTGATTTATAAATCAGTTAGCCAAAACTAATACAATAAAGCCTCGAAAATTCGGCAACATCCTTATGGGTAAAAAAAACTGATATCTGACGAGGAAACTATTGCTGCCGTCTCGGTAAATGAAAAAATAACGGAAAATGAAACGTAAATGTTGTGAGGACACCGTACAAACTCCCTAAATATCGCATAATAAGGGACTAAAGCAGGGACTGAACCTTTTTCTGCTGGGCGCACACGTATGTCGGATATTTCACGCGGTCCGCTTACATATGTTATTTACATCGCACGGGACTCGACATGAAGATAAATGGGGGTGGGGGGAGAAATTCTTTAAGACAAAGATAACATTGAAATTTAAAATATGGGAAAATTGATCAAAATATTATAACTCCTGTTTTGCTTCTTTTAATTATTACTTTTGATAATTTTTATTTTTGTCACAAACACCAAATTAGAAGCATTTAAGAAACAGTCCTTCACAATTTCTGCTTCAGTGAACTGTTTCATATAGTTAACAATAATACAACAAACTTCATAGGATACCTTTGTTACCGCTGTGATATTATCACTGGCAAACGCTTTGTTGTCGTTGCAAAGATTATTCAAGAGAAAGCCTATTTATCACCTCCTGGAAGATCTTCGAGGAAAAGTGCCATTGAATGATTCCTGTTTATTGGTATTTTTTAAATACAGCACTTTCGTGGCAAATGAAATTACTGATCCGTGTTTGATTTTCACTGCAAAATAGTTAGCCTCCCAATCGTCAGGGTAACGATATATTTTCTTCGAATATTTTTCGCTTGCAAGATTTGAAAGATAGTTAAAATTAGTTCCTCCCAGAAAATGGTCGCTACTCCACTGTTGTCTGTTAACATTAACCGTTCCAAATAGGAAAATACTAATTTGTACCCATAAGACAGCAAAAAGCAAAATTGATATATTTGATTTCTTGACAAAGAATTTCCCACCAAATTTTTAATACAACGTTCTTAAATAAATTTCTCGGGTCAATGACCGGGCCACTTAAAAAGGCTCGGTGGGCCGCTTGTTGAGTATCGTTGGACTAAAGTTTCTCGAAACTGCCCTTCAGTATTTTGAACAAGGTGCGTTGGTATTGGACTTGCTGTTCCTTCGTTGTCTTCGTGAGGAAACGGTCAAACGCCAGCTGAAGTACGGAAGACAAACAAGCACTTTAAAACGTAGCCAATGTTCGCCAAGTCGGCTACTTAATTTTCCTTATAGACGGCTTTATGCCTTTGTAAAGTATTTTTCTGAGATGTCTGATCAGGCAAATGACAGTATGCAATGTATTTAATTTTTTTCCTTTCTAAAGTGCTCTATGCCTTAATAAATAACGTACTTTTCTTTAAGGGCATTTGGGCAGCTTATTTTCTGTTGTATTTTCTTGGTAATACAAGTGCAGTACAATATTTTGAGAATATATTCGTACTTATTCCTTTTTTACCCCATTATCGATAACCCGGCATGTTCACAAACTCGGCCACCCTTCAGTCTTCGTTAGGCCAAGTGTTCGGGACTCTACTGTATTAAAGGGGTCTGGCATATGAATAAGTTTCAGAGAAATTATCCGTTTTCACTTTTTTATATTTTCTAAAAGTTGAAATATTTCTATTAAAAGACAAGGAAATACGATAATTAGAAGTATTATTAAGTAAAGCTACTTCTTTAACACGCATCAAATGAGCTCTGTTAAGAGTTCCTGCATTTTCCCATGAATAAGTTTCTGATGAACGCGAAACTATACATTAAAGTGGAAAGATTAGTATACTGAGCATATCGAAAAGTGTATGGGTGCGTTGGATCTTGAATGCAAAAACGGAGGAAAAGGTACATAATGGAAAAAGCCTCTGTGGTGGTAACAGACTCGCCGATATTTTAATATCGAAACTCATGAGATACGGCATGAAAACTGCTTTTAGGGCTGTTTACTTTCACATCTTCTGTCTTCAAACGAGAGCCCTCAACATGGATTATCCTGGGTTTTAATCAGGGTCAAGTTTCAAAAGCAAGAGTGAATGTAAGAAAGGGCACTTGGATCAAACACGGGGAAATAAAACATAACGAATTAAATGAAACCAATGTTTAGAGATCTAAGAGATCCTATGTTATTAAAAAAAATTGTCTACATGGAAAAACTTTGAAACTTCATTTAAACTCTAAATTTAGGGATAAATATGACTATTGCGCAGTTTAATATGGGTCATGTAGCAAAATTATCTTGAAACATTGTTGTATTGACCAGGTTATAATGTGTCATGCTTCAAAATATTAGACACGCGGAGGATTAGTGTAGCCCAAAGAAAGCATCTTGAGATTCAGAAAAGGCTAACTTACTAAAAATAATGGAAAAAGAGAAAATTAGAGTCTTTTGTAGGCGCAGAGAGTAAAGAAAATGCTTCATGTGCTTCTGGAAAGTACTAAATGCAGAAAATTTAAGTTTTACTTTAAAGATTGTTTTCTCAATGTAATATTTTTTTAAACTAATGAATATAAAATACTCTAATTTTCTGTGAGTATACTTTTAACATGCTTACACATTTTAATGGAGGGAATAAAGTATATCTAAACTTTTTTAGATAAGGCTATTTTAAACTAAATTTTAAGGTGGGAGGAAAATTTGACTTGTTTTAAAAAAGTCATAATTAAGTTTTAACAAGACAACCCTTCGTTAAAATTTTATTAATATTGCACATATTACTGTAAAAAATTCATCCATAAGAAGCAAGTAACTTCTGAGAAAAAAGGTGCATAAACTTACGTAATTTAACATGTGATCTAATGGACGTGCCAGACCCCATAATGGATACGCTGACAAAATTGTAAGTGCTTTTAATAAAAATGCACTTAATTTTTCATTTGAAGACGCAAGTTTGCGAATTGTTTTACATGCATTCTTGGTATTTAAATTGCACTTGAATTCTGATCTTCCCTCTTAATTATTCGAAATATCAAATCCATTCGATCCATCCTTCGAACAACAATCTCAATTTTTCAGAATCTTTTTATAGACAATTAAAAGTTTCATCTCTTTATAATTGTTGGACAGTGTTTTAGTAAAATATCATTTGGTGTAAATAAAAAAGTGATGTATTTAAATGTCGAACGTTCTAGGAAGAGTATTAACAGAAGTCATTGTTTTCCTATAGGGTTATTAGGTACCCGGTCATGATTGATTTTTAAATCACTAAGATTTTTTAAGTCATTTAGCTTATTTCTATATTCAAATTTTCGAAGAATTTTTTTTTTGCTCCAAATTCTGAAATTCTTAAGTTTCATACATTTTGTCGTCTAAACTAGTTTGTAATCGATACATATTACGTTGATCGAGGTTCGAGGATTTTATGCAAATCAGCCACAAAGTACAAGACGGCTCTTTAAGATCGTTGAGAATTTATCGAAAATCCAATTCCTTAAAATACAAGATTCAACAAAATACTCGCAGAACAAATGTCGGGTCTTCACACCTTCAACAGCACTCAAGCACAATTATTATTTAAAATACACGTATCTAAAAGATTATTCATAAGCACAGCACAGCTAACTGCTGGACAAAATGCTCACTAATTGCCGATTGAAACAAGACTGTTTCGGCGAGCACCTCTCTATTTATAGACCTGCGGAAACTTCCAGGAAGCTTGCGTCCGCTTGCGTCAGAGCGTGAAATGAGTGGACTCTCCATAAATTTTTAGAAGAATCCAGTGATCCCGAATTCGCCAACATGGTCGCCAAATATGATGCAACGAAGCTCTATCGCCAAGATCTCGTCAAGTTCACATTGATTCGCCATTATAACGCAAGAGATGGCGTTGCTTGTGAATATTAAAATTTTAACATAAAATAAATATAACGGTAGTATTAATGCATTACGCCTCCAAATACAATTTTTTTACAAAAAATTCATAATATTATAAAAGAGGGCACAATATGCATGCCGCTAAAACTTAAACTAGTCCCGGTACGATTAAGTAATACAATACCCACCTGTAGTTGATGGTACCCTATGGGATCTATTCCCCATCCATAAAGGTTTCGGTTTCTGCCTGAAACGACACTAAGGGGCTTTATAGGGAAATATTCAATTTTTTTGAACTATTGGACCTACAGGAAATTTAGCAGGTGCGTTACTTTCGTAAATACTACAAAAGGAGTTTTGCGAAATTTGACTCGCAAGGATCAGTGCGAAGGCTTAAGGGACGTTATAGATAAAGAAGTACTCGTTAAAAAATTATTTTGCATTTTTATATAAATTATGCATCGGTTTTATTTTCCTTGTAATTCAGCTATTATATCAAGAATATAACTTAATTTATTAAAAATCAAGCCGTACGAAGGACTAGTATTTCGGCTAGTTCATAATAAAAAATTAAATTACGCTCACTAAATTCGCCATTTTTTTTTTCTCTAAACACGCTCATCAATAAAAAATGTTTAAATCTATGCAATCGTAAGGAAATTTATTGAACCTTTATTTCTAGTTATTTTTGAAATCTAATATTAACAATCGATAAAATTTCTTTAATTTCAGACATTCCTCCCAACTTCGTAATCTCTCCCAATTCTGTCACTTCATTTACCTACAAAAATAAGGTGGGGATTATATTCCAGAATCTCAACAACTTGATGGCTTTTGTGATTGAAACTAGTTTGATGTCTTTACCGAATCCCTTTTTGGAAGCAGGTGAGAATGCTACAGCTCACATGAGAAGCATTCAGGTATGTGTTAAATTTCTTTATAAGAAATCGTAATCTGAATTAGGAGTGACTTTTGACATTATAGCTACATGTGGTTTTCTTAAAGTACTTTTACTCATGAATGAAAAATGAGTGGCATTCTGTAATTAAAATTTCAGTCGGAACTCCTTACTTTGATGCTTTTAGCATGTACCTAGTATTGTGTCATGTTGATATAGATATACAGGAGTAAACTGTGATGTGAAATTTAAATCAATCTCTCCTTAAAAATTTGAGTTTAAATTTAAACATGGTGTTTTTTGTCACCAATTCCCCTTTGACTTCACATGGGCTTGGTTTCCTTGCCAAATCATCTCTCTAAGCCAGGGGTGGCCAAACCCTTTTGGGAAGAATGCCACTATATAGTCGAAAAAACTAAACGTGCCTCTTGCAACCTTTCCAACTAACAAATGTGGAAAGTGAAAAAATGTTACTTATAAGCTTATGTAGGATTTTTACGCAAATGGAACATTTTTAATGCAAGTCCATGTAGAAGAAATTTAAAGTAATATAAGAGGGAAGAGTAAAAACTCTTGGGTTTTTATTAAATTTTTTACAAGTTCAATTAGTTAAGTTGGGTATAAAATATATAAAAAGGAGTAACTTGGATCACTTAATACAAAGATAATAACCAAGCGTTTAATATTTGCTTAATGTGGCCTTTGAATTTTACTTTTTACTAAGTTATCTATATTAGGATTAGACCTTACAGATGCCTACAAAATTAGGTTATCATAGGTGCGTATCAACTAGTTTAAAGTCGTATGTTCATAGCAGAAAACATTTATTCACAGTTTGATCCAAATTTTGAGGTTTTTGTCCTTGGCAACCCCATTTCAATAAAACTGTAAAGAAAATTTGTCTTCACACACGCACACGAATTTTGAAATTTTTCAGTAAGGTTTCGCGTGCCTCTGTTGAAACTCCAATGTGGTACACGTGCCAGGGATTGGCCACCCCTGCTCTAGGCACACATTACCTACATGGAATTTCTATGTTTCTTTGCTTCAAGAACGCTTAAGACTCTTCAAATTGGGATGTCGTTTTTGACACGCCTTCAGTTTTTGTTATTATAGTCGGTAGGAGACTTAGTCTGCATACTTCAGCCAATCTTGAGTTTTCTGTCTATAATTACTAACTGCTAAAATCTTCAAGCGGTCACCATAAAATGTTTTGGCGGTCGATCGCAATCGACGTAATGCCTACCCTGGGCTTTAATGATAAGTTTGTCGCATTTGAGATGGTACAAAGCTTTCCAAGCTCTTCTCAAAAATCACATATGTAGCCGTGGTAGCCAAGTGGTCAAAGTCGAGAACTCGTGTCTTGAAGGCCATTAGTTCGAGCCTGAGACCCGCCCTGCAAAGAGGGCCGATGCCCGTTAAATGTGTCGAAGCTCCCATGTCCTCCAGTTTGTGTGGTGCGGAAAACCGAAGGGGTACTAGCTTTAATGTTCTCGTCACATGACCATGGTTCAAAATTACGAGGTTCGTCGCCAATAGCCTTAGTATCTCTTTATATACAGCAACGTTTAAATACAATTTTTTCCGCAGTTGGATGAGTAAGCTATAAAAGGAGTGTTTTTCCCTTTTGACTGTCAATTTGATATTGATACTTCAACCATATTACGATTAAAATCTTGAAACTGATATTAGTTTCTACATGTCTATTTATATATATATAAACTTACAGAAATCTTTTTAAAGCTTTGTTGAAAACTGACCTTGTTGCTAAAAATTCAATGCATCTTTTCATTGTGAAATATAGTAATACCTCAACTTTCGCTAACCCGGAGTAATGCTATTTTCAAATCTCGTCGATTCTTTTTGGGGATCTGTCTTTCCCATCACTGAAACCAAAGTGAAATCGGTGCTAAAGCCGATGAAATTGGTAATGTAATTGAAGAAGTTGTCGTTCTTGCCAGGTAAATAAATTTAGAATAGGAATGACGTTCAAGAATTATTGAATTCCCACACCCAGGAGCTGACGATGAGCCCATAGAAATGCAAAAGAAAGATATTTTAGAATTTGAGTCTTTAAACTCGGTTCAATCGGAAGATCAAATGACTATTTGGAATTTGACACAGGGCTTGAGTTTAATTGCAAAAGAAATACATTTTAGAAAATGCATACTCCAACGAAGAGTATATTTTTTCAGCAAACAAGAAATAAAAAATAACATGCTACGAGGAAATCTTGCGAGGAAAAAAATCTTTGAGCCGCCATACTCTACTTACATTTTTACCTTCTACATCAAAATGTCTTCGGCTTCCAATTTTGTATTTGCTTAAGATTTTAGTAAAATTTTTCTATATTTAATCTCCAATCCCTACAAGTAGTAGTTTATGTGCATTTATATGCGCAATTTTACCCCGATTTAGCAATTATCCCTCTCATCGGGGTTATCTATACTCTATCGCGTAAGTCCGGGGATAACTGTACTCCACTACTAGCTAAAAATGATAATTTAAATACAAATCTAATCATATTAACTTAGTTTACTTAATTCCTCAAAGGTCTGCTTACAAAAGACTAAATTTAACTACAGTTAAAAACTACATGGTGTTTATACAGAGAAATTGCCGAAGAACATTAGCCAAAAATCTTAACCCTTTATCTACCGACGGTACTTATAAGTACCACTCACTTTAAAATATCATGGAATAAATTACTTTACGAATATTCTGACCATATTTAGCAGGAATATTCTTTGAAATCCACTCTTCCAAGATATATGGCAGTACGGGTTCTATGATGAGTATTTTAGCGGAGAAGGCGAATAGTTTTATAGCAGAAATTGCGTTTTCAACTGACGATTTTAGAGGATTGCAAAGATTATCGTTGTTGTCCCGAAAAAAATGCTTAATGTCAAAATTTAAGTGTCGTATTCTTTTGTATGTTAATGAGGACCTGTTAGCAGTATTTCTCAAACTGTGGGGCGCGCCCCTAGAGGGGCGTGGTAACCCTACAAGGGGGCGCGAGTATGTCGAAAACAAAAGATTATTTTTTAAGAAAATTAATAACTTACTGAAAGGAAGCAAAACAAAATACATTCTGACATCATAAAATACAAATTTACACTGATATAGTACACTTATAAATGTATCAGTACTGCGTAATGTGTTTCATAATTAAACAGTGATAAGTTAAGAACAAGTTTAATAATTAGCAGTGACCTTATGGGAATGTCATAAAATTATATGCAAAATTAAATACTTCTCTTGATAAATTGTACGGTTTTAATTATAGTCTTATTCTAGCTTTACGTCAAAGCATATTGAATTCATTACATGTTATTATATGGAGGGGGCGCGATGAAAATTATAATTGCAAGTATAGAAAGTTTGAGGAGCACTGTCTTATAGAAAACGATTACTCTTTAAGTGGGCAGTGTTCAATTTTACAGCTGAATATCTTTAACTAATTTAGCTCTAATGGATTAAATTTCCAAAAATAGAGTATTTTGTTTATGTATATCCCTTAATTTTCAATGTAGTGATCCAAAAAATTGCATGAAAAAAAACTGCAGTAAATCATAATGCGGTAGATAGAGTTAAATACCAAAGATTGTCAACTCTTGATAATATGAAAGAACTGCATTTTATCAGATGATTGTGTCGTATCCATGACGGGACCAAATCGTATAATACCATATAGGCCCAGATGAGAGTTCTGGCAATATGTTCAACAAACCTTCATGCGGGCAGTATTAAAGAGGACCTTTATTTCTTGTAGAGCAGCAAAAATAGTTGGATAGTCAAAAATATGAGCAGGTGTTAGCTCTGTATCTAAACAGTTATCATAATTCCTGCAAGATCTTCTACCATCCCTTATCAAACTTCATTCCTTTGTTCTTAAGGGGTCTCAGGGGTGTTAAATTTTTCTAGAGGTCTGAAAATATAAACAATTTTCAAACAGGTATAATTTATTTAAAATTAAATTTAATGATTCGAATCTTTTTACACAGTATTTGTAAAAGAATGGGGCTTCAGAAAAATATAAAATGTTTAAAATATAATCATAATATTAAAAATCATAAGCATATGAAAATTCTATGATAAATAATAAGTATTTTTTGTGTTGCGCACGCTATTTTCTAAAATAGTAGTATCTGATGTATAAAAATTTATAGAATTATAAAATGCATCATACTCTTTAAGCCGTGCCTAATTTTAGTATGTCTTTTGTATTTCAAAATATTTGTAAAACATTGCAATTTTTTAAATATTTTTATAAATGTATGTTTTTTATTTATTAAAATATGTAAGTTATTATTCTATTTATATAAAAATAGCTAGTGTAATGAGAATACATTTAACTTTATTATTCAACTTATAGCTAGTAATTAAAGCTACTATTTTAGAAAATAGCGTGCGTAACGCAAAAAATACTTAATATTTATCATAGAATTTTCATATGCTTATGATTTTTAAAATTATCATTATATTTTAAACATTATATACTTTTCTGAAGCCCCATTCTTTTATAAATAATGTGTAAAAGATTCGAATCATTTAATTTAAATTTAAAAGAATTATACCTGTTTGAAAATTGTTTATATTTTCAGACCTCTAGAAAAATTTAACACTCCTGAGACCCCTTAACCTAGCAGTAGTTTTTGTTATAAGGTGGTCTCCGCTTATATTACAGATTGGATACTTTACAGGTATTGATTTCTTTCTCAATTTGAAATTTGCGGATCGAGAGAGAAGTCAATATAATCAGATCTGAAATGTGTGTAAAATTTAAGAAATAATACTCCGAAAAATTTTAGAGCTTAATAAGTTTTTTAGGCAATGATTTTTTTTTTTAAAGTTTAGGGTTAATTCATCCTCTTAATTTTTATTTAAATACTTTTACCGTTTAAGTTTACTAAACTGTATGTACTTTTTTTAATAGCAAAAGTTAGAAGATCAAGTGAAACAAGTACAACAAATCAAAGATGTCCTTAAAAATGCTGTTCGAACTACTGGCGATCAGCACATTACGGCATCCCAGAAATTCTATAACTTACGCACCAATAAAGAAGCGGCAATCAATATTGAGAAAGAACTTCATGTTGAGTGGAACAACACAGATTTGACATTAGAACAATATAAAATTGGAACGGAAAATCTGGAGAAAAGTGTCGCAGAGTTAGAAAAATTGGTCGAAGAAATCGAAAAAGTTATTCCTGGTAAGAATTCTTATTTTTGCTTTCAAACTCGAAACGAAATTTAATGAAAAATGTTAGAACCTTGCCGAAATATTTGACTTCTTTTTTCAGATGTTGTTCGTCTTGATCAAGATGCCGAAATAACAGGACCAAAGAGATTTTGGGGAGATGTCACAGGATCTTCTATTCAAGCGTACACCGTCAATCTTGAAACTGTTGCTGGAATAAACTTGCCCCAACTTCAAAAGGAGCTGTACAGGTTAACTTTTCTTTGATTTCTCAATTAGTGTTAGCACCGATGCCAGTATCAAGATCAGTATATAAAATATAATTTATTTTGCTCAATTACGAGAGTATACTTTTAATGGGTCTTCTTTCCAAACACTACAGTCGGTTACCAGCGAAGGCTATCTCAGTCAGCTTAGACCATATTAATCTATTTGATGCCATGTTCTTCCATCGGTTAGCTGACAAGTATTTCGGCCACTTTTCTGCTTTATCCATCTACCTCGGAGATTCTCAAAGTTTCAATGTTTGCGACCCAATATTCAATCATAATTTTCATCACACCCCCCTCCATACAATAACAATATGTTTAATTCAATAATACTATACTTTGACGCTAAAACTACAATACGACATTAACCTATTAAGTCCTCCGGCGTATATAAACGTCTCTGCTCAGCCAAAGTGTTAATTGCCTCTGACGTATATATAAGTCTCTCCGAAACGTGATCTTTTCTGTGCACTGCTATTCATAAAATTATTCCGAAAGCTTTTGGAATGTAATTAAAGGACCTTGGCAGCATTTGCTTATTTCTTTTCTGCCACCACCAAGGAAGCAACCTTTAAGCGCGCCTACGTGGAAAACGTTGGCATTGGGGAGCGAATCGTGCAACTTAAAATCGGCAGTTAAGGGATTAATTATAAACCATACAAATGATCAAGGTAAGTAAGGCTGCATTCACACCAAGACAGTCAGCGTTGAGCGTTGAACGTCTAGCCAATTAGAGACTTTATTTAGCTGGAGATGATGTCTCTGATTGGCTAGACGCTCGACGCTGACTGCCTTGGTATTAATGCGCGGCTTAAGTGTTAATTCTTGTATATAATTTTACATATGACAAGCCCACGGGGGTATTGGTAATTAATGTTAACTCAATATTGTTTAAATTATAAAATACACTGTGCAGTACTGATACATTTATAAGTGCGAGTGTAAACGTGTATTTTATTATGTAAGAATGTATTTTGTTAATTTCAGTAAATTAATAATTTTTAACGTTATACGTTTTAATATGATCGCGCTCCCTCTTGGTGATATCACGCCCCTCTAGGGGGCGCGCCCCACAGTTTCAGAAAAGCTGATCTATCTTGTTCTTGGTCTGCTTCTTTTTTACCCCTTTGGAGCTTGAAAATCGTTTTCAGAAAGTTTTTCATTCCTTTATCGAAATGAATGTCCCAGGCACCTTATTTGGGAAGCCTTGATGACTTTGACTATGTTGGGTTCTCTGTATTTCGATTGAAGCTCGTTAAATAAAGGCTCAAACGCCCTCCCGTTGGTGTGGAAGTTAGGAGAGGGTACTAGCTCGGGTGCCGTCCTCGTCACACTTAACCATGGCTCAAAATTACGAGGCCCGTTGCCAAAAGCCCTTGCGTAGCTGAATAGTGCGACGTTAATATTCACTCACTCGGTCTTCTAAGTGGACAGTCCCCACTTACCTGTAAACCTGCACATTCGATATTAAAAATTCAAATCTGCTTAGAATTTGTTTTGCCTCTTGTACGACACTTTTCGAGAAATTTGATTACACAAATTTTCTTGACTCGGAGCAGCCGTATATCTTTCCCTTAACTATTTAAAATTTTGTAAATGGTAAGAACTACAATATATTTCCTGTGACCTTTACAAAATACACTTCAAAATTTGCATTTATATGCATTGAGTCAATTTCACGCTTAGCTTTGGTATCGGTTTATTTCAAAATGTTAAATATTTGTTCTACATATGTTAGAAACACGGGTTAAATTTTCTTTAAAATGTACGTTTATTCATGGCTTTAACAATTAATACAGCATATGAACATTTTAAATTTTTATGTATTTGACTCTGAATCCTTTCAGACTGGATAAACAAGAAACAATTGAAGGAACTCTTAGTTTTGAGCAACCTTTGACAATCAATGGGAATCTAGAAGTGGAAAAAACCGTAAATTACATTGACATAAGCAAAGAGGTCATGACCACAAACACTAAGCAAACATTTACTGGTAAGCAAGGTTTTTCGGTTTCTTAAAATTTAGACACTTCCAAATTTCTAATGTTCTTAACCCGGCATCGCTCGCGTGAGAAGAAAAAGAAGACCGAAAGTTGTCGCGCCAGGTATCTCGTATCCAAGGGTGTTTACATTCTGTTTTTACCGTATAATTTGTATACAAATGTTAAAAAGGAAGAAAAGTAGGAAATAAAATGTTACTTTTTCACACGTTAATTTAGTTTTTCTGTTCTTTTTATAAAGGCATTTAATACATTGTTTATACACCTTTAATTTCGTCGTGAGTGAATGCGATGTTTTCACCAGATCTAAATTTTTGTTAATCTTTGTCTTTTTAAAACTTAACATAGGAGTAAATTTCTCTATTCTTTAAATTAAAAAGTTTTGGAATTTCTATTTTATTTTCTTGTTCCAGCAATAGTTTTTCATTCTTCAGAAGTTCATCTGAAATTGGACAAGATGTGTACCAGTTGTCTCCTTTAAAATTACGTTCTTCCCAAATGTTTTTGTCTTAACGTATACAACATTTATTTTCCTCTTCTAAATCTGGATAGATTTCAGTGGACGAATCATACTTGCTGTTATACTCTTCATGATGAGATTCTTCCTCATCATAACCGCGAAGATAGTTTCTTCATCCGAAAATACTGTGTCTGTTGGATACTGTGTGTCTGTTGTTCTTCATAATAACTACAATAATACGCCATAGTATAAGGAGCATTTAAAACGTGCTCATGCATTCAGAACTGTAACGGTGATTCACGTGCAGGGTACGACATACCCAAAGAGGCGGTATCTAAAACTATATATTTAGAATTCGGCTACAAGCTAAGGACCCTCAAAGGATTTAACTTTAAAGTCGGCTACATGAGAAACTATCAATTTTTCAAAAGGTTTAGAAGGAGCGTGAAAAAAAAAGTTGGATGGTGGGTATGACATACTCTGCAAGAGAAGTGAAGGCTTAAACTATGTTTAATCAACGGAACTAAAATGAAATAATTAATTTTGTCCAAAAACTGAATGATCCTTGTCAAGTTTTTCAAGGCTAGAGTATGAGCCGCATTCGAATCCCAGTTTTAATCCTAAGGTTCGAACACTCCTGATATTGGACGTGAAAATTGAAAGGCGAAATGTCTACTTGGGAGTATAATCAGTAACTTGACCATAGTTCAAAATGATATGATCTCCGCCAATACCCGCGTTGTTCTAAAGAAGGGTCGGCAACCTATGGCACGTAGTACAATTATCGGTGGCATTCTGCACTACTCTACGAATTTGTTAATTCTCGAGTTGATGGAAGTTTATAAATTTGTAATGGACCTTATTTGACAAACATCCTCAGAATCATGTGCATTTGCGGAATTAAGATAAATTTATATCTATTTTATAAATTATTAAATGTAATTGTTTACGAGACTTAATTGTTTGGAGAGAGAAAATTGCCTGTACTCTGCTTTCCACTTTGGTTCTACACAAAGTAAAAAATGTTCCCTCGTATAAAAAATATTTAGAGTCCGCAAAGAAATTGTTTAACAACTGTTTGCTCGGAATTATCAAATTGAAAGTCACAAATTATACCCCTGATTTTGCGATATGAAAGATCAGTGTGCAAGCACTAGGTTTGCATTAAAATTGGTATTTTCTATTTAACTATAATGAAAGGAAATACTTGCATTTTATGTTTATTTCTGATTTCAATGTTTTTAACTCGTAATTTATACTGTTTTTGTTATAATATCTTTAAATGATGAAAAATTAATATATAATAAAATTATAAATCTATATTGACCTCTATTCTCAAACTCCGCATGCATTATCGCGGGAACTGACTTGGTTCAAAATTTTCCTGTGGGACACATTGAATCATATCAGTAGATTGGTTTTGCACGCCTCGGTTAAAAGGTTGCCGACCTCTTTTCTAAAGTAACGTAATTTCTGATGGTCTAATTTATCGATGTACAGAAATAACTGGAGAATTAAATAGGTGAAGAGTGACTCAAAATTACAAACTTGTGTCATCAAGCAGAACTTTTCTTATGGGCTGCATTATGGCAACTAACCCTTCGCGGCAAATCCCTCTAATGCGAGCAACTTTTATGGTGGCACCATCTAGTGGCGGCTCTAGCTACTAATTTGAATGCTTGAATTTTAATTAAATATCTTGTCGGTGCTAAATTTGCCGTGAATACCAGACCAAATTGATACTCGAGGGATCTTTTACATGCGACATAATCGTATGACTGGCGTGCCCAAGATTTTCATAGCCAGAAAATCTGTAGACTCTGCCGGGATCGAACCCAAGACTTGAGTTTACGAGGCAGGCATGCTATCTCTAAGCCACTCAACCGACTATCAAACAAAAATAACACAAAATAAAAACGAAAACATTGAATGAGAAATGTGTCTGAAGTTCAATATTCGAAATAAAAATGCAAATCCATGTATCGGATCATTGAACACTTTGATATAAAACTGATTTAAGGGGACATGGTACGATTTACGCAAAAATTTTTAATTTAAGGATTTTTAATATTTTTTTGGTTGCCTCCTATGTATGTATACTATGTTAAACATATTTTGTGCTCAAAATTTCATAAAAAGCTAGCCATGTAATTTTTTAAAGAAAAAACTTGAAATTTGTGAAGTGATTTTAAAATGCTACTCCTCCTACAAAAATTGACGTACACGCATGAAATTTGATTTACAAGTACGTCAAACTATGTGTAATAAAAGTTGGTATGGGTTTTGCGTTAACGTGATTGGTATTATTACAATACTTCTTTTTAAGAATGTTTATTGAAAATTCCTTAAAAATGTAAATTCTGAGTTTAATTATTTTTAAAAATAAATTTTGCTTTGTTTCAAAATGCATACTAACTTTTGTTACATGTACTATTGGAAATAGGTCAAAAAAAAATTCAAAGCATTAGGCGCAATAGAAAAAAAGCCTTAGCATTTTAAATGAAGACAAAATAGTTTATCTTTCTGAGATACGTCAGATTAAAGTTTTGATTTGCCATAGAGGGATGTGAATAAAAACGAACGTAAAAGCTATCATAATTCTGCATTTTTTAAGTTTAGAGCTTTCAAATTTTGTGAGGTTATAGAAAAGTAAATAAAAAAAATTAGGCTAAAAAAATTGATTTTTTGACCGATTTTGGTCAATTGAATCGTACTGTGTCCCCTTAATTTAAACGTTTCGTAACTGGATAATTTTAATGAGTCATGTCTGCAACTTTCCACAGGTAGCGTGATTTTCAAGAATAAAGTTGTAGTACAAGGAGATTTGAATCTTTATGGAATTCTTAATGGCATTGATATATCCGAAGAGGTGATCACGTTAAATGGTAACCACAACATCACAGGCAAGAAGAGCTTCCAAAATGGAATTGTAGCTGTAGATGTAAATACTATTTATCTGGATGAAATAAATATCGATCAACTTTATAATCAAGCTCTGACGAAAAGTGGTGATCAAGAAATTGCAGGAACCAAGACGTTCAATGGAGGTCTAGTTACAAACAATGTAATACTCAATGGGCTCTTAAATGGACACAACGTTCAAACACTAGCAGACGGCATTGTTAGAGTTGACCAACCAGCTGTAATAACAGGGGGAAAACTTCCATTTTTGACGGACCCCGGGTTTTCCCGATAAACCCAAATTTCCTCGCATAATTTTAAATTTTCGAATTTTTTGTACTAAAGGACTACGTTTGAAACTATGATTTTGAAAAAGTGTATAAATGGGCAATTTTTTTTATATTCAGTGTTAGTTGAATTGGGAAAATACAGAAAATTGTATTAAGAATATTACAAGAAAAATTGTTTAAATGCATTTTTTTTAGCAAAAAAAAAATATTATCAAAGACTTTTTTAGAAAAAAAGAATTAAAAATTAAAAATTTTTTTAAAAAATTTGGGAATTTTTTGGTAACCGTCAAAAAAACTTTAAAAAAAAAACCGATGTTAAAATTTCTAATACATTAAAATATAAATAAAAATCCACTCCTAAAGTAAATTTCAAAACTTTTAGCTTGGATTCTGTACAGAAGTTTTACTCTGGCAAAATATTATGGAACAATTATTCATAAAAGGGTGTTTTAAGAATCTCATTCTTTATTTTGGCTAATAAACTTAATTTAGATTTTACTATAATATTCTTAAGGTATCCGATTACGTTCGGAACCATGATTTTTAAAACGCATAAATGGATAATTTTCATGATATTTAGTGTCAATTTTGGGTTTGACTACAAAATAAAATTGTTTTCCGGGGCATTTTTTACAAAAAATTTTTTAAATACCATATTTTGGGGAAAAAAGTAACTTAGAATAATTTTTTTTTAAAAAATTCTGAAATGAGGGACATTTTCAACGTTACTCAACTTTTTGAACATAGACTTACTCTTGAAATCGAGGAAGAAGTTGATAAAAGTGTAGAGTTTGTAGATCATGTTATTGTAGAAGGCAATCTGATGGTTCATGGGACAATTGGAGGCTTAAAGATACCCGAAGACATCGTATTGAAAAACTCCGCAATGCCTATTGCAAATAAAATATTTGCAAATAAAGTGGCTACTGACAATCTAATTGTCAATGGTAATGCAGTCATTTCTGGCTCATTTGGTGGCATAGATCTAGAAGCATTCTACAATGATAGAGTTTCACTATCTAGTGAACAAGATATACATGGAGACGTATGGATAGGCAATTCTACAGCTGGAACCATTGAACTTTCGGGTTTGATAAATGGAATTGACATTACTGATTTTGCAAGCAATGTCATGTCAAAGACAAAAGACCAAGTAGTTTGGGCAGAGAAGATCTTCAGAGGTAAGTTCTGAATCTGTTTTTGGGACTTTTAGGTAAATATCTTAATTTCGTATTTCCTGTATGGGAAAAAATAAAAGATGACGTAAAGTAGGGTCAAAAAGTTCCCGGAATAGTTCAATTACAAATTATTAAAAGGTAGAACAATGATTTAATCTTATTAGCTTTCAAAGTACTGCCCTCCTGCATCCACAAATTTGGGTTTCAATGTTCGTATAACTGTTCTAAACACACCTGAAATCATTTTTTGAGAGGTCCCTAAATTGCTACATAGTATTTTGGATCACCTCACGTGAATCCACAAAACGATGTTCCTTCGATTTGATTTTCATTTGTCAGCACTAGGAGCTTTACCAGTTTTCACATCGCTTCCGTATGTTTTTTAAACAGCTCGAGTGTCTTGGGTGATTTCTTGAGCAAAACGCAGAATTTCAAGTTCGCACGCTGGCTCCAAAAACTGCATTGCAAAATCTAATGAATGAAAAATTCACTTGATCAGAAATGATATGCTGGTAACGCCGATAGTACTGGAAATGAATTCCAGATGACTGTGTGTTTACCTTTTTTAATGCTGCCAACCCCCGAAAGATATCTCACATGAACACCTGAGTGAATGTATACCGTTCAAAGATACTTTAGGACCGTTCCATTTCTCTGAATAATTTCTGCTCGGTGGATCTTGAAATGTATCGGCTTCATCAAGAATGGGGGATCCATTGAAATGACTTAATCACCAAGCACTTTAGAAATCCAGAGACTTAGTTTCATTGTCTCGTAATGTTACGGATTACAAATCGAACCTACTGAAACAATCCTAGATTATAATAATAGTTACATTTGTCTACTCAGTGGATGCTATGCATGAATGACTGAAAATGTTTCGTTAAATTCCCTTCCTTTAGTATTTAAAATTCTGAAATAGGCTTGACCTTTATCAATCACACCACAGGACATTTCTCCACTACTAAACAGTCAAAATTTAACGCTTTTTCAGCAAATTGAAGCCATTTTGTTGGATTAATTGCCAAAACACGAGTTTCTTAAAGCTCCAACTATTGAGTCTCATTTCTTAAAGCGTTCACCACATTGAAAATAGTGAAATACATTGATACTTATTGTTAACAATTGAAATAAATTCTATTACCTTTTTGGATCTTTCTTCGACAGTCGTTTACGGGATTTAATTTTCTTAAGTTCTATTTCTTCCAAATTTTTGAAAAAGCGCAGGCAAAGAGGCTGATGCACGTTAATCTGTCGAGGCTCAAAGTCCTCTCGGTGTGGAAGTTTGCAGAGGGATTACACCTATTCTGTTATTTGACCATAACAAAATTACGAAGTCCGTCACCAATAGCCTTAGTGTTTCACAGTGTGACGTAAATTAATATAAAATCTCTTAATGTATCAGACTACTACCCTATATCATTTTTTTTCAAAAATTGACAATTTTTTTATTTTATAGGCCATTTTATTAGCTTAATAAAAATACCAAGCTTTTTATTTTTCATTCACTAGAACAAAAGCAAGTGTTTTAATAAAAGACTGCCATAACTTTAAACAAGATGTCTAACTTTAAAATGCGTTTTACTTGAAATGTGTTTTTCAAAAAACTCAAACGGGGACAACGATTACTCAAAGTTCTGAAAATAATTTGCTGGAATTTTTGTGAATGGTTTTGTATAACAGTAGTGTTTTGACCTTCAGATTTATCGATCACCGTTTTATTTCAAAATTTACTGTTCTTTACGTGAATATAATCACTGTTTTTGTTTCTTTTCAAAGCAATTTCGTATAGACATTACAAAAGCTAGAGCATTCTATCTTAAAAATTAAAATATTTATTATCCTAAAGGTCATTTCCAACATTAATAAAAAGCAACACATTAAAATTGAAAAATTGATAATTTGTTCAAAAAGTTTTTGTACAGAGTGGGCCCCGTTTATGTAATTTTTCATACATTTTCACCAGTTTTTCCTCCTTTTAATTTTTTTCAATTTTACAATTTTTTTCCTTAAAATATACTTAATAAATCTAAAAATCACAAAGTCCCCATATCACCATTTTTTCAAAAAAGTTGTCGCAAGTAGTCGGGTACCTTAAGTGTTGATATGCCACTATCCTTTTCGTTTTTATAAATGCTCTGGACACTTCAACCCAATTCCAGATATTTCGATGATATCTTGAGTCTCTTTTCTTTAATATGGGCTAATAATTTGATCCTTTTTAAATGGGAAAATGAAACTTCTAAGGGCATGTTGGGAATTTCACGTATACTTATAACGAGTAGTTTTAAATGCTTCAGCAGCGACAACATGTAAATCACTGTCACCAAACGTATAAAGATCTTATATGTGCTTAAATGTTTATTTTACGGGACGACATTTTTTGGGCAGGTAGTGCATAAATTCACTGCTTGACTTGAATATTCGTAAAGGAAAAATATTAATTCTCGCTTGTATCCGCTGGCTTCATAATATAGCTTTGTAGTTGCTTATTTCGCAGTAGTATACTACTTGCTTAAAAATATTAAGTATTTTCGTTAAGTCGAAATGTCTATTTATGACTGCCTTTTCTTAGGGGGAGGGGAAATTACCAAACAGAAGTTGTGTGCAAAAAAACTAATTTTAACTAATTATCACTTGTTGGATCTTTCGTGTTTTCATACACACTAATGGAGTTTCGTGTATAGTTTTGTAATAGTGTGGGAGACAGGATAATTAATGAGCGAGGCGATATTTTCAGTTTTAGATGACTTGCTTTATTTTCATGTTCAGTAACTGCTCTCTGAGGGACG
The DNA here is from genome assembly GCA_019973955.1 of Trichonephila inaurata madagascariensis. NCBI lineage: Eukaryota > Metazoa > Arthropoda > Arachnida > Araneae > Nephilidae > Trichonephila > Trichonephila inaurata. The sequence continues at coordinate 32,122 of BMAV01010018.1, forward strand.
CGTGTGCTGCCAAGGAAATGTGAAGTCGGAATGGAATGGATGCACGCGGTCGCAATATTTGAAAAGCTGACGCATGCGCCGATTGCATCTTAGGTGCCTGCGCGAGTAAGCACTATTCGCAATTGCTGGGTCTCGCGCAGATCGCAATGTAAAGCATACGAGAATGAGGAGTTGAGAAACTCTACAATAGCGACAAAGGACATTCTGAAATCTTGAAGTTACTGGATAATCTAATTCTATAATTATGTACTTGTCTGAACATTTTAATATTAATTTTCCTTTAAATTAAGTTCCAGTATTGCATAATCTTGTAAACATTCATTTCACAAATTCCTTGTTAGAGAATAGCTTTTACAGATGTCAATGAGAAAGCAATTCTTGCAATCTAGTATTACTCGCTTTCTTTTTCCTTTCCCTCTTTAGGAGAGATTATTGCTGATGCGCCTATAACGACCGAGGAGGGCATAAACAGAGTCAATCTTGCGGATATGAATAGGAGAGCTTTTAAACTTAGCTCGCATAATATCGTCAATGAACTGTTAGAATTTGAAGATGTGGTAGTAAATGACGTCAAAGTTTCGGGTCTAATAAATGGTCTAAATTTCACTCATCTGGCTGAAGATGGTCTGAAGAAAAGAGACCACTTTCAACGAGTGACTGGCATCAACACTTTTGAAGCTGGTTTTCAAGTAAATGGTAACATAGTAGCTGGAAGGGTTAACGATTTGTATTTACCAACGGACATTTTACTAAAAAGTACACCTCAAAACATCACTGGTAAGTACATGCGTTTAAAATTTTCAAACTTTTTACCATTATTTTCAAAACGGGACTTTAATCGGGATAGTTAAATTTATTTTCATTTCTGTTAAATTAAAAGATTATCTCAAAACCTTTTCGTCTTTCTTAAACTTAAAGCAATCTTAAGGTATCCGACTACGTTCGGAATCGTGATTTTAAAAAGCTCATAAAATAATTTTCATGATATTTAGTGTCACTCAGACTAGAATACATGCATAAAATTGTTTTAAGGACATTATGACAAACAAATATTTAAATACGATGTTTTGGCAAAAAATTAACTTAGAATAATCTTTTCAAAATGTTCTCACTTTGTGAAAAATGCTTCTATTATAATATTTTGCCTGTATAAAATTCAGACCTCTCTACAGAGGCTCAACTAGAATTTTTGAAAAATTCATATTTTCAGAGTTACCACCAATTGAAATTGACGTTTTTTTCTTAAAATTGCTCTCGTGTCGTAAAACATGAATAAACCCACTTCTAAGTAATATATATTTCAAATGAGCCTCTGTAGAGGGTCGGAGCTATATACAGGCAAAATATTATTATAATAGAAGCAATTTTCACAAAAGAACATTTTGAAAAGATTATTTTAAGTTAATTTTTTGCCAAAATATTGTTTTTTTGTAAATTTAAATTTTCCTTTTCAAAATTGCCTTTAAAAAATTTTTATCCTTTTAAAATCAGTCCAATCTAAAGTGGAACCCCTTAAATATTCAGAAAATTTATAAATATGTTTTGGGAAAATACGTTAGTAACTTTGTATTTCCGATAAAAAGGGGTAACAATTACGGCAAAATTTTAAAGGGGGTTTAAAGGGAGAAGTATGTTGAGCATGAGTGAGGTTTAAATTTGTAAATTTTTTGGAGTTTTCCTTTCTTTAAAAAGGGGGGGAAAATCACCCTCATAAGATTTAAATTTTAGCACTAGACCCCAAAGGGAAGGGGGGTTAAAGGAGGACCTTGGGATGTATATTTCCCCTGAGCAAAAAGCCCCGGTGCAGGACCTTAAATTTGGTAAAAAATTTTCCCCCCTTTTTGAATTTAAAATCCGTTTTAAGAAGGGGTTTTGCGGAACAACCCTGGAGGGAAGTGGATTTAAATAATTCCCATTTTTGAGCAATTGGGACAGACTGAAATTTAAGTTTATTCTTTTGGAAACTAAAGATTTGCTAAGAATGAGTCTTAAGTAAAGACTGCTATGTGGTCGGGGAGTTTTCGGGCGTATAGATTTGTTTCTGAACCACTTGACCTGCAGTAATGAAACGTGGTATACATATTCCTTTTGTTGTGGTGAAATCCACTAAGGACTGGTTTAACGGAAATAAACTCAAGAGGATTATGGACCACATCGATAAATTCAGTTTTAGAACCATTACTCGAAATTTGGCAAGCATGTTTATTTTGTTGAGTAGATATCCACTAAAAATGAGTTTTTTTTTGTTGAAATCCACTTTGGAGATTGTTACTGGAGCGCGTGAAAGGAAATCTTGATTAAATTTTAAAAATCTTTCAAATAGGTGAAGAGGTTATATATATATTTTAATAAAAAATTTGATGCTAGGATTGGATATAATTTATATAATAATATGTTATATATTAAAATATAGTAAAATAAATAATGCTTATTTTATAAAATGGACTAAGTATCTAGATCTCTTGATATTTAGTAAACTCTAATATTTCGAAGGGTTTTAAGTGTTCAAGTGTGGGTTATTTGGGCTCGGTACAGTTTGTCTTCGCTGTAACTTTTATTCTCAAAGTTACAAAGATCTGTTAAATTATTTTGAAGCTTTTTTAAATAAGAATTAGAGTATCAATTAAATATTTTTTTTTGTTTTCAATTGTTTGGGTTTTGTTTTCATTTTTTCTAGGACAATTTACTATTCAAAACCTCAACGTAGATGGTAATGTACACGTCGAGGGTTTGGTAAACGGCTTTTGAAATCTTGTCGAAGATTCACCACATAGTTCTTTTCGATCAGAATTTTTTTTTTCTATTATTAAAATCGGATGGGGATAACCATTCCTACTAGAAACACCTAAAAAAATTTTAAGTGTCGGAAAATGTTGAAGTAACTGGAAATGTTAATGGAATAGATTTGAAACAGATATCGGATAACATTTTGTTGAAGAAAGGTGACCAAGTAATCAAGGGGAACAAAATTATCAAGGGTAATGTGACAATACGAGGTAACATTGATGTTGATTTTGTTAACGGCTTCAACTGGCAGGCATTTCTGGCTGATGTAGTTCGTATTGATATACCACAGGTAAGTTGAAACTAGTCTTGCTCTTCTTTTACATCAAGATTGTCTAAATATTTCTTTAATTGAATTACACTAAACGAAACGTCTTTTTTTTTTAAAAACAAAAAAATCCCCGTAAAGGCTAAAATAAGCCCCCCAGTGAAATTAGATTTTACTTTCAAAACACAATTGACATGAATGCAATTAAACATGCGCATTCCTCCCTAAATTGAAGAGGGTTTTTTTATAAATAACGTTTTATCATTAAAAATCGTGGCATATTGTATTGGTAATCTTAATTTAAAAAATGTACGTTCATTAAGGAAGAATGGAAGTATTTTCACGCAAAATCGAATGAATCGCGTTACTTAAACTTGGAATTTTTTTCTTTTTTTTGTGTGTGTGTTATAATTCCCAAATACAATATAAAGAATCTACGAATTTCAAACATTTGTGCTTGCTTTATTGAAACAGGAAAAGAAATTATAGATTTCTCTCAAATTTGATATTTCATTGAAGCCATAGGTAACTTCAAGTAAGACCTGAAGTAATTTTTACGATATAAAAGTCCGATGGGTTTCGGAAGTACAAAAAATTTCTGTTAATCGTCTTCAGTATTTTAGATCTTTTTTATTTACTTTTTCAAAAAGATGAAGAGGAAAAAAAGGTGCATGCTGATTTTTACTTTTTAAGGAATTTTGGAATTATTTTTACATGGGAAAATCTATATTAAATATTTCGGTGAAAGTGTCGAAGGCTAATTCAAGTGTCGCCTTCATCCGGTTGAATTAGGTTAAAAATTACGGAAAAGTCGCCAACATCCCCAGTCTTCAAAAGACGCTAATGAACAACCAATCCTGAATGCGTTTCTTGCAACGTAGTTGTGATGGCAAAACTAGCTTACAATCCACATCCATTTTAAGTCGAATCATATAGAGCAGTGCTTCTCAAACTTTCTATATTTGCGACCCAATATTTAATCACAATTTTCATCGCCCCCTTCCACACAATGTATTAAATTCAAAATACAATATTTTGACGCTAAAACCTACAATCCCAATTTTTAACCTCTTAAGTGCCGGTTGTAAAAGGGCCCAAAACTTTCCCGTTTCCAGCCAAAGCGTTGACGCTCCGAAGGGAAAATTTTTCCAAAGTAAATTTTTTTTGTGCTCTGCCAACCATAAATTTTCCCGGGAAGGCTTTGAATGCAATAAAAGGCCCTTTTGACATTTTTGAAAGATTTATTTTTATTTCAAGGATTTACTTATTCATTTTTTTCCCCCCCTCCCTAACACCCCGCTCCCCGGGACTTTTAAAACCCGGGTCGTTTTGGGGAGCGGAAGCGTCTTTTTTAATCGACATTTAAGGGGGATTAATTATAAACCATACACAGATTATCAAGATAAGGGGTTATTTTTTTGCACAAAAATTTTTATAAATAAAAAGGGCCCAAAGGGGTCACTTGATAATTATTAAACTTATTTTTAATTTGGGTTTTGTTAAATTAATTTAAAAATTCATTCCGAAACTAATATTTTTTAAAGTGTATTACATCAATGTAATTGTGTATTTTTTTTTGGTCAATGTATTTTTTTTGTTTACTTTCAGTAAATTAAAAATTTTTAAAAATCTTTAGTTTATATACGACTTTTCAATATGTTCGGCCCCCCCTTGCAGACTTATCACGCCCCCCACAGATCGAGAAATACTGATATAGAGCTCTTTTGTAAAATGTTTTAATTTTAAAGCAGGGAAAAACCATACATACAAAAATACTGGGCTTTTAAAATTTTGGGCAAATTGTAAACCCTTTTTCACAAAATTTTATGTGGGGTTTGGTGTTTTGGGAGGTTGAGTTACCACCTCGCAAGTCTAAGTTAGGAATTGGATTTCGACTGGTCGATAGATTTTCTGTATGCGAGAATCGTAGACACGCATGTCATTATGTTGTATGTTAAAAAGACCTTGGGAATATCTGGGGCCCATGATACTCTCGGCAAAACTAAATTACGAAATTTTTTGGGCAGTTTTAATATTTTCCCAAAAATGCAAACCCGCGAATTTTCTATCCTTTTCTACGAAAGACGTTTAGGCATAAATAACCACACCTGTGTGTGTGGTGTGTGTGTGTGTGTGTGTTGCCCATCCGGTATATTGGTTAGTGAAGCTGACTTTTGTGCTACAAGACCTGTATTTGAGTCTCGGAGAAGACGTAGGTGTTTGTAAGCGTATAGTGCCTTCTCTGCACGTGGCTCGACGAATACTTAGAATGTTTAAAGTCCTACGAGTGAGTGGGAGACCCTGCTTACCCCCACAATATTCTTCCTCAAAATTGGAATGGAACAGCCAAAACGTACCATCACCTGCGTGGGGCTCAAAACTAAGGCTAACGACGCAACCCTAGCAAACCCTAGCAACAACATAACCTCATCTTCAAATTTTGTACCTTGTTCACTGTTGGTCTAGCTTTCTATGAGTTTCAATATGCATTTCATTTCATTTAGGATATAAGGTCACCCAAAACTTTCCTCATGGATACTGAAGCAAATAATGCATTTTCTGGAAAGACCACTGCTACACTAATAAATGGAAAAGTATTGGAACACTTCTTAAATGAAGTTGTATTTATTGATATTCCAACTCGTATTACAGGTATGTGTGCTCTTTATTTTTAAATTCGTTTTCTCTGACATGTCAAAAACCCTTTTTAAACTTGTTTATCTATAATTAAACATTCTTAGTTGAATTATATATAATCTGGAAAGGTTATTGAAAACCAACTTATAATAAACGAAATCTTAAGTTATTCTCCGAGTAATTGCATTCGGGAATAAAACTCGCGTAATCGCCTTTTTGTTAACACTTATGCTGCACAATTTGAATTCTTTATTGCTTTAGAAAACTGTTTTTGTTACACATGTTATAATTCATCATTGAGCATGAGTTAACAGAAAATAGTTTGTCTTCATTGTTTGAGAATGTGTATCTAGTAACACGAGAAGAAAAACAAAATGCGAAGTCGTTTTCTAATAATAGTCACTGAATACGCTTTTATTACATAAAATTTTTTCATATTCTCCATCAATTCGATTAATGACTTTCTTTTGGTTTGTTTTCGCATACCCGTTTTTCTACTTAATAGTTTAGTACTTAATAGTTTTGAACTAGGTGCATTTATGGATCTCAAGGCATTAGCTTGCGAAACTAGCTGGTTTAAGTGTGATTCATTAATATCCTAATTAAAAATGCCATAACTGATGCTAGTGCTAGTGAAGTCAACATGCATCGCCATGTATAGGCTAATGCATGCTTAATCTGGTGAGGATCAAAAGCTCTAGCGTTGACATGGTGAAGTTTGGGGAATATGGTGCCAGATAGGTTTCTAATTTTCCGGTTTTTCTTCCCAGCATGTCTTTCCCGAGATTCCTGAAAAAACATCAAAATTTAGAAATTTAAATTTTATCAATTACATAAAATAAGAATACATATAAAGGATGTCATGTCCATGACGGGACCAAATTGGACAGTACCATGGGTCCTGATGATTTTGACAGTCTGTTCAATATTATCTACATGGAGATTTGTTGTCGTAAAACAGGCCCCTATTTCTTGTAGAGCAGCAAGAACAGCTGGACAGTCAAATATGAGCAAGTGTTAGCTTTATATGGACAGTTACCACAATTCCTATAAGTCCTACCATTCCTATCAATTTTCATTCCTCTGTAATGACCCGTTTGCTGCAAGGCCTAGCAATGGTCTTTGTTACAAGGCGATCTTTACTTACATTACAAAGTTGATGCTTTACAGGAATAGACTTCTCTCAATTTAAAAGGAGCTGAGTAAAGATCGGCCTTTTTCACCCATCGGCAAATTCATGTATTTTTTTTAACACTGATACTCAGTCGAAAGGAGAATGTTAGTGTTTTCCCAAGAAAATCTTGGGTATTAGATAAAGAACAGGAAAAAATAACAATGTTAAACTATAACAAATGTCTTCGATTACATTTCCTTCTCGTTTTCACTGGCTGAAATGTCACTGGACCATCCAGTAGCAGTGTCTTGAAATGTATCAGCATATCCAAGACTTGGTGTTTTTGTCTGAGTGTGATTATATGGCGCCAGTATCCCAAGTACCAACGTATAGATGCAACATGTGCACAGCAGCCAACAATTCTAGCACAAACTTTGCATTGACAATACCATCCAATGTTTGGATAATGACCTATATCTGTTTTTATCCATGTGTTATATACTTTTGAACTCGTGTGTCGAGCTCAACTGAAGTTAAACAACTGTGGAATCCTCGATTTATGTAAAGAGTACAGTCCCGATTAAGATGTTCCTGAGTGTATGATCGGCTTTGACTAAGCTGATATTTACCAAGAGTTAAATATCGTAGCTCCTTCCATGTTAATCGTGGAAAATCTGGAAGATCAGTCGCTTGACAAAGTCCATTTCGCCCTTTTTCTTGCCCAGCCATTTTCTTCAACTGTTTGTTGTAAGTAAATAGGCTTTTTCACTAAATTTAGCATTTGTTGGGCAATAACATTGCCGTCCTCAATATTTTTAAGACGCTGGGTGGAAAGAATTAATTGTAAAAGATAATTTTAACATCTCCAATATATGGTATTTTGACATTTGGAATAAAGTTCTTGAGCTGGCCGTTTACTGCTTCAACTACCCAACAAATCGATGTCACCAAACCGTGTCTCATTAGCATCTTCTGTAAACAACTCGGGCTTGTTTCTCCAGGAATGCAGGCATTTTGGGTACTAGGTCTATTTCTTAGTCTGACTGACTCGCAGGACAAGGTATTTTGTTTCATATCGCATCAGCGCACTCGATGCACCAAAACAAATGAATGTCAGTTTAAAAGCCTTATTATTATTGTAGTATTTGCGATACCAAAAGGTGTATTGGTGCTTAAAACGCTTAAAAGTTCTGTTTTTTTTATGAAAGTTAAGAAAAAGCGCTTAAAATAACAACTCGACGAATTTGCCAAGTTTGACTTCTTATGCGACTTGTTATTTTTTTTTTTCTTATTTTAGAGAAAAAGTAATGATCATTACCAAAGTTCACATAAATATGATATAGCTCCAATAAATACTCTGACTTTTCATGACTATGATGGGCGAAAAAAGGCCGATCTTTACCCACCTACTTTTGTCAGCGTTCTTATTAGACGCAAATGCAGTCGCAAAGTCGTCATTATTCAGATTTCTTGCCTAGATACGTATAAATTCCAAATTTATACATTTATACATTCGGCTAAAATATAAAATGTTAATTACTTTTAAAGTGCTATTTGAGAAAATATAAGCAATGTATACTCTTATCCATCAGCCTAACTTTGTTATGAATAACACTGAAGCAAAAAAATGCTCTTGGCATCAGCTGATGTCTGAGAATAGTTTTCAAAGCTCCGCCCAGTTTTATGTTTGAGAATTTATTTTTAATTTCGTTGTAAATCCTGAATCATTTTTCTAATGTGATACTAAGTGATAAATATTAAAGCAAATACATGATCAATTATTTGCTCCTGGAGTACCGATCACGTATGTTAAAGTTATTTCTTGTATTTAATACTTTATGAAATTGCTATATTACTATTTCATAGAAGTAGCAAAAATATATACTGATGCAAGAAACTCGCACAAAATTTTGGTTAAAAATAATAAAAGAAATAAGAGAATAAATAAGATTAAATTTTCTCCCCAAAACAGTTCAAGGATTCATTTCCTTCTTCAGACTTCAGGTTCAATTAGTTTATAATGAAGACAGGGGACCGTGGGTAGCCTAGTGGATAGAGCATTGGAATCCAGACTGGAAGGCCTGGGTTCGATGCCCGATGCCACCAAATACCCTCGAGTACACACGGAGTACGTGCTCGTTAAATCAGTGGGCCCGAAAGTCTTGTGGGCTGAATCACGAGTGCAGAGGACTGGAGAATATTTCCCTCCCATTCAAGTTCCATGCCAAAATTGTGGAGGTTGGTGGTGTCGCAATCTATCGTCCCTTCGGGGAATTTCACAGAGCTAATTCATTCTGTCACCTGTATGGTGCTCAAGGCCTAGGTCAACAATCAGCCCCTAGCCACGATGTATTTTGTGGGCCTCGTTCTAACTACGTCAGACAGGGGCATCAGTTACAGCAACAACAAATGAAGACATGTATCCGAAAATAAAATTTTAAAATGATAGTTTTAAGTATAAGTATTTACGTTATCAACGTAAATCAAAATATCAGCTTTATCAGAATAGTCGTGCTGGTAGACTACGAAATGTTCCTTTGAAACCTAATTGCGTTTAGTTAATGAAGTGAATCTTAGATAGATTGATCAGGATATTGGTTTAATGTATTTACTTTCCTACAAGCTGCAAAAATTCTCAACCCTACGTGGGGTTAATCTTACTCTTTATACTCTTGACCACTGTTGACTCAAACGAACACTTCTTTTTTCAAGGAAGTTCAGGATGAACGATCGTAAATTGCAGTAATGCGGTCAGCTAAAACTTAAATCGGAAATTGAAATTAGAACACTCGAAACTAGCTACGTCGGATTATTTCAGCCCCATGTCAATCATGGGAATTCCCGGGAAAGGAGGTATAATTCCCTGAAATGCAAAAAAAGTATGGTGGTCTTATAAGGTTTCCTGGTTCCCGGGAAAGAAAACGTTAGTGCCAGATTAGGAGTCATCTTCACACACTTGACTGACTCGAGCTTCTGAGGCTGGTCGCAAATGGTTGTCACATAAGCTCAAAGTGAGGCATTAATAAATCGATCCTAGATGCATATTCAGAAACTGAGGACATGACATTAACCATGGACATGATGCATTTCAAAATATTTCAGATAAATGAATGTCATAAACAGAATCCATAAATTTATGTTTAAACATTTGTACTCTTAAATCTTGAATATGTTCAGTGCTATCTGCATAACACTCGGCAATTTTTGTAAACTGATTTTTGATTTCTTTCGGATTTTCTTGAAAGAAATTTTTGCCTGTTTTCGGTGTTTAACTAGTGATGGATAACTACTCCTAATTTGCAACAGTCTTAAATTTCAGTTACAGTTCATTAATTCAAATATGAACACCTTTGTAACTTTTAACTGACCGTGGTAACAGAATAGTCGTGAACTCGGGGTTGGTTCTGTCAATTCGCAGCTGAGAAACCTAGTACCACTTGAAGTTCCGTATAGATTAGCTGATATACATTGAATCTGTTTAGGCTTAGTCTTCCCTGTGAATGGTGGAGAGGTGCCACACAGAGCTCGGATGTTGTCCTTTATCTTTTGACAGTCACTCAAAATTGCGAGGTCTGTCGCCAATAGCCCTCGCGTTGCTTTAAAGTGCTATTTAAATTATGAATTCAAATTTCTTAATTTTAGTCTTTACAGTTTAATGTTCACTTCATAAACACTTTTGCTCCGACTTGTAGAAGGATACGGTAGCCTAGTAGAGGCAAGGTATCGGATAGTAGCTGGCATGTCAAGAGTTTGAGCCCAGTATCACTAAAAACCTGCCGTGTAGGGGAGCGATGCACGTAAATCTGTCGAGCTCAAGCGTCCTTTGTTGGTATGGTGTGGTAAGTAGGAGAGGGTTGCCAGCTCGGGTGTAGTCCTCGTCACTTGACCATCGTTCAAAATTACAAGGTTCGTCGCCAAAGGTCATAGTGTAGCTGAACAGTGCAACGTTAATATTCACTCACTCACGCTTAGAATTGTAAAATAGAATTTTGCACAGAGTTCTTTATACCGCAGTTGTATCAAGGTGGAAATCTATCAAATTTGAAGCAGATTTCATTTCAGAGTTTCGAAATAAAAATTCTTGTAACTATGTTTGTATACCTTAGAAACCGGAGAAAAAATGAAAAACTAAGAATGTGTGTTCTTTTTCAGGTCACAAAACATTCACAAGGGACGTTGAAATAACCGGTAATCTCGACGCTGAATTGATCAATGGTCTAAGATTGAAAACTGATGTCATTACGCTTGCTTGCAATGATAAGGAAGGCAAGTATCAACAATGCAAAAAATTAATTTAACTTTATCTTTATAGTTTCTTTACATTTAGCATTTTAGTTAACTAAAAATTTGGCTATACGTTAGATTTGTAATGGATCTAAATTCATGCATCAGTCACGTGATGTCAACGCAAGTTTCTAGCTACTTAGTCCATAAATTCATGTGACGATTATAATCGTACGATAAATGCAATCGTGTTTCGTTGTTAACTTTTGCTTTTTTACAGAAACTTTCTTTTAGAAAGAGTGCAAGTTTGTCAATACTCACTAGACCCTTGCTGGGGACTATTTCTCTCGGTATTCTTTCCTACTGGATTATCAGAGCGTTTCATCTCGTCTTTCTTCGCGTCATATGAGGATTTTATTTTTTCTTTATTGGAACTGTCAAGATTTTCTTGTTCCATGCGCATCGTCAACATCGCTGTCGAGACTTTTTCCATACCGGATCCTTTGACTTGAGAATCCGAACTATTGCTTTCTCAGCACACATTTTCTATGAAGCTAGATTCGACATCTTGATCATATTGTTTCTGGAATTCTTTTATCAAAAAAAGATGCTGGAATTTCGTGAAAATAAAAGGGCTTTCTCGTCAGCAGTTTTGTACTGTTCTATGCATTCGCTTGCATTTTTCCCCATAGTGTTTTAAAGCAGTCGGAAACTCTTCCATTTCATTTGCTTCTATTTTAGAGTAACAGAATCATTTTGCTCGGTTTAAAAATTGCAAAAGCTATCGTAATGGCTCTCGAACTTCAACGTAAAGAATTCCAAGTAAAGAAAGTAGAGCCTCAGAATGTGGCAACAGTCCTTTCTTAACCAGAACAAAACAATAACGCATAAACCTCCGACTATTAAACTCGGATATGACGATTGCTTACAAACACTTAAATACCAGCAAAGTATGAACGTAGTGAAGCATGAACGTTTTTTCTTGTATTTAAAAATACAAGAATAGTGAATGCAAGAATGAGTTTTGTTTTCACTTAAGAATTTGGTTTTTGTGGTCTAATTCTTAATGGATAATTAGATCCAGAAGACAAAATTTGTCTTTTTTATGCTTTTACAAGGTCGACTTTGTCAAATACTGACAATAAAATGTTTAAAGAAATTGTACTAGTACTTTATTTACTTCAGTCGCTTTCTGTTTATTACGAAATATATAAAGCATATTTCCATTCGCATAATATACTGAACAATATTGAACAATGCGTTTATATACCGGTATTACGAATTTAGGCTTAACTTTAACCCTCTGACCTAAGCGGTGCACACGTGTTTACGTCCTTCGTCCCGAAAGGGTTAAAATCTGTTCGGTGAATTTTTTAAGTAACTTGACCATCTTTACCAAATTATGAATTTTAAAATTTTATCGTAAATTTTACAAGTGGAACAAGTGCAAGTTTAATGTCAGTTTTGATTGAAGTCGTGAACACGTGACTACCTTTATCATGCGACTGTAATGAATTGAGCCCATTATGGTGAAAAAACCCTATCATAAGCGAATGTTCCTATTTAAAGAGGGGGAACATAAAATTTCCTTATTGCGAGATGCTCACTACCAAAATAGCTTTTAGTTTTATTCTGAATTCAATTAATTTGATTTCTTGCCGAGGTAGCCACGTGGCTATATAGCCACAAACTTGTGGTCGTGGTGTCGCGGGTTTGAGTCCTGATGTCATTTAAGACTCGTCATGTGGAAGGGCTGATTCACGTTAAATCTGTCATTATCAAGGTCCGTTTGCGTGGCGTGGTAGTTTACAGAAGGGTGTCAGCTTGGATGCAGACCTCGTCACTTGGCCGAGGATCCGAATTAAGAGATCCATCGCCAATAGTCCTCGAGTTTTATAATGCGAAGTTAATATAACTATCACTATAATTCAGCTCAACTTCAGTTTAAATTTAATTGAGAGCATTGGTTTGATCAAATAACTTCTATACTTTAAATTTCATTCGAAATCTAAACTATTTTCTTAATAAAATTAAATATCAAACCGTTTTATCTTTGCTTCATCTTAACTTTTCAACACAATTCACTTAAATGAAACTACACTCCTGTAAGTGTTAACATAAGTTCGATTCCAACCGAATCTCTTAGAATGATCCAGGAAAGGTTTTTCTTCCCCCCCAAGAGTGACCAAATTCGCCAACAATGACTTGGAGCAACAAAATGAGCATCAAATTTATAAAGTCTGACCAATATATCGCTGCATAACTCTAAATAAATCAGTTCATAAAGTTAGCCTTTAAAAGTTCTTTACTCATTGTTTGTTCTGTTCTTGTGGTAGCCTAGTGGTCAAAGAAACGGACTCGTGGCGTGCGTGAGTTAGAGCTTAGTGCCGCTGAAGGCTCTGTGTAGAGGGTCTTTGAATGCCAAATATTTCGAGGCTCAAACGTCCTCCAGTTGGTGTGGTATGAAAGTTGGAAGGGGCTGCTAGCTCTGGGGTCGTACTCGTCATTTGATCATGATTCAAAATGACGAGGTCCGTCGCCAATAGCCCTCATGCAGCTTTATAGTGCAACGTTAATATATAACTCTCTCTGACGCAACAAAGCGGTAAAATACCTTACTAGAAGTCCAAAAACCAATTCATTAAATCTGATTATCTCGCTACATAATTACAATCAAATCGGCTTAAAAAATTTCAGACATTTAAGTCTTAAGGCTGCTTTCGCCAAATGTACGATAGTTGAAACTAAACGCAGAACACATTTTTGGACAGAAAAATGTTTGTTTTCATGAAAATTTGTAACATTGTAACTCATACATTTACTTACGACAGTGTTTTTAAAATTTCAAAAATATTCAATAAGTAATTAATTTTCTGTTAACATGTTGAAGGATAGCTCATTTAGCATTACGGTATAGGAGAAAAATGCGAAACACATTTTATAAAATAAACAATGTATCAACTATGATGAAAATAAGTAATAAAATAAGTGATTCTCCACAGGATAGTGAATCCAGAATATAAAATTAATGGAGTACTTTTATATCTGGGGAAAATATACCAAATTTGGGTCCTATTCTTTAACATTAACCGTAAGACAGCTTTAAGCCTTTAATCTTTGTCTCAGATTTAAATTGTTAATCTGAAACTTTCTTTTTGAGCTCTTTTCAGTCGATATATACTCTTAAAGGTTAAATAGGTTAATAACAAATTGGATCTTAAATCTACTTGTATTCTCTCAGTGAAAAGCAATGTTAATTTTTTTTTTAACTACAGTATTGTTCAGGGTCTCAAATTCGTACGTAAGTAAAACCAGTTTTTACAAAAGTATTGTTCTTAATGCATTATCAGTCGCATTTGTTATCAAATAGTGTAGCAAAATTACGGGGTTCGTCTAAACGAGCTATAGTGCAGTTTCACAAAGAGCGACGCATTAATAAACATAAGAATGTCGCCTATTTGAATTCCGTAAGATCTCCGGGTAAACCCCTTTATGTTATCTGGCTGCAAATAAGTTTCCTCGTACAGCTTGGGAACTCGATAAATTATCTCGGTTGCCATCTTTCAAATTCCAGATGGCAAGAGTTAGATAAGCGTATATTTCCTCTCGAATGTCCCTCTTTCAAGGAAGTGTAAGTTGATAAGCAACGACTTAAGAGATAAAGATGTACAACAAAGTTGCAAGTAGTAAAGACTTAAGTGTTATTCCTTACGGCATGAATTTGATCTCGAGTGTTTGTATACATGTACTGCATTATGAAACGAAATTGTTGATACAGCACAACAAACCTAAAATATTGCAACCCCGTCCTCACTCGAAAATTTCTAGTTGATTTAAAAAAAATTAAATTTAACTTAAATTAAAATTTAAATAAAAAAATATTAATGATCATTTCCTAAAGTCTAACTTGATGCTTACCAACGCCAGCAAAAATTAAATTCTTTACTCAATTTGTATCTTTTTTTCTTTATGTAGCATTGTAAAAGATATTGACTGGTTAGATGCCTTTATACACTGCTAAGATAACAGCGGTACTGATTTTCGGTTCAAGATGATAAATTGTAAGCCATGGCTGAATGAAGAGTAAAATTATCTTCACTAGAGTTATATATATATAAGAATACATCCGTTCAGATTGAAGAACAAACTTAGTCGTATTCTCCCCATAATAGAGTAGCAATTTCTGAAATTAAATATTTCAAAATATTTACCAAGTTTATTCTTGTCTAGAACTTAACGATTGTTAAACGTGCGAAATTTGCTTTCTGATAGTTAAAATTATTTATAAAAAAAACTCTTGTAAAAAAAATTCGGATTTGTTATTTAAGTTTACATTTTTAAGAGACCGTTTTTTGATTTCTTTACAGCGATTTATTACGCGATTTCAATGCGAGCACCATTAGTTCCTGCGAACTGTCTATACAAGATTTCTAGCCACGTATTATGAAGAATTGCAAGATCAACATTTTAAATGGCCACTGCAATTCGACTTTTCATTACATCAGCATCATTAATTGAAGACTGGTAAACAATGTTTTTAACATCCTTACAGGAAGTCAAAAGGATTTGGACCAGAGATCTGGGTATCTAAACTATTGAACTTCCCTTCCACCCCATTCCCTTTTAGAACTTTTTTTCTCCAGGTGTGTGCTCCATTTGCCTTACATGTGTTAACAATTCTATGAACCAAGATGTAAAACTTGCGCTTGTTCTTACGATGAAGCCATTCTGAAACCAGAAAGTTGAAAAGCGCACAACTTGCGCAGTCTAAAGTTTGTTTAATGAAATGCAAACTATAATCTCTTATGAACTTAAAGATTTTAATTTAGTTTTCTTTTTATTTATAAATTTAAAACTTACTTTTTTTACACCCCCTTTTTAGGGGGAAAAATATTACAAAAAATTGTTCAAAAATTTACTCTTTGTAAAAATTTTAAGAATTTTATTTAAAAAAATTGAAGTACCAAATTTAAAGAAAATAAATTCAATTCTTGAATTTTTAATTTTAAAGACATTAGTTTTTTCCTTCAACAATTCATTAAGGTTGCTTTTAATAATTTCAAAATTAATGCATTATAAACGTACTCCCTTTTTATATAAATGAAAGTTTTTTTTTATTTTTGCGTTTTGCTTTGAAATGCAGGGGATTTAAATATTTCCTAAATTATTACTATTCTGTGTATTACTATAATACACATGGAAGGTACTCTTTTCACGCAATTGCCTAAACGCAGAGCGGGTTTTAAAGCAAAAACCTAACATTTCAAGGGGGGTCTCGAACACCTACTTTCAAAATACTTCAAATGCATAAACTTCGCATTGCGATTTTAGTCAATCGTTACAGTTTTCCCTTTTTTAAAATTGAAAAATTTAATTTAGAAAACCAGCAAAACTTTAAGTATATGGGAAAATATCAATAAAATTAAAATCTTTTCCTTTTTTTTTAACTGAACTGCATAGAAATGTATCTTTCTATTTGCCAAAGGTCCCAATGTTTCATGTTAAAGCTTCTGAATTAATCGGAAAATACACCGTTTTTTTTTGAGTAACTCAAACGTAGAAACTTGGTAAAGAGCCACCACTAGATGGTGTCACCGTAAAATGGCTCTCGCATTTGGAGACTCGCCGTATCTGCAAATATGCATCCCACTAGGAAAACGGCTAGTCTACTTGTGCATAAGGACAAACTAAGTCGCTTCAAAAGAGTTTCTCGGTATTCCGTAAAGAATTTTGGTCTTTCCATGCTGATAATCCAAAAATAGACAGACTTGAACCACTTTCAAATTTAGTCTTTTGTATATTTAGATCCACAGATAATTACTGGAGAGAAGACTTTCGAAACGCTGACTGTGTACGACGACATAGATGTCGAAGGAAAAGTAAACTCGTATAATTTGCTAGAATTGTACAAAGATACACTCCTTAAAGAAGGAGACCAGCATGTTTTTGGAATGAAATATCTAAATGTAAGCTCATTTTTTTTTTAATTCGGTTCTTTACAAGTATGCAAAATTAAGTTTTAATTAAACAAAAAAATTCCTACTTTTTCATATTAATAACGGACCCAGATTACAAATTGTGACAGCCCACCTTTAATCTGGTTCAAACTATGACAAAACGGAGCATTATTGAAACTTTTTTAGCTAAAGTATTGCATATACTTACAAGCCATCTAATACTGTTGAAAATTAAAAATTTTAATGTATGCATAGTAAAATTGTTTGCTACTTGTCAAAGTTTAAAGTAATATTACTGGATGCATTTTTACAAAATACTGTTTCTTTTGCATGCATAATCTTTCTATTAATATATTATAAATTCTAGTATGCCATATTCCTTGGAAATGTGTCTCCAGACACAGTCAATGGTATGAAATTGCAAAGAGATCTCGTCACTTTGAACACTGATCAAGAAATTGAAACTTCTCTCGTCTTCAATGGAGATATTGTTGTAAAAAACAATCTTTGGGTACAAGGTAAGATTCTCTAAGCGAAATATTAAAGCTCTATTTCCAGCATACGTAGGTAAATTAATGACAAAACTTAACGGGTCGAGTAGTAATGGAAAATTTTTTTTTTTTTGTACATCTCTCAATTTCAACGTCATATAATACTCATAGTTGGAAAAAAACTCAGTTTTAGAATTAACAGAGTATTTGGAAGTATTCCAAGTGATTAAATGTATATTTTAATCTTTTATTGTACTAATTTAAACTCGCAAGCTTTTCTCGCCTTTAAAGTTTACCACAAACAAAACTCGATGGGACAAAAATGAGGATTTCTTATAGCTTTATTTAGATTCTTCACAACGCGGGAAGTAATAGCCCTTCAAAATATCAATTTCCTCAAATTATCAATTGCTGAAATTCTCGCGGTTACTCAAAATAAGATTTTAATTGACACTTGCTGAACAAAAGAATAATTAACTATAATTCATATAATTTGGCTCCAAAACATGCCAAAGTAGCTAAATTTAGAATTCGTTCGAAATTTCTCAGGACAAAGAGACTTCTTACAATATAATTTTGAGTAATTTTCTTTCCAATGAGGTCAATTAATGTGACGTTATAGTCGCATGATAGTAAAAAGCCACGTGATTCTAGCCAATCATTTCAAAAACTCGTGTGACGTCATAGTCACACGATAAAAACTCTTGTGTTTCCAACTAATCAGTTCACGCGCTCCGGTGTTAAGTTTTGCTCTTTGCAGAAACTCTCTTAAAAAGTACATAGGTATACAAAATGCATTTTATTTAAAAGTATAAGCATAAGATACGACTTTTTTTTAATTTAAAAGAAATCTTTTTGAAGAAATTTTTTTCCCCTGATATTTAAACATCTTTAGCCAAATATGAAATTTGAAATTTTATTAGAGTTTTACAAAGAGAACAAGTACACTTAGCTTAAAGTTTGTTTTGAATTCGATAAAAACACGTGTTTGTTTTTATCATGCGACTTCATGAATTAAACCCATTATGTTTTGAACCGTTCACAAATAGGTAAGTGTTAAAATTATTGCAAAATTAATTGCATTATTGCAAATTTTTTTTATTTTTCTTGGTCTTTATTAAGCTGTTCTTTTTTTTATTGTAAAAGTTTCTTAAATGAGCTTGTAGTTCATTAACGATGAGAATTGTATTCTCATACTGATTGCTATGTCATGCTTCAGTGTTAATTCACTTCATCGTAGCTGTACTGTATACTGTGAAATTTAAAGTTTCATCTGAGGGACGGTAATCCTAAAAAACATGGAAGACGTTTCAAATTCCTTCCTCGTTTTTTGATATTTCCAATTTCCTATTCAGGATTTTACAATGTTAAACAAAGTGGGCTCCACAAAACCAAAATAAAATTTGATATTAAGATATTCATTCAACGGATTTGGTGTAATAATAAATGAACTATATTCGAACTCTTGCCAATCTTTTGGTATATTTGTTACTGTATACAATGTTTTCTTTTCAAAGCTCTCCAATTTATATCATTTAATGCAAAATTTAGATCTTGAGCAACCCCAGTAGCCATTAATTATAGCGCAATATTAAACCAGCAAACTTATGGATCTTGTATCAATAACAGAATTAGTGTTACAATTTGCTTACAAGCGTTTATAAACTAGTGAAAATTGATATATTTGTAATGGGGTATTTTACACCTTGTAAAGATTTGGTTGGGTTGAAATTTCATTTTAAAGTAAATTCCCAATACTTAATGTGCAAGTAATCTCTAATGAAATTGAGAAAATCAACATATATAAATTCGGCTTTTTCCCATACCGAGCTTCTGGAAATTCTGATTTCATTATCCTTTACATAGAGCAGCACATTGTTTCGTTCACTCTTGTTTGAATAAAGCAGTCTTTCCTGCATACAAAGTTCCGCACTTTATCTCTAATAGTTTTAGAATATGAAAACTATTGAACTTCATAATTTAATTTCAGTAAACGCCTTTCAAAACTTTACGGTGATTTTTATCTGATATACATGTGGGTGTTAAACATTAAGAGCCAATTGTCTTTCCTACCTGGAAAATGTTTCCAAAATTCGGATACTGATCCGCGACATTGGAGCAAAGATGGCCTTAACGATATTTCCCCGTGTACGAGAGTGTAGATCTTATTTGCCTAAATGTAATAGAAAAAGCAAAATTCTGCCATTTAAAATTTTGAAACTTAAATATGAATCTTGTACGTAAGTTAATTTTTAGACAGCTAAACTTTTGCTTTTCTTTTTAGGACTTATTAACGGAGTCAACGTAACCCAATTGGCTGGTGAAGCTGTTTATCTAGATACAAACCAAACGATTGTGGGTCCCTATCACTTCACTGCTGCAGAAGTGACTTCCGATGTTGCTGTGGAAGGATTGGTGAATGGCGTAGATCTTCCACTACTTGATAAAAATGTGGATGCTTTCTGGACGGATATAACCCAGTCGCTGCAGACGATGGATAGCCATTCCTTGGATAGTTGCGAGCTTGCGAACGATTTGCAACATGTCTTATCGAGTAATATATTTGATTTTGTAACTTATATAAATTCCAGTGTATGTAAAATGTTTCTCCTAAAAATTATCCTTGTGATTTAACCCTATTGCTGCGTAGTTATTTTACCAAAGTAGGTTCAACAATGGCTCATTTTGCTACATATATCAAATCTACATTTTAGAGTTAAAATATAAGCCACCCATCTGGTTTAGGGGTTAGTGATGCTGACTGCTGTGCCATAGGGCCTGGATTCGAATCCCGGAGAAGACGTGAATGTGAAATGTATAGTGTCTTTGCGGCATGGGGTACTCTAAATAGCCGTGTAGCCGCAAGTCTTCTCCTAAGGTTAGGGGAGTGGGAAAAGTGATGGGAGACCCCTGACCACCCCTAGGGTATTCTCCCTCAAAATGGTGGTGGAACCGAGCCAAATCGTACTGTCACCTGCATGGTGCTCAAAGCTAAGGTTAAAGACGGGCGTAAATCTCTAGCCCTTTACCGCGATGAATTTCGTTAACCTTGATATGAGGTTACTGTCTATCAGGTGGCGCAACAAAATATACAAAAAAATCGTATTAGTTTTTATTTTAAAGTATAGAATTAGCTCACATAAAAATATGAACATAAAAAACACAGAACAAACAGGAAAAGCCCGGGTTCACAGCTAAATAGTCGGAAAAAATGCGTACCGGCGGAAATCACGGATTGAGCAAATTTTGCTACATTTACATACGCTGCCCGTGGAAATTGCGGGATGTGCAGCAACAGGGTTAAGGTAAACGATTACGCATGAAACGTTGGTTTCCAGATTTGTTTAGTAGATTATGCTAGAAAGCTAAAATTGTTAAGTTAATATTAATGGGGAAAACTTTTGATAATATGAATAAAATTGCATAAGCACAGATTTTTGAAAAGTTTATGAACAAACTTTCAACTCTAAACATCTGTTGCATTACTACTCATTTTTTGAAACGACCAAAGAGATTTAAATTAAAGAAATATACAACTTTTTAATTTTAATCAAATGAAACGGCTTAAGTGCCTGTTACACAAGTGGTAGTAAATTTTGTAATGCAGTAGTTTAAAGAGGTCAAAACAATTTTTTCGTTACTTGAATGATTAATACGAACATAACATTTATCAAAGCTTTTCAACAACTGTGTCCCCATTTCATCCTTCCTCAAAAAAAATACACATTTTGAGCTGAACGTGTTTTAAAATTGGTAACTCCATACTGAATAGGGGTTCTACACTCTTAAGGCGGATGCAACTGATGCGCTACTGAACGTAAAATAAAACTTTTATGAACCTAATAAATTGACCTACATAAAACATTCTTTTGTCAATTCTCTAAGAAATGGGTGATTTTATGGTAGTATGAGCAAACTTATGAGCCTTATGAGCAAACTTACTCAAATCTGACATTCTAAATGATATTCTAGAAATTGATTGTTATATATACTATCTGTGTGTGCAATATATCGGACTAAATCTTTTTCACTTATTGTTAACTAGAAAGATGCCTACCATCATTACTAAAGCGAAATATCTTGCATAACGCATTGTGTGTGTGTGTGTGTGTGCTTCAATCAAATGTACAATTAATTTTTTATTGCATATGTGCATCGATGTAACACATATCGAGTAGATTTAATTTTTGAAGCACTTTTTCTCAAAGAAATGAAATGTTAAATTGTTGACATTTATTGTATAAACTTAAACAAAATTCAAGCTTAGTAATGGAAATGTCAATAAGAATTTGAAGAGTATCAAAATTATAAAAGTTTTAAATTCTATAAATCGAGGAGGTAAATAATGAACTCTGTGAATTCTTGCTTCTGAATAAATCTTTTGTAAGTTTAACGTTAAATTTTCGAACCTTCAGAATCGTACTATATCCTGGACGGGTTTGATATACTTAAAGACTTCAACTATCCAGCAAGTTTTCTTCAAGTCAAATCACCCGAGGAAATAGCTTTGATTAATTTAAACGAGGATTCATCCAAAGCAACCGCCATTTCTCACATCTGGAATTCCTCGGCCAACAATTTCCTGGCAACAATATATGAACCAACTTCGATTGCGAAGACTTTGATTCAGAAGATTGGTGGTTTTGAAGTTAACATAAATATTGGAATACTAGAAACGGGTAATATTTTCAAACTTAATATTCTGGTTAAGCATTTGACTTGTTTTTGCAGTAGCATTTTAGGTAATTTTAACCTGTTATGAGCAAGAATATCTAGACAAGTCTACAATTGTAAGCTGAATGGATTTTGCAATGGCTTCGAATTCATCAAACTGAATTTATAATCTGTGAAACGCGACAAAGCTAAATTAAACCACATGGATCCAAATAATTCTGATGCTTTATTTTTTTCTATTTAAGTAACAAAGCCAAAATATAAACTTATTAAGAAAATACGTAAAAAGTTGAGAAACGCTCTTTTTAAAATTTGAAATTCGAATTTAATGGAATGTCTTCTAATTCCAGTACTCTCTATTTCAATCCGCCCAATTCATTTTAATTATTTAAAAAAAATAGATTTATATTTACTCCATTACCCTAAGAAACTGTTATCAATTATGGATGAGTTTACTCAAATATTAAAGGTAAAGCTGAATACACTTTCTGTCAATAAGATAAGAATATGAAAATGTAAATTTAGTTAGTCTTGTGCGATTTTTTCACTCGTGTTTCAATGTCTATTTTAGATTTGAAGATATCGAAGACTTATTTATAGATTTCTTTATCCAAAATGCCTTTCTTCCCCTTGTTCAGTTTTCTAATAAAGACTAATTATTTTGACTCTTCAACATGCATCTATTCTACACTTTTCTGGTGGTCGTGGTAGCCTAGTGGTCCAGATAACGGACTAGAGGCCGGCGTGTCATGAGTTCGAGCCTAGTCAGCTGAGGACCTGCCGTGTAGGGGAGCAATGCATGGTAAATATGTTGAAACTCGAACATCCTCCCAATGTTGAGGTGTGGAAGTTAGGAGAGCAGGTGCCAGCTGAGGTGTCATCTTCATCACTTGACCATGGTTAAAAATTAAGAGGTCAAAAACCCTCTACTAGCTGAATAGTGCACCTTTAATTTTCACCACTTTACATTTTTCTGCAAAACAAAAATTAATTCGTATAGTTTGTACATAAACCGATTTTTTGATTACCTGCATTAATATATGAAAATAGAAAAGGATTCCTTAAGACTTTATCTAGTGCAGGGGTGGCAAACTTCCAGCACTCGTGCTACAGTGTGACACAACAGAATTGCAACAGTTGCACTGGAATACTTATTAAAAAATTAAGATTTGCGAAGTGTTTGGTTTTTAGAATTTAATTGGAATGCGGTTACCTTGGTTAAAGAAAACTTCAAAATTTATTTTAAGTACGCTTAATTGAATTACAACAGAAAATCATGCAGAGAATACTATTCAATGTTGTTTACGCTGTCGTTCCAGAGGGAAACACACTCGTGAGATTTTGGTATTTGAAAAATATCCTGAGAGAGAATAAAATGAACAGTAAATGTTACTTGAGAAAGAAAGAAAATCCCATAATAAGCCTATAAGAAACGCTTTTCACATTGTCGTGTATTTTATTCGGTGGAAAAGTTGAAGTGGCACTCATAGTTATCAGATAGCGGCCCTCATCCCAAAAAGTTGACACCCGAAATCTACTGCAGTGTAATGAATACGGTTTCCTTTTTATTTCCCCAATTAATCCCACCAATTACAGTTCTTGTATAAAGTAATATACGATGATCATTACGAAAGAAAGTTTATTCACTAGGAAAATAACGCTATGTTAGTCGTGAAATTCCAGAATATTTTATTCTGCCGTATAAAGTTATGATAACGACATAAACAAAATTATGTCGCGCTATCATATCTTTGTACAAGTCTTTCTACTAATTTGCTACTGAAATTAAATTTTTTCACTAATTTTTTTATACAAAACATGCATTTCAAATGCTGATGTCTAGCAAACGAAAGAATATATTTTATTATATCCAGTCGACTCTTGTGCTAATTCAAACCTTCGATAATACGAATCTCTCACTAATTCGAAGTATATACTCAGCCCCTGGAAAAACTGTTGATATTTCGAACTAAAAGTCTATCTCTATACACTCTATATTTCGAAGTAAAATATGCGGCTGGCCAGACAGCAACACGCGATAATTAGAAGTTATCTTGTATAGCGCTCGATAATTCGAATATACACTGTCATGTAGGGTCCGGTAGCAAACAGATTGGAGCTTACATGTTTGTGTTGTACAGTCTCTTTGTGTCTCCCTGTAACGTAGCCCTTTTGGCCATTAGTCTGCCATCCTTCCTTTGTGTTACCCGGTTCCTCGAGCGAAAAGATACTGATACTGATATTGCTTTCCTTAAAGCGGACAGTAGACCGGCCACATCTGTTGTCAGCCGTTCATATCTTTCGTTTAAAACGTGACTTTGCTACACACGTGTTCAGTAAGGATGGTCCACTATTGTGAAGAGATGCATAGGATTGTGTTTTTTGCGTTGGAGTGACATGACAGGTTTATGGCTAATCTGTGTGACTTATGGAATGTGGCACCAAATAGGCGTGGGCGTGCATATGTATTTTTTCGTGGAGAATTCGTTTTTGTTATTCACTTTGTTTTAGTTCCTCACCAATAGGTGCTGCAGCATACCAACTTCTGTATCGGTTAGCCGATCTCTATGAAAATTAGTATCCTGCTATACACGAAGAATGTATTTAGTGTATTCATAGCTGCAAAATTTATTTTTCAACAATTTTTTATAATTCAAGCGATTACAATTTCCTGTGTGCTTTGCTTTCGCGATGACAATCAAAAAAGTTAAAGGGCAGTCACTGCACTTTCCCGGATTAAATTTAGCGAATCAATGTTTTTCGCATGGTCGATTATGTTGCCTGCTCCAGATTAGGACCTCAAACTTTGCACATATGTACACCAAATCATAAAACCATAAATATTTATCCACTTGCGTTACACTGAATGTGTTATTTTGAATTATTTTTAGTTATATATAAATTACGAGGTAGGATTCAAAATTTCCCGTACTAAGTCTATAACGTGAAAGATTTTTACAGTAGAACGATTACGATAACATTTCGGCATTATTGCATTATTTCCCTTTTCTAAAAATGTTTGTTCCAAATCACGTGGTTGGGGGCTTGCCACGGTGTCGTATTTGTAGGGGGATACATTTAGTAGACGGCGATTGAAAGAAATTGCGTTTGTTGAGCAGAGAAAATCAAATTTTGTGTTGGCTTGGAAAAGAGTGCTACGAAGATGAACAAAATGTTGAAGCATATTTAAGGTAATGATTCCTCATCACGAATACAAGATCTTGAGTTATTGACGTTTCAGAGAAGGCAAGTAAAGTGTCAAAGACAACGAACGCTCTGAACGTTCATAGGCTTCCCGCACCACTGAAAAAAAATTAAGTTTTCTGCGGCGGTGCTTAAAAACATTTTTCAAAGAACGACGGGGTGAAAATGAAAACGATTATTTTGCCACATTATTCTTACTCCCCTTGATTTCGCTCCCTGAAAATTCGGAATATTTCTTGAGCTGGCACGTCACTTGCAGGTTCGTCAATTTTTCAATCTGCAGATGAAGTTAACAGTGCATCGCAGGCTGAATTAAAGGACATGTCTAAAAATAGATTCCAGAAATGTTTCTATGAACTTTTCAAGCTATGGCAAACTTGTTATTGCTCAAGTATCTTATTTCGAAGGAAGATGCGTTTCTGAAACTTGACTGGTAACATTTTTTAAGTTATAGACTAGGTTCCGTGAACTTTTGAATCCTACTACGTAAAAATTCAATTATTGAAAATACTACTAAAACTAAATTTATTCAATTAACAGCTGTTATATTACAAACTGGCAGGATAACTTCTGCTGGGTTCAGCCAGTGTTTATCTAAATGTGCTACATAAACTTTATTTAAATTTACGAAATCACTATGGCGGATCACAGCCAATCTTACGAGTGTAGACTGCGATCACTTATACTAGTTTGAAAATTACAGCAGCATAAAATAACTGCTCGAGCTAACTCGATCGTCCACGTTGAAATAAGTCTAATTTCTTAAGCAAGAAAATAACATTACTGAGTTATCTCGTACAGAATTTAAAAGTACCATGGAGGGAAAATGTAAAAGAATAACCATAGAGATTTTGTACAGGCTACTTCTAAGCTCATTCGTGCAATTTAAAGTTATAACATCCATGATTTCTTTGCTTTTAGATTCTTCCATAACTTTGGACGATTCTCCATTATCAATTCCCGGAGGTTTCAAAGATGCAGCTGTTTTAATGAAAGATACGACAGAGATTATATTGGCTATCTTATTCCCTTCAAAAGGAGTTTGTGAAACATTCAGAATAAGTAGTCCGCAGTCCACTTCAAGTGTTCATGTAGAGAGCTATGGTAAAATCAATGTAGGGAAAGGTAAGATTTTCTAACACTCTTCATATTTGTATCAATTTGATATATTGAACCTTAATTCATTTATAACAAAATAATTGTAAGTGTTGATATTTCCTCCGTGCTACTGTTGATAGAATTTAATTTTAAAAATATCTACTGTAATTTGAAAATTACATTCCTCTGTGGAGATCCAGTTCTATAAAAACACTCAGCTTGGTTCCAACTTGAGTGTTACAAATCAAACTCGTAAAATGCATGTTATAAAATGGTGGTTCTTGAACTGTGGACCTTTGAGTGTCTCCAGCGCCTTTCTAGGGGTCCTCGAAGGTCTCATTTAATGTTACGATTCCTCTATTATACAAACTCTGAAAGACCGTGAAAAAATTTAAAGGTGTACCATTCTACACTAGATATTAAATATATTACTAAATTACAAGACTAGATCACTAATAGTTATTTATTTGAAATTAGTATTTTGTAATTTTTATATACACGTACCGTATTTACTCGAATCTAAACCCTACTTATTTTCATTGTTAATGCTACTTGAAAATAGTGATTTTAGAATCAAATAGTTAATGTATGTATTTAAAAGTTTATAATATTAGTAAGATAACTAATTATTCACTTGGTTCTCATTTTAAATTTATTTTAATTTCGCAAAATCGGGTTATCTATAAACCATTTTACACTCAATTTTTCCCAAAAAGTAGTTGAGAATCTGGGGTAAGGCTTAGAACTGGTAACGTCCTAGATTTGAATGAATGCGTTAATTAGATATTTACCGTTTTTTAAAGGAAAAGTGTTATGCAGATTTTATTTAAGTAGCTGAGACACTCTTAAAAATTGAGGAACCTTTAAATCCCCAGCCATGTGTTGGGAGCCAGAGAGGGATTTTCTAAATATGGGGGGTGATCGATAGCTTAAGAACCTCTGCTCTAAATTTTACATATTTCAACCATTTTAACTCGCAGTCAACTTTTTATTAAAACTATTAAAATAGACTTCAGCTAAACTGACACTGCGTATGCTTGATGTTCAAAACTCTAAATGTTTTTATGTAGAAGTTTAGATTTAACCGTTAAGTTTCAGGACGTCATTTAAAAATTACATGAGCACAAGTTTTTGTTGCTACACTTTATTTACATATGGGCACTTATAGATTCATTATTCATCCCTGAAACTGTCCACATAAATATGAGAATTGAACAGTAAAGCCATACCAATATGCATTTCATCAGAATGGAGACCAAAGACACAGTTTTTACTAACTTTATTTCTCCATCCAGATTAAATCTAGAAAATTTTAAGTTGATTGTTTATATTTTAAATTGTTTTTAATTAATAACTTAAATTTAGTTGCTGTATAACATGCCTTCAGAATAAAACAATTTCCCCAAAATATAAAGTGATATCCATAAAGTCTCGAAAACCAGAGAGAAGTACGACATAATTTGATGCTCCTTGTGTGCAAACCCCTACATTTTGAGTGACGGACCGGTCCAAGGCTCAGGGTTTGGGACCACTGACCTGTTTGACTTCTCCGTCAAACGTTATCAAATTTTGCTACATAAGATAAGGTTTCGTATATGGTAGCTTTATCATTATGCTTAAACTTTTTTCAAAAGTAAAAATTTCTTTTCCAATTTGTTGGATAAAAAGAAACAGTTCACTTAATTTAATATTAAATTTTCATAAGTTTATTGTGTAGAATTAGCGTGATCTTTTCTGAATAGTCTAATAGCAAAATACTCCTTCTAGTTTGAGGAAATCATCTATATAAAAATTTCCCCGACTTGCAAAAAATTTTCCCAAAATTTTTAAAATTTAAAGCAATTCCAAGTTTAAAAAAAGTCCCCAACTATTGTAGAACTTGGTTTGACGTGTTGATTCATTAAAATACAAAGTCTAATTTACATAACGAAGTTTACTCATAACTCTTTGTCTTGACAAGTTTCGTAAATATTTACAAATTGAATCAATTATTGTTTTTTTCTTGGCCACCCAGACGGTATAGCGATTAGTGACGCTGACTGCTGTGCCGAAGGGCTTGGGTTCGAATCTCGGAAAAGGAAGATATTCCTTTACGTATAGTGCTTGTGGCTTGGGCCCCCCAAATTATATTGGGGGTTCCCAAAAAGCCCTTCAAAGGAGTTTTTTTTCCCCAAAAATTTGGGTTTTAACAAACCCTAAAAAACATAATCGCCTGCATGGTGCCCAAAGCTGCAGGTAACAAAAAATTTAAATCAAACCCCCTTGCCAAAACCAAATTTTGGGACTTGGATAAAAACGTCTCAAGGCCCAAAACCCCTGTCTTTCCAACAGCCCAATATTGAAAGGGCGAAATGAATAAAATAAACTGTAATCCACATAATTCAAAACCTTTCTTCTCTCATTTAAGATATTTCATGGTAACAGTTTACTTCAGCACAATTGGAAATTTTCGTGTTGTGAATTTGCTTTAAACATCTTGCTTGTGCCTGAACAGTTTGTTACGACTATTGCTTTACTATATTCTCGTTACCCTTTTCAGAGGCAACTTCCATTGCATTGTATGAAATCGGAAATGTAATTTATCTAGCCGTTTCTCGATTCTACGATCATCCTAAAACCGGAGGATATAGCAAGATCTACAACAGAATGAGTGATGGATGGGATCGATTTCAAAATATTCCAGTTTTTGCTAGTTCTTACGTGAAACACTTCTTCTACCATGGATTTCAATTTTTTTTAAACCCCCTTTTTAAAAAAAAAAAAAAAAATTTGTTTTTTAAAAACCCTTTTTTTTTTTTTTTTATTTTTTTTTTTCCCCCCCAAAAAAAAATTTCCCCCCCCCCTTAAAAAAAAAACCCCCCCCCGGGGGGGCCCCCCCCGGGTTTAATTTGGGCCCAAAAACCCCCAAAAAAAAACCCCTTTAAAAAGGGGGGGCCCAATTTCCCGGGGGGGGGGGGGCCCCCCCCCGGGCCCCCAAGGTTTTTTTCGGTTTTCGTTCAAATAAAACCCAAAAAAATTTTAAAAAAATTTTTTTTTTGAAATTTTTTTTTAAAAAAAAGAAATTTAATTTTAAAGAAATTTTTTGGGGGTTAAATTTTTTTTTTAAAAATAAAATTTTTTTTAAAAAAAATTTTTTTTTTTTTTTTTTTAAATTTTTAAAAATTTTTTTTCAAATTTAAAACCC
This sequence comes from Trichonephila inaurata madagascariensis, assembly GCA_019973955.1. Lineage (NCBI taxonomy): Eukaryota > Metazoa > Arthropoda > Arachnida > Araneae > Nephilidae > Trichonephila > Trichonephila inaurata. The sequence goes on from BMAV01010018.1 coordinate 61,757, forward strand.
CAAAAAAGGGGCTTTTAAAAAAATTTTAACCCCCCCTTTTTTAAGGGGGGGGGCCCCCCAAAAAATTTTTGGGGGGGGGTTTTTTTTTCCCCTTTTTTCCCCAAAATTCCCTTTTTCCCCTTTTTGGGAAAAAAAAAAATTTTTTAAAAAAAGGGGAAAAAAAAATTTTTCCCCGGGAAAAAAAATTTTTTCAAAACCCCCCTTTTTCCCCCTTTTTAAAAGGGGGTTTTTTTTAAAAAGGGGGAAAAAAGGGGGGTTTTTTTTTTTTTCCCCTTTTTTTTTAAATTTTTAAAATTTTTTTTTTTTAAATTTTTTGGGCCCCAAAAATTTTTTTTTGTTAAAAAAAATTTTTTTAAAATTTTTTTAAAAAATTTTTTTTTAAAAAAAAAAAAAAGGGGTTTTTTTCTTTGGTTGAATTTTTTGGGAAAGGGGTTTCCCAAAAAAAATTTTTTTTGGGAAAAATTTTTTTTTTAAAAAAATTTTTTTTGGGGGCCCCGGGGTTTTTTTTTTGGGCCCGGGGGGGAAAAAGGGGGGGGTTAAAATTTGGGGGAAAAAAAAGGAAAAATTTTTAAAGGTTTTTAAAAAAAAAAAAGAGTCCCCAAAAACCTAAATTTTTAAAATTTTTTTAAAAAAAGGGGCAAAAAGGGGTTAAAAGGGGAAAAAAATTTAAAAAAATTTTTAAAAAATTTTTTTCCCCCGGACCTTTTAAAAACCCAAAAACCCCCAATTTTTTTTCCGGGAAAAAATTAAAAAAAATTTTTTTTTAAAAAAAATTTTTTTTTTAAAAAAAAAAAATTTTTTTTTCCCTTTTTTGGGGGTTTTTTTTTTTTAAAAAAAAAACCCCGGGGTTTTTTTTTTCCCCCTTTTTTTTCCCCCCCTTTTTTTTGGTTTTTTTTGGTTAAAACCTTTCCTTAAAACCCCAAAGGGGGGGGTTTTTTAAAACCCTTTTTTGGAAATTTTCAAAATTTTTGGGGGAAAAATTTTTTTTATTTTCCCCAGGTTTTTAAAATTTTTTGGGGTTTTAAAAAAAATTTTTTTTTTGGAAAAAAAAAAAATTTTTTTTTTTTGGGGGAAAAAACCTTTTAATTTTTAAAAATTTTTTAAAAAGAAAGGGGTTTTACAAAAAAGGGGGGTTTTAAAATTTTTTGGGGGGTTTAAATTTTTTTGAAAAAAGGGGGCCCCAAAAAGGAAAAATTTTTTTAAGGGGAACCCCAAAAATTTTTTTAAAATTATTCCCCCGGAAAAGGGGGGGGGGGGCCCAAAAAAAAATTTTTTTTTTTCTTTTTCCTTTTTTAAAAACCTTTTTTTTAAAATTTTAGGATTTTCCCCCTTTTTTTTTTTTTTTCCAAAGGGGGGCCCCCCCTTTTTTAAAAAAAAAATTTTTTTTAAACCGGGAGGGAAAAGGGGGGAACAAACAAATTTTTCCCAAAATAAATTTTAAAAATTTTTTCCCCAAAAAAAATTTTAAAAAAAACCCTTTTTTTTTTAAAAAAAAAAAATTTTTTTTTCTTTGGGGAGAAGGGAAAGGAAAAAAAAAGGTTTTTTTGGGTTTTCCCCCGGGTTTTTTTTCAAAAAAGGGCCAAAATTTTTTAAATTCCAAAAAATTTAAATTTTTTTTTTTTTTCCTTTTTAAAAATTTTTTTTTTTAAAAAAAAAAGGGGAAATTAATTTAAAAAACCAAAAATTTTTTCAAAAATTTTCCCCCCCCCTTTTGGTTTAAAAGGGCCCTTTTTTTTTTAAATTTTAAACAAAAATTTTTTAAAATTTTTTTTTTTGGGGGGGAAAAAAAACGGAAAAAGGGGGGAAAAAAAAAAAAAAAAACAAAAACCCTTTGGGGGTTTAAAATTTTTCGAAATTTTGGGCGCGCTCCACGGTCATTTGCGCGATGACCTTCGACTCTTATAAAATTTGCTGTTACGCTGTACCCTCCACTCGGAAAAAGTCAGCAGTAAGAAAGTATGTTTTTTACCTTAAATATATTTGATTAATTTCTGTATTTACATATATTTTCATTACGCATCCATCTCGTCCCGCTATATTCACTCGAGCCGCCATCTCGTTCTCGCTTGGTGCTCTTTTCGGTTTGTCGCAAAGGGTGTGGGCTCCCCTAGGATTTTACCAAAACGAAGATGTGAACTGACTAATAACCTGAAATGTAGAGTAAGAGTTCTTGGGGCAGCTTAATCAAATATGTTCTTGCACCAATGACTAATCATTAGCATTAAGCTTTAATCGCTATACCACAATAGTAGAGAAATTTCCGAAACTTGCTTTTAAATTGAAATTGATTAAATTTAACTATGCTGTTAAATTGAAAGCGACAGTAAAACTTAAATGCGTATTGCAATTATCGTGACCAGTTCATCACTTTTTTATTTAAAAAGTGTCCAGCATTAACTTAAATTCGAAACACTAGATTCAATTTCTTCTACTTTCTGAAGCATCAGTTCCTGGATACATCAAAGTTATTTAATTTATTCATACTTCACATTAACAGTTGAAAGTTAATTCATCGAATTGATCATAATTTCTAATTCAACCTAAATATGTTCAAATTTGGTTTTCCCAATTCGGTCAACCATCGTGGTTCAGTCTGTTTGAAAGTTCCTTTTGATCATTAAAAGGGCCCTAGAAGTGTTTAATTCGGAATTTTCTGAACTCTATCTCCCCCCTGGAACGAAACACGGATACGATATACAAGCGGGAAAAGAATCTGGTTTAAAAACCCCAGTTTCACCTTCATGGAAATCATAAAAGATGTCAACCTCTAAAGATCGACGGGGGATATTTATTTGCTTTGGTCGCGAACCCAAAAAATCCCTGCGGTGAGATCGGTACTTTACAAAGGCTTCAAAGGTAAAAAGAAACGTCTAAAATTGTTTTCACTTTTCATTAAAGATAATGATGCAATAACGCAGGAGAATTGATGGGCCTTGGAAAAATTTTATTCAACTTTTTTTCGCTTATAAAATGCCCCAAATTTTTTAATATTTGCGTCCCAATTTTCATCTAATTTTTTTCTGTCCCCCTTTTTTAATAACAATGTATTTCATTCAGTAATAATGCAATTTAACCATGAAGTTACAATAAGATTTGTATAACAAACCGTACAAATTATAAAGATGTTGAACTTTGTATATAATTTTGTTTATGACAAACCCATGCGGCACTAGTAATTAAACATGTTCTCAGCTTGGTATTGATAAATTAATGATCAAATGCATTGTGCAGTAGTGAAATATTTATAAGTATATTATGTCGGTGCAAATGTGTTTATTTTTTATGTCGTAAAGTATTTTGTATTACTTGTAAATTTTTTAAAATCTTTTATTTTAGACTTTTCGATATATTAGCACCCCCTGGCAGGACTATCACGCCCCGGGGGCAAATTGAAAACGCGTCATATATTTGATTTCATCTCAATCATTAAATAATTTTAAAAATTAACATTTGAAGTTTTGAAATTTTCAGTCAATTTCCATTTTTCCCCTGGGCCTTTGTCTAAAGAATGGGGCCCTTTTACTTAACAGTTTCCAATGTAAAAACTAATTTTTAAAAAAGAGTTTTAATGCCTCATTTGTACTTATTTTTTCCCATACATTATGCTATTTCCACCTTATCGAAATAAAAAATAAGCTACAAACATTTATTAATTTAGTAATAAAAGTTTGCTTCATGTGTCGCATTTTAGGGATACGAATTTAATCAGCAATATGGTGTAGAATTAAAGACCAGTGATTTCTGGATAGATTAGATTTCAGATTTTTATAAAACTTAATTTTGCTTTTTACAAAACTAAACGGGGAAAAGAGTTGTAGTCGGTGTTTCTTAAATATTAACTTAGTTTCGATCCCAAAAAATACCTACAAATCTTAATTTTATCTTAACTCGAAATATCAGTGGCTTTGATTTTTGCAATTTTTAAAATTAAAAAAGTATTTCTAAAAAATCCCCGGGTTTTTTGACTGAATAATTAAGTTTAAAAATGGGGTTGGATTTCGCTCAAAAAATTTTTGGGTGGGAATTATACATATTTTTTTTTTAAAGTCGACTTCTTTAAAAGTTGAGCAGTATGGGGTTTTGATGCTTTTTTTTTTCTTTGCAGGCGTAAGGTACACTCCTTAACTTCAAAATTGTTAAGACAGGATGGCAACCCATTTTTTAATTTCATAAATTTAAAAATACTCTTGTTTTACATGTAAAAAAAAATCAATTTCTTTGTTAATATCCCCTTTTGTTGTACTAAATGTAACTAGTTATTTTTTAATAAAATTTTTAATTCTTTCAAATTGTATAGTGTTTCAAAATTATACCACATTAATCGGTGAATATTAAAATTGTCAAATAAAAATGAACTCCCCAAAAACCCAAAATCGGGTTCTTGACAAAATAAATGACATACTTGCATACTTTTCCCAAAATTGAAATTCTAAAAAAAGCTTCAAAAAAATTGGACTGTTTTTTTAAATACCCAAAATTCTTAATAATAAATAGTAAACTAAAACCCGGAACCCTTTTATCGACCGACGGCACTTATAATTACCACTCACTATAAAATTAGGGGGGGAATAACCTTTTTGTACGAATATTCTGACGATTTTTTTAGCGGGAATATATTCTTTGAAATCTACTTTTTCAAGATATATGGCAGTAGGGTTTTTATGGTTTTTTAAAGGGGAAAGGGTAAACCCATTTTATAGGAGAAATTGTTTTTAAAAAAAGGCTTTTTTGGCAAAATTTCGGGGGTATTTCTGTGCCAAAAAAATAGTTAATGTAAAAATTTTAAAATTAATCTTTTTTTTTTGGGAAATTAAGATTTTAAAAAACGATTTGACTTTTTTTAAAATGAACAGTGTATAAATTTTTTACTTTAAAAAATTTTTTAATTAAACCAATTTTCCCAAGTTGATTTTTTTTGTTTATGTATATAATTTAAATTTGAACGTAGTGATTAAAAAAAAATACCCAAAAGAAAAACACGGTAAAAATCGTCGATAAAAGGGTTTAAAAACACAATTTACTTAAATATTTCACACTCACAGTTTATACATCTATTTTCAAACGTCTTCATTAAATTCTTTTTTTTTTTTTTTAAAACAATGTTTTCCTTTTTTTTAAGGGGGCATTCCCCAGTCATTGTAAATTAATTCTTGGGAAAACCAAAAACATTAAAGCTTTTTCCCTTTTATATATGGAAATAATTTTAAACCCAAAAACGCAAGAAAAAATCTCGGTTTAAATGAAATAATAAAAATTCCCGACAAACTATGTATTCATGCTTTTTCCCCTCTTAACACAAAAAAGATTACTTTTGGGGGAACAAAATACAAAACCAACTGCAGGGGGGGCGTCCAAATTGTATCTTTGGAAAAATTTTGGGTTTCCGGCAGGGGCAATGTGGTAAAAACCCCAAATTTATAGGCATAGGCATCTTGGAATTTATTCAAAGCTAAAAAAATATCTTGGATCAATTCTAAAATGAAAATAAAAAGGAATAATGAACCCTACTTTTCCCCACGTCACCCAGAAATGAAAGGCATTTGAAAGTAAGCGCAGTTATATTTAGACGTGCATTGCAAGGGCCCAAAAGAAATAAAAAAATGGATTTTTGGGCCCTTTGTTTCCCAAAGACAATGCGAAGATAAATATCGGATTTTTCCAAAACTTGTTTTCGGGGACCCCTAATTTTTTCTCCGTTACGCCACTGCATTATTTTGGCCCCAAAAGGTAGAAACATTTAAAAACCCGGATAACGCAACACATTGCCACTCTATTCCCCAAAAAGATCTCCGTTTTGGCATCCTGTCGGTTTCCCAATGATTTAAAGCAAAAAGTATAAAACACTACGGGCCCGTCGGCGGGGGGCTTTTTCCTGAACGTTGATTTGTAACTTTTGTTTTGTGTCACTCGGATGCCGGAAAAACTGTAATATCTGCTTTTAGATGCACTACTTTTCCCCCAAACCATTGTTGAATACTGCGGTCTTCTGTCAAGTGGTGATCAGTGCTTAAAATGAACCATAGTTTTCTTGAAATAGTGATTTCCCCAAGACCACTGCGGCCAAAAAAGTCATACACGGGGGAAATTACTTTCCCTTAAAGGGTGTTTGTAATACCCAATGAAAAAAGTACCCCCCTCGCCCTAAAGAAAAATTTGAACACTGGCATAGCTAGTTCCTAGGGGGGTCTTGTATCTAAAAGGGGGGGCCTCGAAAAAATTTTTAATAAAAGAGCCCTGCTTATGGACTACAGTTACACATGTTGGGACCTCGTATCATTGATCCCCGGCAGTAGATAGGCCTCTAAATTTTGGGAATAAAACCCTTTTTGGGGGTTATTCCGGGCCTCCCAAAATTTCTTTCGATATAGCACAAATCTTTCCTTGTGATGGAATTCTTATTTCCATCTCTATGTTTTTACTAACGAAATTAAAGGGAAAAAAATAAGTTGCGTGATAAAAGCTATTTATAGTTAGTTGAATTTAGGCTTTAATAGCAAGAAAAAAGTTGAATTAAAGGGGGTTCTTGCCGTAAATGAATACGAAAAAGGGGAAAAAAGACCCCACAATACTGGGAAATTTGGGTTCCCTTTTGAAACGGATGAAAAAAAGGAAAAATTTCCCCAAATGACCATGATTGGAAATTCCATACTGCAAAGGGAAAAAATGCTCTTGAAAATCATTTTCAATAGGTTGAAGGGGTGAATAATTAAAAGGGGTCTATCTTACTAAAACCTAGAAATTTTTTATTCAAAATTTCTGAAAAGGAAAATTGGGGAAATGGAACAAAAGGGTTGATTCATCCCCGGGGGTCTCGTTTTTAAGAGGAAGCTGGAAAATGGGGCGGGAAAAAAAAAAAAAAAATTATTTGTGGTGAAAGTAAAGAAATTGGTTATAAAAATTTTGGAAAAAAGGGGGAAAATTTCATAATTGAATTCATTTTTTGTTTATTTGTGATAGGGGGGGAAAAGGGAGAACCATTTGAAGGTGGAGATTTATCAAACTTTTGTATAACACTTTTTTTGTATTTTTGACGAGAAAATTATAACCGAAATTAAAAAAAACTACCAAAATTTAAAGGGGAAAATTACAAAGATATCGAATCATTTAATTTTGACTATATGAAATTTGGAAAAAAAATGAAAAAAAAAAAGATACAATAAAAACCCACTAGAAATTTTAGAAAAAGAAAGAAAAATCCCAATGTGTAAATACTTTTTTTAAAAAATTTTTTTTCAATACCGATATAGGGGAAAGCATCCAAAGGGTTTAAAAAAAATTTTCAGTTTTAAAAAAGCGTTACAAAAAACTATGGGGGAATAGACAAATTAGGATAAAATGCCTTTCTATATACAGAACAAAAAAAATATGGCAAAATAATTAATGCATTTTTCCAAAAGAGAAATAAAGTTGTTTTAACAAAACTGTAAAACTCAGTCCCGTTTTTTAAATTTTTTATATCGGTTAAGGTATCAGACTACGTTCGGAACCAAAGGGGTTTTTTCAAAAGCGTATATAAATGGAAATATTTATATTTTTTGTATCCTGAAATTTAAAAAAATATAATTGTTTTAAAAATAGTAAATTTCAATAAAAAAAATTTTATATTTAAGTACAATATTTTGACCAAAAATGAACATGGAATGACCCATTTTCAAAATATTCTCCTTTTTAAAAAAAAGCTTTTATTATATTTTGCCTGTATATAGCTCAGAGCTCCAACCGGGGGCTCCCAAATTTTTTTGAAAAATATCAGAAGGGGGTGTTATCCATGTTTTTTTTTTACAGGGGAGAAAATTTTAAAAAAAAAACCCCTAATTATTTCAATGGGTTTTTCCCCTGAAAATGTGAATTTTTTTTCCTAATTTTAAACCCCTATACAAAGGGGCTTGAGCTATGTGCAGGCAAAATATTATTATAATAAACATTTTTTTCCAAAAAGGGGAAACATTTTGGAAAAATTTCTCAAGTTAATTTTTTTTGAAAATATTTTAAATTTTTTTGTTAAAATTTTAAAAAGGCGCCTTTTTTAATGCCAAAAAGTGACACTAAATATCATTTAAGGTCATCCCATCGCTTTTTAAAAAACACCGTTCGAACGTGGTGGAACCCTTTAAAATTTTTTTTTAGCCGTTAGGTTTTTTTTTAAAACCCATTTTATTTTTTATAATTTAAAAATGTAGCGACTTTTTTTTCACTATATTTTTGGTTTTTTGAATCTTGAGTCCATTTTGCCTCAAACCATTCGCCACCAACGGCCTCCAACTTTTCCAATCTCCTGTGGGGCTATCGGGGAAATTTTGGGTTTCCGTTTGGATGAACAAAGTCCCTTTTTTGGGGCCCCAATATTTTTTTTTCAAAAAGTGCCCCCAAAAAGGATCTGATACAACTTTTGATAATCTTTTTATCTTTATATATAAATTTGGTTAAAATTTTAAACATTTCAATTGAAAACAAAACTCCATACGTCACCATGATGCTTGTGAAGGGGAGGAACAGTTTCTTCTCCACCACGAACATTCCAAATCCTGTGAACATCAGTTCAAAATTCGCGCTAGCATTGAAAAGGTCCTTCTACACAAGCTTCTTGTGTCCACCTACTTTGCCAACGTTTTTCGTTATGTTATCCCCAACTCCGTTTTTGATGAAAACCCCCCAGCCGCGGTAACCGAGTGGTATAGGTATCGGGGAAAATGGCTTCCGCACGTTTTCGAGGGAGTACCACTAAAGACCCCCGTGTGGGCAGCGATGCACGTTAAATTTGTCGAAAAAGGGGAAAAGTCCCCCGTTGGTGTGGTGTGGAGTTGGGAAAGGGGGTGCCAGCTAGTTTTCGTCCACGTCAGCGACCATGGTTCAAAATTACGTGGTCCGTCGCCAAAAGCCCTCGTGGAACTGAACAGTGACGTTTATTCCCAAACAATCAATCTCTCGCCTCGGTTTTTTTGACCTGAACCCCCATAGGGTCGGGGACAATGAACCAATTCATAATTTAAAACCGGGGGTGATGTAGTTTATCCCTTTAAACATTTCCCCTTGTCCCGACAGGAAACTAGTTAAATACCGTTGATCGTTTGTAGGATGTTTTTAAAAAGGGTGAGGGAAAGTATACGAGAAACGAAAATAATTTCGCGGTTTCTCATTTTCAGAGGGGTCTTTTTTACTCCTTGAAATCGCCTTAAGGGCTCTGGTGATTTCATCTTTGGAGAAACTTTCCAAATAAATTTAAATCGCATTGTTCGGGGGGTGCTGTTGGAAAGTTTTCACGAAAAACCCCATAGACAAAAACTTTAAAAAGAGCTAAACACACCCCCAAAAACCCCGGGGAAAGGGGATGTTAAATGCACATGTAAAAACGCTAAAGAAAAACCCAACTATATATTGAAGGGCATACTTGTCGATACCATGTGAAAAAAATTTTCAAAAGGCAGATGAACTTCCCGAATATTTGTCAATATTTATGACAAATCAATGGGGGTTGCACGATCATAACCATAGGGAACGAAAGGGTTCAGCAAGAGGCCAAAAGGGGGCATATTTCAACACAAAAAATTTTGGATGTAAACCCCTTTCTGAAGGCTTCAGTTGGCAGGATCTCAACCTTTAATTTTTTCAAATTATTCACAGAAGTAGGAGAGCATCGATCAAGATTGTGGTGACTGTATAAAGTGATCTTATATTGAATTCCAAACATACTAATATAAAATTTAATAAATTTTTTGAGCCCAATGGTTATTTAAAAGTAACTTCAAGACGGATTATATCTTTTAAAATTGACGGGGTTCCTTTCCAAATTTGGGTTTTGATTGAAAAAAAATTACTCCTGTGAACCAGAAACAGTTGAGAATAATCCCAAATTCCGGTGATATTTTCATAGTTGTGTTAATTTCTTTTAACTTTGAAACATACAAATTTTTTTAAAGATAAAAAATTTGGGTTTATTTCCCAGATCAGATCATTACATAATCACGGATACAGTTTCAAATAAATAAAACCGAGCAAGTTAGTCAAATCTTATTTTGCTAACCACCCAAGAATTCAGAACTTTAATTTTTTTTCCAATAAGATACATTCAAAGTAATACACTTTTCCCTTTGACGTTTAATTGAACTTGAGCTTTAACTTGTAACATGTGCTTGCGAATATTCAAACAGCTTTGAAAGCAGGTAAATGTTCAATCTTGTATGCTATTGACATAAAAAATTGCAGTATAAATGCTAAGCAGAAACTGTAGGGTATAACTTTTAAAAGACGATATTCATAACTTTACACTTTCGATTGCGTGTTCCTTCTCGGTGATGTGTTAGAGGCATCAATTATTGCAATTACATCCTTATTATGCATAATCTATTAAACAAATGCTTAACCCTTACAGGACCATAAGATGTCCAAGACTAAATATGTCAATAAACACAATATTTTAGCTATTGTGGGTGATATAAGAGAATACAAGAAAACACACAAGCGGGGGTGTATGGGTTTTCCCTAAAATTTTTCATGGGAAAATATTTTTCCTTGGACCATGTAAATAAAAAAGAGTTAGGTTTTTGTATCGGTTTTTTTTATTTTTGCTTTGTAGAACAAAAAACATAAAAATTATCAGAAAAGAAAAAAAAAGTTAGTTATGGTATTCTATACGAAACAATTTCGTTTACTTTTGAAGCCAATGGACTTTTGTAACATTGCATGTTTTTTTTTGACGCAGTGGTTTGACAGTTTTTTTTTTTTTATTCGTTCAGAAAAAATTTTGCCGCCTTGGACAACTTTTTTTTTACACAAAAAATATGAAATCCGGCTATAACGCGCACTTTTAACTCAAAAATAAGATCGAAATTTAGGGGTGCGTTATACGCCGGATAAAAAATACTTTAAAATGAAAAAAGATGAGCAAAAAAAAAAAACTGACTTCTATATATATTGAAATACTATTTATTTTAAAAAATGACATTTCTCTTATGAATTTAAAAGGGGTTTGGTTTCAAAATATATTTTTTTTTTAAAACCCTGGGTATTCGAATAAATGACTTTAAATAAAAAGCTTTGAATACTTTTCCCGGTTTCGAAAAAGGGGGACGAGTTATCGCCGAAAACCAAAAATTAAAAATTTTCTTAAAAAATATGGTGGTGGTTTTACGGCGGTGCGCGTTAACCCTTTTACGGTAGATTTAATTTAAAAGTAAAGATTTTTAGAAAAAAATTTTTTTCAAAAAAATTAATTTTTTAAAAGGGCAAGGGTTCCCTTTTAAAGCAAAAAATTTTTTAAAAAAAAAAAAAAAAAATTTGAAATTTTTAAATAAATCAAATTTTTCAAACCCAATTTTTAGAGAATTTTTAAAAAAAATTTTTTGGATAAATTGCACTTTTTTTAAAAAAAAAAATTTTAAAATTTTTGGGGAAAATAAAATTTTTCCAATTTTAAAATATTTTTCGGAAAAATTTTTTTTTATAAGAAAAAATTTTAAAAAAAGCAAATATTTTTAAATAAAAAATGAAAATTTTAAAAAAAAATAAATTCTAATTTTCAATTAAAAAATATATATAGGTAAGACCCGTTTAACGCGGGTATACGTTCCATCAAAGAAAGAGCGTAATATAAAACAGCGTTAAAGGGAGGTCACATATGTAAAATAATGGGGTTAGGCGAAGATGGGTGAAAATTGATCGGTTTTTTTACATTAAATTTATTAATTACGTTTTATAACAATAAAACAAAAATTTATTTCTTACAAATATAGAAACATAATAAACGAACATGCATATAAAAATAAAACTCTAAGTCAGTATGTTTACATTTCAGATCATTCAGTCTTTTATGTATTTCCAATTTTCTGCCATTTTATCAAGAAGGTAGATTGGCTTAATGGCATTTTGCGCTCAAATTCGTCATTAATCTATATAGAAGGTCATTTTTTTCCATTTCCTCTATTGTATTATTTCTAGAACGGGTGATTCTAGTTGCAGAGCTTGTCGTAGTTGCAGTTACCGATGATAGTATTGTTACGAATTTTGTGTAAATAGTGTAAATAATTTGTATTTGAGTGTTTAATGCATTTATATTACTCTATGTTATGTTTATTTCATGTTAAAATTGTACCATTCACAAGCAATGCCGACCCTTACGTTATAATGGTGATCCAATGAGAACTTTGCGAAATCTTGGCGGTAGAGCCAAGTTGGCATCATTTTTGGCGACCAAGTTGGCGGCCAATTTGGTGACTTTGGCGTCATTGGCGACCAAGTTGGCGGCCAATTTGGTGACTTTGGCGTCATTGGCGACCATGTTGGCGAATTCGGAACCCTCGGGAATCTTCTAGAAAGTAGTAGATCTCTCCACTAGTGTCACGTTCAATGACACGAGCTGTTATATTTCTGGAAGTTTCTGTCGCGCCTATAAATGAGAGTGAGGATTGTTTTGTCTCGCGATTAGATCGGCTGTGCTTGTGAATAATCTTTACTTGCGTGTATTTTTAAACACTGTTATTGTGTTTTTATTGCTGTTGAAGGTGGGGGAGACCTTTGGATATTTACTCTGTGAATATCGCTGCTGAATCCTGTATTTAAAGGATTGGATTTTTGATAATAAATTGGGATCGCTCTTAAGGTTTTTTATTTTCTTTTGTCTGTTTTTTCAAACCTCGAACCCTCGGATCTACGTAACAGTATTTTTTCTTTATTCTTAAGAATAGTCCTTATTGTTGAATTTACCAAATTGAATGCAGCACCCATTTGAGATTGACGTTCACCAATATCTAATCTTCTAATCACTTGCATTTTAGTTTCTAGTGAAATGCTTTTTTATGCTTTATTTTCGTGTTTTTTATTATCACCCATGATAAAAACTAAAAATCATAATATTTGTCACTATAGCAATCGTTATATTATATAAATTTATTCTTACAATAACGTCAAATGTTTGAAACGATAAAAACACTTTCGTATAATACCGCCGGAAAGAAGAAACACAGATAAACTCCTTCGGATATCGGGAAGCCTAACACTGCGTGCTATTTCGCGGAATCCCACAATTCGAGTAAAAGAGCGTTAAACCGAAACAGCTCTAAGCGGGGTCTTACTGTATATGTAATGTATGTAATGTATGTAATGTATGTATGTATGTACGTACGTACGTACGTATATATGTATGTACGTAATATGTACGTATGAATACTTTGTACGTATGTATGTATATGTATGTATGTATGTATGCAGCTATGTATGTATGCTAACGTACATAGTATGTAATAATACTATGATTATGTACGTATGTATAACTACGATACGTATGTGCATGCAATAATATGTATAGGAGTACGAATGTATACTTATATGTACGTATGTATGTATGTATGTACGTATGTATATTACACGCAATTAACCACGGTTACGTATGTATGTATATAACGTACGTAGATATAGTACAGCCAATACATGTATGTACATGTAAGTACTTATGTATACGTATTATGTATGTACATGTAAATATGTATATATGTATATATGTATATATGTATATATGTATATATATGTATATATGTATATATGTATATATGTATATATGTATATATATATATATGTATATATATGTATATATATCTTTATATAATATATATGTATATATGTATATATGTATATATGTATATATGTATATATGTATATAATAACTATATATGTATATATGTATATATGTATATATGTATATATGTATATATGTATATATGTATATATGTATATATATGTATATATGTATATATGTATATATGTATATATGTATATATGTATATATGTATATATGTATATATGTATATATGTATATATGTATATATGTATATATGTATATATGTATATATGTATATATGTATATATGTATATATTGCTTATGACAAGCCCATGGGGCACTAGTAATTATTAAACATGTTCTCAACTTTTTACTGATGAATTAATGATAAAGTGCATTGTGCAGTAGTGGAATATTTATAAGTATTTATTTTTTGTCATAAAGTATTTTGTTTTACTTCCTTTCAGTAAATTTTTTAAAATCTCAGACTTCTCGATATACTCGCAACCCCCTAGCAGGACAATCACGCCCCCCTTGGGGAGCTCATACAGTTTGAGAAACTGATCTATATATTTGATTTCAATCATTAAAGAGGTAAAAATTACTTAGAAAGCGTGTTGAAGTTTTAAAATTATCAGTCTAACTTCCATTTGTCCATGGGCTTTTCTTTAGCGTAAAAGCGGATGCCTGCCTTTTGACTTAACAGTTTCAATGTAAGAACTAATTTTAAAGCGAGATTTTTTTATGTTTTCACTTGAGTGTTTATTTTGCTCATACACGATGCTATTTCCACATATACGAAATAAAGAAGATAAGCTACAAAAATTTATTAATTTGGTAATACAAGTTTGTTTCATGTGTCACATTTTAGTGATACGAATTTAATCAGCAATATGGTGCAGAATTAAAGGCCAGTGATTGCTGGATAGATTAGATTTCCGGCTTTTATAAAACTTAACTTTGATTTTCACTTTTTATAAAACTAAACGGGAAAAGAGTTGTAGTCAGTGTTTCTAAAATATTAACTTAGTTTTGGTCCTTTTTAAAATATCTACATTTAGATCTTAATGTATCTAAAAACTCGAAACATCATCAGTGGCTTTGATCTATGTAATATTTGAATTCAAAAGTATTTCTGAAGAAATCTTGGTAATTTATTGACTGAATAATTAAGCTTCGAAAATGTTAGATTTCACTCAGGAAATTTTGTAGAATTATACATATTTAATTTTTAAGTCGACTTCATTAAGTCAAGCAGTATCGAGATTTGGTGCTTAATTTTTTTTTTTCTTGCAGGTGTAAGGTACACTCCTCATAACTTCAAAAATTGTTAAGACAGGATGGCTGGTCCATTCTTCAATTTCATCAATGTGAATGCTCTTGTTTTATATGTATAAAAAATCTAATTTCATTGTTAATATGCCGTTGTACTAAATGTAACTAGTTATGTTTTTAATAAAGTTTTATTCTTTCAAATTGTATAGTGTTTCTACAATATACCACATTAATCGGTGAATATTAAGAATTGTCGGAATGAAATGAACTCTCAAAAACCAAAATCGGGTTCTTGACAAAATAAATGACATACTTGCATACAGTTTCCAAAATTGAGATTCTATTAAAAGCTTCAAAAAATTGGACTGCTTTTTAATATCCAAATTCTTAATAATAAATAGTAAACTAAAATCTGTTTAACCCTTTATCGACCGACGGCACTTATAATAAAATTACGTAGAATAACCATTTGTACGAATATTCTGACGATATTTAGCAGGAATATTCTTTGAAATCTACTTTTCCAAGATATATGACAGTACGGTTCTATGATCAGTATTTTAGTAGGAAAGTCGAACAGTTTTATAGGAGAAATTGTTTTCATCAGAAAGCGTTTTCAGCGGATTTCGAGGAGTATTTTTGTCCCGAAAAAATAGTTAATGTCAAAATTTAAGTGTCTTATTTTTTTTTTATGTAAATAAAGATCTTAGAAAACGATTTGACTATTTTAAGTGAACAGTGTATAGAATTTTTACAGTTGAATATCTTTAATTAGCTCTAACTAATTAAATTTCCCAAAGTTGAGTATTTTGTTTATGTATATAACTTAATTTGAATGTAGTGATTTCAAAAAAAATATCCCATAAAAAAAACTACAGTAAATCATAATGCGATCGATAAAGGGTTAAACACAAGTTACTTAAATATTTTACACTCAAAGTTTATACATCTATTTTTAAACGATC
Source organism: Trichonephila inaurata madagascariensis (assembly GCA_019973955.1). NCBI lineage: Eukaryota > Metazoa > Arthropoda > Arachnida > Araneae > Nephilidae > Trichonephila > Trichonephila inaurata. Next base: position 77,546 of record BMAV01010018.1, read on the forward strand.
TTCATTAAGTGCTTTGTTTCTTTTTAAACAATGCTCATTAGTTCTGGGGAATATTATGGTCATTTGTAAATTAATTCTTTAGGAAACCAAAACGTGCGTTTTCCCTTTATATGTGGAAATAAGTTTAACGCAAAAAGCAGCAAGACAAAATATCAGTTAACTCGAAATAATGGATATGGGAATGAACAAAAATACGAAAAGGAAAACACCAACTGCAGGTAGACATACTGTATCATTGGAAGAATTCGTTCCAGTTCATGATGACAATGTGTGTACAGCTCTAATTATGGCATAGGCATCTTGGAATTTATTCAAAGCTCAAAAAATATCATTGATGCAGATTCTGAAGATGAAAATAAAAGGAATAATGAAGCTACTGTTCCCACGTCATCAGAAATGAAAGGCATTATGAAAAGTAAGCGCAGTTATATTTAGACGTGCATTGCAATGGCGAAATGTATAACAAAATGGATGATACCGGACAATTTGATGCCAAAAGACAATGCGAAGATAAATATCGGATCATTTTCCAAAACTTGACTTTGCAGGGATCCCCTAATATTCTCCGTTACGCCACTGCATTACTGGCACCAAAGGCAGAAGCAGCTTAGGTGGATAACGCCACACATTGCCACTCCACTCTCCAAAGGTCTGTCACATGGCATCACTGAAATAGGATGTCAATGATTTAAAGCTAATGGGGTATGAACACTACAGACCGTCTGGTTGGGAGCCGTTTCTCGAACGATTGATTTGTTACAGTTCGCTGTGTCACTCGGATGCCGGAAAAAACTGTAATTTCTGCTGTAGATGCACTACGTTTCCCTAGCCTTGTGTTGAATACTGTGGTGTTCTGTCAGTGGTGAGACCCGTGCTTCAATGAACCATAGTTTTCTTTAGATAGTGACTTCCCATGACCACTGCGGCCAAAAGTCATGCACAGGGGATACATTCCTTCCAAGTCGTGTTGTAATATCCACACCTACGCACCTAAAGGGAAATTTGAACACTGGTATAGCTAGTTCCGAGTGGGTCTTGTATCTAGAAAGGGGCCTCGAAAGAATTTTTATATAAAAAAGAGCCTGCTAATAGGACTACAGTTACACATGTTCGGACTCGTATAGTGATACAGTGGTAGATAGGCCTCTGAATTTGAATCCAAATGTCTTTCAGATGTATTAACACGCCTACCAAATTTCATCGATACTTTAAAATCTTTCTTTGTGATGGAATTTTTTATTTCCATCTCGATATGCCGTACTACTAACGAAAATTAAATGAAATAAAATGAAGTTGCTTGATAAAAGCTATTTAGAAGTTGAATTTAGGATTTAATAGCAAGATAAAAGATTAATTAAAAAGCTGTCTTGGCCGCAATCTGATACGAATGAGGGAAAAGACCCCTGGTACTGGAAGTTACTTCCTTTTGAAACGGATGGGAAAAAATATGAAACTTCCCCAATGACCATGATTGGAAATTCCATACTGCAGAGAATGCATGCTACTTGAAAATCATTTAAATAGGTTGAGTGTGAATAATTAAAAAAGGATCCAGCTTACTAAAACCTAGAAATTTTATATTCAAAAATTTCTGAAAGGTGGAGAAAATGGAACAGGAAACGAAACCGATTCATCAGGGTCTCGTTTGAAGAGGAAGCTCGACAAGCTCGCAGGCAGTAAAAGAAAAAATTATTTTTGGTGAAAGTAAAGAAATTGGTTATGAAATTTTGAAAGAAGGGAAAAAAATTTTTCATAGAGAATTCATTTTATGTCATTTGTGACAAGGCAAGAGAGTAGAACTATTCCGAAGAGTGGAGATTTATCAAACTTTTGTATAACACTTTATTGTATTTTTGACGAGATATTATAACCAGAAATTAAAAAGAAAGCTACACAAAAATTAAGGGAAACTTACAAAGACGATATTGAATCATTTAATTTTGACTATATGAATTGGAACAAGAAATGAAAAGAAAACAAAGATACAATAAAAAAATCCACTAGAAATTTATAGAAATGAAAGAGAAATCCTAATGTGTAAATAATTCTTAAAATATTTTTAACAATACCGATATAGAATGCATCAGGTTAAACATATTTTTCAGTTTTAAAACGTGTTACAAAAATTTATGGGAGAAAAGACAAATTGAATAACATGTCATACTATATACAGAACAAAATAATTTGGACAAAATAAATATGGCAAAAATAATTAATGCATTTTCTAAAGAGAAATAAAGTTGTACAGCAAAACTGTAAGCTCAGTCAGTTTTTAAATTTTTTATATCTGTTAAGGTATCCGACTACGTTCGGAACAGTGATTTTGCAAAAGCGTATAAATGGATAATATTTATGATATTTAGTGTCACTTATAGATTAGAAAATGTATATAAAATTGTTTTAAGAATAATATTACAATAAAAATTATTTGAGTACAATATTTTGACAAAAAATGAACATGGAATGACCCATTTTCAAAATTCTCCTTTTGTAAAAAAATGCTTTTTATTATATAATATTTTGCCTGTATATAGCTCAGAGCTCTGTACAGAGGCTCAACTAGAATTTTTGAAAAATATAACTTAGAAGCGGGGTTATCCATGTTTTTTGACAGAGGAGAGAAATTTTAAGAAAAAAACACCACAATAATTATTTCAATGGGTTGCAACACTGAAAATGTGAATTTTTCAAAAATCATAGCTCAAATCCTTGTACAGAGGCTCAACTATGTGCAGGCAAAATATTATAATAGAAGCCTTTTTTTTCACAAAAGAAAGGAGAACATTTTGAAAAAGGTTCTAAAGTTAATTTTTGCCGAAATAATATATTTAAATTTTGTCAAAATGTGTCCTTAAAACAATTTATACATGTATTCTAATCTTAGGCATAATATCAGCGAAGATCATCCACTTATGCACTTTTTTAAAATCACGGTTCCGAACGTAGTCGGATACCTTAAAATTTTTTCTTAGCCGTTGAGTTTTATTATTAGCCATACATTTTGTTTTGATAATTTAAAGTGTAGCGACTATTTTCACTATATTTTAGTTTTTCGAATCTTGAGCCCATGTGCCTCAAACCATTTGCCACCAGCGGCCTCCAACTACCTTAATCTACCTGTGAGAGCTATCGGAAATTATGGTTACCATTTGGATGAACATGTCACCCTTTTTGGTGCCTAATATTTTTTTTCTCAAAGAAATGCCCCAAAATAGGATCTAACACATCTTTTTGATAATGCTTTGATCTTTATATATATGTTAGTTAAATTTTAGACATTTCAATTGAAAACAAAACTCCATACGTCACCATAATGTCTGTGAAGGGGAGGAACAGTTTCTTCTCCACCACGAACATTCCAAATCCTGTGAATATCAGTTCAAAATTCGCACTAGCATTGAAAAGGTCCATCTACACAAGCTTCTTGTGTCCACCTACTTCGCCAAAGTTTTTCCTTATGATATCCTGACTCGGTTTTCTCCACCTGAGCCCTTCAGAGGGTCAGGGCAATGAACCGAATCATAATTAAGACCAGTGTGATGTAGGTGTTTATCAAATTTATCATTCATTTGTCTGACAGGAAACTAGTTAAAATACCGTTGATCGTTTGTAGGATGTTTGAGAAGATGAGAACGTATACGAGAAACGAGAATAATTGCGCGGATTTCTCGATGCCCAGATAAATCTGACTGCCGTGAATATCGCCAAGGCTCTGTTGATTTCATCTTTGGAGAAGCTTTCCAGTAGTTTAAATCGCATTGTTCAAGATGCTGTTGGAAAGTTTTCACGAAAGATCGACAGACTAAACTGAAGACAGATATCACTAATCCAGGGTAGGCGATGTACGTAATTCATCATGTAAACGCTAGAAACCAGCTATATAAAGAGACATACTTGTCGATACCATGTAGAATTATTGTCAAAAGGCAGATGAACTGCAGAATATTTGTCAATATTTATGAGCAAATCAATGGTGTTGCTTACGATCATAACCATAGGGAACAGAAGGGTCCAGCAAGAGGCCAAGGCAGCATATTTCAGCACAGAGATTTAAATTTGGCATGCAAACAATTTCTGAAGTCTACGAGTTTCGAGAGGATCTCCAACACTTCATTTTTCTTCAGAAGTACTATTCACAGAAGTAGGAGAGCATCGATCAAGATTGTGGTGGCTGTATACGTGATCTTATACTGAATTCCAAACGTTATACTAATATAAATTGAATAAATTGTTAGAGCAATATAATGATTATTTCAGTCAGTAACTTCAAGATGGATTTTATCTTTTCACATATTGGCGTTTCTTCCATTTCAGTTAGTTTTCTGATTGAGAAAATTACTCCTGTGAACCCAAAACATTTGAGAATTATCCCAAATTCCGGTGATATTTTCATAGTTGTGTTAATTTCTTTTAACTGTCGATATCATACAAGAATTTTCACGATCATGGGAAATTCTAATTTGCAATTTATTCAGATCAGATCGTTACATAATCACGGATACAGTTTCAAATAAATAAAACCGAGAAAGTCAATCAGATCTTATTTTGCTAATCACCCAAGAATTCAGAACTATAATTCGTTTTTTCCAATAAGATGCATTCAAAGTAAACCACTTTTCCCTTTGACGTTTAATTGAACTTGTGAGCTTCAACTTGTAACATGTGCATACCTTCAAGCAGCTTCCTTTGAAAGCAGGTAAATGTTCAATCTTGTATGCTATTGACATAAAATTGCTGTATAAATGCTAGCAAAACTGTGAGATTATAACATTTTAAAGACGATATTCATAACTTTACGCTTTCGATTGCGTGTTCCTCCTCAGTGATGTTAAGAGCATCAATTATTACACAATTACATCAGTGCTTTTCGAACTTTAAATACTGGCGCCCCCTTTTCAATCACAATTTTTATCGCGCCCCCTTATACATTAATATACACTTTGAATGCAATAATATATGCACTTTGACGCTCAAGCTACAATAAGCAATCTTTTTAATTATAAATCATACAAATTAATAACATAAGTATTAAATTTTATATACGTTACTTTTTAAAAGCAAAAATTAAGTAATAGGATAATTATTATATTTATTTTTCCTTTCTCTCATTTTTAAATTGAACATATTGCAAAATGCGGTGAAAACGCTAGAGACAAAAATATAGATATCAGCTAAATATAGAAAAGAACTCAAGAGAGAGTCATTTAAATCATAATCATTTCTTATAAAAACTTAGCTTTGCAAGACAAACCCAATTTTTAATTTAGTATTAATTAATTGTATAAAATACTCTGTGCAGCACACACACACACTAATACATTAAAAAAGTATACCGGCTGAAGTGCCAAATAACATGCACGAGTTCATTTATAAGAAAATAAAACATTATTGATATAATAGCTGAATTCTTAAAAGAGTAAAGCCAAGTTAACGCATTGTGTTTACAAAAGAATGTAAAAATGATTTTTTTTAAATGATTGCTCAAATTATATAATTAGTTTTAAGCGAATTGCCCAATTTTAAGCCTCACAAATTAGCATATATAATTGACGTTAAGTAATGAACAATAATATAAAATTCCGATGAAGAATAATTGTATTATTTTTAATATTTAAAGCAAGAAAAGACTTTTACCAGGAACAGGCGCGCCTCGATACGGTCAGGCAGGTTTATTGAAGAGTCACTCAATCCTTTTTTATATATATATAATTATTTTGTGTACACATTACAAATCATGATTCCAGTGAATAATTTAATTAAGAAAGTAAACTTACCTACTTTCAAGGACTTTTCAATTTTCTTTGGTAACAAATAAACAGTTTTGCCAGAATTATCTATTTCGGGATCTGCATTGTTCGCGCGTCCACTTTCAGGTAAAAATTAATATTCATTATTTATGTTACTGCTAAAAAACGTTTTTTCGTTATACTTTATATGTTTGAGAATACTCATAAAATAAGTCTTGGCCAGTAATCCTTCCAAGAAGTGCTCTCCATGGTTTTCCAAATAACATAAAACTCTTTTGCATGGAAAAGAGATTACTTGCATTACTTACTTACAACTTCCTTAAATGAAAAACAAACACATAAGAGAGGGGTTATAATTAACTGTACCAATAACTTAGAAGGTCAAACAGAGATTATCAACAAAAACAGATTACAGCTATAATGTGCAGTATTTCAAAAATAATCACAGTGATGAACTTTTTATGTTCCTAAATTTTTTCGATTCTGGGTCACCAGGATTTGTTTTTCTCTGAAAGACTAGTATGTTAGATTTAAAAAGCAATAAAAAATCTCTCATCATGGGATTATGAATCAAATAAAAAATTTTTATTTAGTTTATAGGATCAAAGATAGCTAATTAGGTATTGAAGAAGTTTTTATTTTTGAGAGAGAGATGACTTAATATATCGCCTATAAATTATATATCAGAGTAAAGAGTTCATTTTTATTATGTCTGAAAGGTATTTTGTTTTATTCATTCAAGAGAGTAAATTAATTATTTTTAAATCTTTTATTTTTCGATATGCTCGCGCCCCCTTGTAGGTTATCGCGCCCCCCAGGAACGCCCCAGATTTGAAAACACTGAATTACATCCTTATTATGCATAATCTATTAAACAAATGCTTAACCCTTACAGGACCATAAGATGTCCAAGACTAAATATGCTAAAACAACACAATATTTTAGCTATTGTGGGTAAGAGAATATCACCAGAAAAACATAGCACGGTGTATAGGTTTCCTATAATTTCATGGGAAATATTTTTCCCTATGGACCATAAAAGTAAATAAACGAAGAGTTAGATTTATTGTATCGGTATTTTATTTATTGCTTTGTAATACAAAAAAAAACATAATAAAATTATCAGAAAAGTAAAATAAATAGTTAGTTATATGGTATTTTTTACGAAACAATTTCGTTTACTTTTGAAGCACAAGTGGACATTGCATGTTTTGGTTTTGGCGCAGTAAAGTTTGACAGTTCTTTCTTTTTTATTCGTTCAGAAACACATTTGCCGCCTTGGACAATTTTGACATTCAGTAAAAAAAATATAGATTCAATAATAATTGAACAATCGATAACGATTTTTGTAGAAGAAAAAAATATTTCCCTTGAGCGTGAAAAGGTTAATCTAATTTTTATTAAGGGGTCACAGGACCCTTCACCGATATCAGTGCACTCGAAAAAAAATATTTTTTCAAACCAATGTAACTTAGCAATAAAACAATAGTTTGAAATTTTTACTACATGATAATCATTTATATTTACATTACTTCTCAATTTTTCAGAGAATTTGTAAGAAAATTTTTAAGAAAGATAAATTGTGGACACAATTTTTCAAAAATATGAAAATCAGTATTTTACACCACGCAGGATTCTGAAGTACAGAATTGATAACAATTTACAAAATTAGTTTTACTTGGTATAAAATTGTTCAATTTAGAGTTATATAAACTTTTAAAGAGAAATTTATGAAAAACAAATATCTTTTAAGTACAATTATAATGAAAATTTTAAAAAATGAAATTCTAATTCAATTAAAATATACGAGTAAGACCCCGTTTAACGCAGGGGTATACACGTTCAATCAAAGAGGCAGAGCGTAATATGAAACAGCGTTAAACAAGGTCATCTCATCACATGTAAATAAGGGGTTAGGCGAAGATGGGTAGAAAATTGATCAGGTATTTTACATTAAATTTATTAATTACGTTTTTTTTATAACAATAAAACAAAAATTTATTTCTTACAAATATAGAAACATAATAAACGAATATGCATATAAAATAAATAAGAGCTCTAGAGTATCTCTCTTCTGTATTTCCAATTTTTCTGCCGACATTTTATCAGAAGGCATCTAATGTAATTCAGTATGTTTACATTTCAGATCATTCAGTCTTTTATGTATTTCCAATTTTCTGCCATTTTATCAAGAAGGTATATTGGCTTAATGGCATTTCGCGCTCAATTTCGTCATCAATCTATATAGAAAGTCATTTTTCCATTTCCTCTATTGTATTATTTCTAGAACGGGTGATTCTAGTTGCAGAGCTTGTCGTAGTTGCAGTTACCGATGATAGTATTTTTCCTTTATTCTTAAGAATATTCCTTATTGTTGAAGTTACCAAATTGAATGCAGCACCCATTTGAGATTGACGTTCACCAATATCTAATCTTCTAATCACTTGCACATTTTAGTTTTCTAGTGAAATACTTTTTTTATGCTTTATTTTTCGTATTTTTGATATCTTACATGATAAAACTAAAATCATTATATTTGTCACTATAGCAATCGTTATATATATTATATAAGTTTATTCTTACAATAACGTCAACAAATATTTGAAACGATATAAATACTTTCGTATAATACCGCCGGAAAGAAGAAACACAGATAAACTGCTTCGGATGTCGAGAGCCTAACACGTGCTACTTCGTGGAATCCGGTTTTAAGAGCTTTAAACCAGAAACGGCGCTAGCGGGGTTTTTACTGTATATATATATGTAATGTATATATGCTTAATAGCATATATTATATATATGTATATACATATATATATATATATATTTGAAAATGGATGTATAATTTATGAAGAGCCTTGTTTGAGACACGTATATGAAATTTCAAACTCATATCATAAATAGTTTCTGAAATCAGGCGTGGAAGCTGAAATTTTTTTTTTAAGTTTCAATAGTTATTTCTCAATACCTTTAGAAGTTTTCACAGTATCGACACAATTTTGGCATCAAAATACTCAGAAATGTTTAAGCTTTAACATATATTTTTTTTTCAAAAAATTGAAAAATTAGCAATTTAAGAATCCTGCGAGTTCTTAATAGAATTGACAAAATATAAAAGTATCGACTGAGATAGTGAAAGTGGCCAAAACAGTTGATTTAGAGAATAAACCTATTTTCCTCATTTTGAAGCATTTGAGATCTGTAGAACTTTTTATTTGATGATTCTAAGTTGCGTGCCGAAATACTGAATATTTAAGATCTCTAGCATTTTAATTTCTATAATTTCATCCCTAACGTAGTATTTTTTTCTTTTTACGTTTTTTGAAGATATGAATAAGATGCCAAAAGAGGATAATATTTGTGAAACACTCACTGCATGTACATGAATTTTTGCGAATACGTGAAATGTTTTCTGTATGCACATTTTCTTGTGTACATAAAAATTTTGTAATGAACATTTTATTGATTATTAGTCATAGAATAAATTATCTCCCATAATTGGACTTTTTAGCTAAGGTTCTTAATTGTGTGCTTCTTCAATTGTTTAAATTGATTTTTACAGGAGGCCAGAGCTATAGATTATTAGTAATTATTTCTTCAATGATTTAAATTTATTTAAAAGTTATGAAACACATTTGTGTGTCACCTTTTTTTTGAAAAATAGATTGTGCGATTCCTTTTCTCCTATGCAAATTGAAAAATTCCAGAAATCAAGATGTTTCTGATAATTCCATATTGGTTGCTTAATAAACTTTTCACAAGACGCGAAGTAAAATTTGCTGCAAAATTGTTGGAATTCCGTGTGCCAAGCAGGATAAGTGGAAACTGCGCTTGTTCAACAAATCAATATTTTCCAATTGGCAATGGAGTAAATAGAAAAAATTTCTATGAAAAACCTTAAAGATGATTTTTCCCGTCCAGTATTTTATATCAAGTTTACAATACATTAGAAATGACTTTTTGAAATAAAATTTACCATAAACGTTTAGCAATTGTTAAAAATTTATATTTTGGGAACGTAAAAAGCACTCTTAATAAAACCCAAGCAAAAATAATGTGTTTTGCAAAAAATGGAAATTTAAATAAAGTGTTTTATTGATTGTTGATGAACGTCATACTTTGAAGTTACAAGGGCTATTGGTGACGGAACTCATAATTTTGAACTTCATTCAAGTGGCGAGAAGGACACCTGAGCCAGTGCCCGACTCTTCAATCTTCTAAATTGTGCCAACAATAGGCTTTTGTTTCTCGACGGATTTGACAAGTGTCAAATTCTCTACACGGTGAGTCTTCAGAAGCACCAGTAAAAGAACCCGTAACTCGAACAAAGCTGGCCCCGAGTCTGTAACCACGACCGCTCGACTGTCGCAAATGCTCCTTAATAATAGTTTGAGAGTTTTACATAAGTAATCTCATCATCAAGGTTTTAGAGTAAGCTCTAACCAGGGACGCCTTAAGGCCACAAACCAGCTTTAGGTGTGGAGCTGGGGCTTCAGTTGTAATAGAGGTCTTGTCTCGTTCTCGACTCAACATTAATAAGATCATAATTCGAATAATTTCAACGGTCATTTTAAGGTTTGATTCTCCGAAAAACTAGGAATTTCGGATTGATACATCAACTGGGTAAATGTGATGAACATCGTCCCCGTACAAGCCTATACCTACCACCACACACCATCATTACTCATGCAATCAGAAGATGGCAGTTGGTTGAGCCGGTTTGTGTGCTTGTAAGTCATGCACATTTATTTGTACGAGTATTTGATAACGTACTGTCTACTTTTAAGGGTCCATGGGTTGAGTCAACGCTTACTTTCGTAGAATCCACGGCCTCAAAATTAAAATCCCTATAGCTCTAACATGGGAGCAATTAGAAAGAAAAATTGAACAATTATATACGAATTTCTCTACCCCATTATACAAAAGAGGGAGAAGACATCCATGTTGAGCGCATGGCAATGACGGGCTACTGTGTAGCAACGAAAAACTTAGTGCGAGAATTACGGTATGTTGCTCAACAATCTGTGTTAACCTATAGAGTTCGATGTGGTATCCAGAGAGAGATTTCGTTCTTACTGCAATTGTGTTTGTCTCAACACCACAGGCGAATGTTGCTGCAACACAGCACTGAACACCACGTACGGACAAACGACCAGCAGAGCAGAGTTTTTCAAAACAATTACAATCCTGCTTACAACATAGTTTTTGTAATAGTGTTGATGTCCTAAACACAATGATTTTTTTATTTAAATATGGAATAACGTATCGGATAAATAAGTTAACAAATTGCTTTCTTCAGTCAGAATTAATTCCTTTTATAACAGCAATAAAACTATATATTGCTTCATAGAAAAGTTACATATAGTAAATAAAAAGCCAATTTCTATTTATTTAACGAACACAAAAATATCGAAAATAATATTCATTTCGTCGTTTCTATCTCAAATGAAATGAAAGAGTTAATCGTAGAGGCAAAGCGAGCATTTTTCTCGTTCCATGATTGGTTGCTTCAGACTCTGGTGTATACAGGTCACACGCAGGGACTTCTTAAGGCATGGGACAACTGGGCCCTGGCCCATTGGCTATTATAACTTTAATCATTATAACTTCAGATTTGAATCATTATAACTTCCAAATGTTATTCCCACCGGACTTATTTTCGAAACATAAGGGATTTCGATCTATATGCCACTAACAACCGTGGCAAGACCGTATTAATGTGTGATGTCCATCGTCCATGTCTGGGCCTATGTTTCACGACCATGCATCCTCGATATTCATTTAGTCGAAAGGCGGCTATGAGCCAGTGTGTGCATAGGTTTCCTAAAATTATCAGTCATTCATATTTATTCTTTTTCCGGTGTCTGTTTTGAAATGCATTTCAAAACGTGTGCTACTTCGAAGGGAGTCACAGGTGAGGCCTACTTTTTGTAAGGGGCAAGAGCTTCAAAAAGTCCTGCGAACAACCCTTTGGGTTATGCGCAATTTACATAACAGCTCCACCTTTATCTCCCAAAGCTTTGGAGATTGTTGTCGTTAATACCTTCATGGAAATATGTTCAGAAATTTTCAACAAGTCATTACGAAAGCATTTGTTACTCAGCAATTCATTCATTCTGCAATGGGTTAAATTCAAGACGGTGTTCTCCATTGAAATCAAAACAAATTGACATTAGGGTGGCCTTGTTGTTCAACTTGTACAATTTAGATGCCATTTTAAAAATGATAGAATTTTGTAGGTCCTCATTCAATTTTAAAATACTTATAAAAATGTTCATCTTCTTACAAATTAAAAAGTATGTGCACTATTCCTTTAACGAGGACATTTTGTTTAAATATATTCATTAATATATTGTTGATAAATATGTACTTTTTTAAAACAAAGTTTCCACAAGAAGCAAACGACATTAAAAGAAAGAGCATGTACTTATTAGCTGGACACACAAAATTTTTCGTTATTATGTGACTCTGATGTCACATGAATTAGAAAAACCACTGCTCAGTAAATCATTCATTTGGCGATTTTCGTTTACGCCCCAGGGGGTGCAAACGTCTTAGCTTCCCTTTTTTGTATTATTGGTCGTCCATCATATACGTTAGACGGAAGGTTTCGGTGATTCACGGATAATTTTTGGGTGTAACGTTTAATGTCTTGCTGTTGAAGATTGGCTTCTGTATGTAGATAGCACATTGATCCATACATATCTA